>CAUYUJ010011935.1:15000-20310 GCA_963575745.1 Prorocentrum cordatum | reverse complement strand
CCCAAGCAGACTTAGAGCGCAGTTTTCCTCTGCTGGTCTCCTCTCTCTCCTTGTCATCCTCTACCTTCTCCTCGCCATCTTCGCATGTCTCCCCTCCTCATCCTCAGCCCCCCCTCTTCTTCCCTGTCCTATGTACCCTCCGTCCTCCTCCTCCTCCTCCTCCTGCTCCTCCTCCTCCTCCTTCCCCTCCCATCCCCCCGTCCTCCTCGCACAAGCTCTGGCTGCAACCACGCTCGTGTCGTGGCACCAGGCTCCTCCCTCTCCCCGCTCGCCTCTCCCCCCCCTGCCGTCCCCCCCCTTCTCCCCCTCCCCTCCACGCTGAGACCGTGTGAGTACTGCCCTCCTCTCTCCTGCGAAGACGGGTTGAGAGTATCCCGCCCTCTTCGGGCATGGCCCCCCGACCTTGAGGAGGGGCTCCTGTTTCGTGTCCCCCCGCGGGGGGGTCCGGGGGAGGACCCTCGGGACATGGCCCTGGCCGCGGGCGGAAAGGGCAGAAGACGGCCGGGGTCGGCCCCATGTGGGCAGACTTCGGGGCTCAAGAGACGGGGGTCAATGGAAACGGGGGTCACCAGAGCGCGGGATCTTGCAGGACGGGGGTCGGTGCGAACGGGGGTCAGCCAGAGCGCGGGATCTTGCAGGATCCTGCAGGGCTTGGGCGCAGGATCCTGCAGGGTCTTGCAGGATCCTTCGCCTTGACCCGGGTTGGGGTGCAGGATCGTGCAGGATCTTGCAGGATTCCGCAAGGCCTGACTGACCCGGGTCTGAACTGACCCGGGTCAGGAGATCCCCGAGCAGACGCGTGTCCGGGCGGCACGAAGGGCCCCAATATGGTCCGCAAGATGGCCCGAGAGGGCCACGAGTCGCCGAGAGATCGGTCAAGACGCCCCCAGATGCCCTCAAGATGGCCCAGGAAGCGCCCAGGACGCTCCAAGAGGCCTCGTCGACGTTCTTCGCGTTTCTGCTTTTTCGGCTTCACGTAGCTCCCAGACAGCCTCAAGAGGCCCCAAAGCCCAAAGGTCGACGGCCTGAGAGGCCCCCTAGGGGGCGCCCTCATGGCCCACGACGCCCCCTTGGACGGCCGGAGAGGCCTCCAAGACGGCCCAAAAAGGCCCCATCATCGCCCCAAGAAAAGCCGCAAAGAGAGAGCACGGACCAACATTTCCAGTTTTCCGCCCAAAGAGATCCCCAGGACGCTCCAAAAGGCCCTCAGGAGGCCCCCAAAAGGCCCCAAGAAGCGTCCAAGAGGCCCCCAGAAAGCCCCCAGAGGTTCCGAGGACGTGCCCAAGAAGCGTCCGAGAGGCGCCCAGGAAGCTTCCAGAGGCTCCCAAGAGGACCCCAAGCCTGCTCAAGAGGGCCCCGGGATGGCTGGACACTCCCAGACAAAGCCAGCGTCAACCAGACCACAGGAAGCAACGTCATGCGCTCCATAGGCATAGATGGCGCCAAACCCGCTCGCCCTCGGTAAGGGGGGGGGGCATGGCCCAGGCGCACAGCTTGACGACCCCTGGCCCCCGCCCGCGGATGATTCCGAAGGGGAGGACCTCGACCCGCTCGGAGCCTTTCTCAGCGGCGACGAGGACAGTGACTTCCCCGCGCGCAGTCGCCCTTTGACCATGCCGACACAGCCGTGGACCACTCTTTTGAGTCGGCCGACTGGTTCCACCGAGCGCAAGAGGCCGGGAGTGGTCTGCAACAGGCCCTCCGGCCTGCAGTCGCTATGGGGGCAGCCCTCCCTGCCAACCTCCAATCCTCCTCCGACGGCCAACGGGCGGCTCACCCGTGCTGGCCCCTCTCCCTTCCCACGGATCACGAGCACAGTTGGCGCCCGAACCGTCGTTTGCTCTCCCGGGGCCCGTTCGGGGGACGCCCCAAGGCGGCGCCGTTCAATTCCAATGCTCGCCGAGGTGCGCTCGCCGGAGCGTGCCTGAAGCCGGCGGCCCTCATCTGCGTCACCGAGGGCGGGGACGGGCCCCACGGCGGCCTGATCACCGCCGCCCGCCTGTTTGATGCCCAACGGGGGTCCCACCAGCTCCGAGCTCGAGCTCGTCGGGGTCCCAGTCGCAGCCGAGGCTCGGGGCTCGCCGTGTGGGCGCGCACGCCTTTGGCGATCGGCGATCGGCCTTTGGCGATCTGTGGCCTTTGGCGATGCCTTGCGATTTTTGTGTGGCTTCTTCATCCCCGCTACTTTTCTTTGCCGAGGGCGTTCCGGGCAGAGGCACCCTGTCGCCATCAATTACAGCCACTGCCGAGAGCTCGTGACCGCGCCACGGGGGAGGTACAGGGTGGGCTTGAATAAGGAACGCTTGCTTTGCAAACGGGGCTCGGCCGTTCCTCGGGTTTGCGTGCGTCCCGCTACCCTTCTTGGCGGCGAGGCCCCCCTGGTGTTCCTTTGGCATTCCTAGACTGACTTGGACAAAAATGGGGGGCTTCGCTCCTGATTTTTATCCTTCCTCAGGTCAGGCCGAATTCAGGAGGGGAAAAAAACACACAGACACAATTAATCGTCGACTCCCCAGAAAATATAAGAAAGTATGGGCAGTGGGGGGGAAGAAGACAGAAACCCAGAAAATATGGGAAAACATGGGGGATGATTCTATTTGTGTGTATCTATTTGGTGTGTCCTGGGGCCCCTTCACGAATCCTGTAAGCCCACCATCCCCGTGACCGGTGTGTGGTGCTTCCCGCCCGTGCGGGGACGGGGCGCTGGGCGCTCGCAGCCCCGGGGGCCAGAGGCCGACGCGCGGCCCGACAAGGGTTGGGAGCTCCGCCTCCCCCGCCCGCCAGCTCTGCCGCTGCCTCTGCCTCTACCTTTTTTTCTGTCTCTCTTGCACCATCTCTCCCTCTCCCCCTCGCTCGTTGCGTGTGTCCTTCCCTCTTTGTTTCTCCCTCTCTCTCTCTCTCTTTCTTTCTCTCTTTTTTTCTCTCTCTCTCTCTCACGCTCGTTCTCTACATCTAATCTCTCTATTCGATTGTCTTGTGCTGTCTCCCCCCGGAGGTTTTCAGTTTTGACCCCTCCTGTTCGTTCGGAGGTGAATGAAACTGGTCCTAAAACCTCCTCGCGGCGGAGATCAGTTTTCCTCTATTGTTGGGCGGGCTGGGTGCCGTTTGGGGGTTATTCCACCAGCGGAACAATCCATTGTGGGCTACCCTGCCTTTCAGGAGGATGTGTAAGCATCTTCTCCTGAGTATTGCCATAGGATTGTTTCGTGCTGATTTTCGAACTTGCCTAAACTCGTTTGCCCAGCACTGCTGGCTAAACTCCAGCTGGCGCCTATTCGGCGCGCGCGGCGACGTAAGATTGGTTTCCCTCTGCTGTTGGGCGGGATGTGTAATGTTTTGGGAGTTTTCCCCAGCGGCATATTCCTGTGTGGGCTACCCTGTTCGCGGGAAGATTATTAAGCATCTTCTCACGAGGATTGCACTAGGAGTTGCTTTGTTTTGATTCGCGAGCTTGCTCAAAATCATTTGCCAGTCACTAGTGGCAGAACTCCTGCTGGCGCCTTGTCGGCACCAGCGGTGACGTGGGATTCGTTTACATTATTTGTTGGGCGGGCTGGGTAATGTGGGGGGGTCATTCCACCAACGGAACAATCCATGATGGGCTACGCTGCGCGCGGGTGGATGTGTAAGCATCGCTGCATGAGGGTTGCAATCTGAGTTGTTTCGTTTTGACTCGTGGGTTTGCTCAACATCGTTTGCCTAACACCACTGCCAGACCTCCTGCTGACGCCTGATCGGCGCGCGTATGACGTGGAATGTGTTTCCCTCTAGTGTTGGGCGGGCTGGGTAGTGTTTGGGGGTTGTGCCACCAGCGGACCAATCCATTGTGGGCTACCCTGCGCGCGGGAGGATGCGTGAAAATCTTTTCATGAGGATTGCCATCGAATTTGTTTCGTTTTTGATTTGCGATGTTGCGCAAACTCGTTTGCCTATCACTGCTGGCTGAACTCCTGCTGGCGCTTGGCCAGCGCGCGCGGCAAACATGGCGACTGTTCCTGCGTGGCGAATCCAGAGCTCGCCGTAGTTCTGTAGTGTCCACGCGACAGAGGATTGATTTACTGAGGGCCCGCGCGGGGCCTGAGCTTCAACAGTCCTCCCCCGGACGTGAATTTCAGGATAGCTTCTGGGCGCCAAGTGTCAGAACCAAGATTTTCCATGAGAGCGCTGCTGGCGGGCGCTGCGGGGGAAACCGAATTAGCGTTCATATACTGGCGGGACACCTGTCCGCCAATACGGCTGCCGAACATCAATTAGTGTTACTTGGTTCTCTCTCTTAGTTTTCTTCTTCTCGTTCTTTTCCCTCTCTCTCTCTCGCTCTCTCCCTCTCTTTCTTTCCCTCTCCCTATATCGATATGGTGGGTTCATTCCGTTCGCGCTGACTCTCTCTTTCTCCTTCTGTCGCTCTCTCCCTCCTCAGGACGTGTAATAGATGTCACCGCTGCCTTAGGCAATGGCCAGCCAGCGCGCCCGCGGCCGATGCCGCGAGCGAAGAGCCGCCACGCTAGGCCGGATGGACGAGGCGAAGGAGGAGGGAGAGGAGGAGGATCAGGACGGAGGAGAAGAACGAGGAAGGACGAAACGAGTAAGAGAGGGGGGAAGTGATGACAAGAATCTTGGAGGGGGACCAGAGGAGGGAGAGAGGAGGAGGAGGCGGAACTGGATGAGGAGGAGAAGGGGGGAGGAGCAGGAGGGGAATGACGAGGAAGAGTCGGGCGGAGGAGGGGAGGGGGAGAAAGAGAAAGGCGAAGAAGGAGGAGGAGGAACTGGCTAAGGATGATGAAGCTGGAGGAGGGGGAGGAGCACGAGGAGGAGGGGAGGAAGAGGATAAGCTGGAGAGGAGGGGTAGGAAGAGGAGGGAAGGGTGATGAGACCTGTGTGGAGGGCGAGGGTACTGATGATTTTAGTTGCGGTGATGTCGGTGATGGGTGATGGTGGTGGTGGTTCTGGCAATGGCATTGATGGTATTTGTGGTTACTATGATGATGATGATGATGATGATGATGATGATGATGATGATGATGATGATGATGATGATGATGATGATGATGATGATGGTTATGGGAATGGTGCTGTTTATTGCGGTAGTGGTGACGGTTGCGTTTATGCAGGTGGTGGTGAAGCTGATGTTGATGATCCTGGCGGTAATGATGAGACTGGTGATGCTGATGATGCTGATGATGATGACGACGATGCTGATGCTGATGACGATGATGATGCTTCTGATGACGATGCTGCTGATGATAATGATGATGGTGATGCTGATGACGTTTGTGATGATGATGATGATGATGATGATGATGCTGATGATGA
>CAUYUJ010011935.1:2500-12500 GCA_963575745.1 Prorocentrum cordatum | reverse complement strand
CGCGGCTAGCCCCAATTGCTTTTGATGAGCCTCGCAAGCTCAGCTCGCTCGCGTTACTGTCCCTCGCGCTGATAGTGTTCCTTTCGGCCATGGCAGAATACTGGAAGTGCGGGTGTGGCGAGTTCAATACCAAGGGGCGCAAATCCTCCGGCGACTGCGGAGAAGATCGGGCGCCTCGTCAGCCTTGGCGTGTCGGTGGGCCGAAAGTAGCCGGCAACAGCTGGGCAGGGGAGCCTTGGCAGCGCGGATGGAAGCTTGGCCCAAGCTTGGCAACGCTTACCAGCCGCGTGCTGGGGCCATGCTCACCGCGGAGGAGGTCCAAACTTGGGCCGACCTTCCGAACGACACCTGCGAGAAGACGAAAGGGACCCTCTCGCATTCCTCTCGCAGCAAGATGGACTATGCCAGACGTGCTGCGGCTGCTGGTGTGCTTGGAGCTGCTGGTCGCGACCCCCCGCAGGCTGTGGACAAGGCTGCCAGGGCGCTGCAGACGGCATGCGACAAGCTCGCAGCCAACAAGGAGAAGGCGCTCAACCTGCTGGCTTCCATCGCCGAGCACCAAGCTGGAGAAGCAGCTGGAGACAGCGAAGCAGGAGGCTGCAAAGCTGTACGACGACAAGCATGACCCAGGTGGCATCGATGGTAAGAAGCTCAAGGATACCATCGGGTCGCTGGCGGTCGACAGCCTCTTATCAGCACGGGTCATCAAGGCCGTCCTCACCGCGGTCGACGAGCTGGACTCCGACGCCAAGACCGCCGCGCAGCCCGCCCCGCAGGCTGCAGCAGCGGGCGGAGGCGAAGGAACCCCTGCACGCGATCCCGAGGAGGAGGAGGAAGAACCCCTGGCGGAGAAGCGGCAGCAGCAGGAGAAGCTGAACGCAACGCTGGCGCCGAGCCGGCCTCAGGAGGTCTTTGACGCGCTCATGGCCCATGAGGATCCTGGCGGCCTGTTGGGTGCTTGCGACGATGAGGGGAAGCGGAAGCGGATTACCGACTCTCTGGATACCCTCAGAGCCTGCAAGAAACCCAAGACAGACAAGCTAGGAGTTTAGCTCGCGTAGGCGGCGGTGGTGGAAAGCCTCGACCATCAACGCCAACGCCTACACCATGTTCGAGGCCGTGCTCCAGCACATCAAGTTGCAGGAGACCCACCTCCTGCGTGGAGCGCTGCAAGGAGGTTTCCGACAAACTCAAGCGAGACGGCTGGCACGTTGCGGCCAGCGCGGCGGTTGGGGGAGCTCGAGGACGGTCAGGACATGGAGGGTTGCTTCAGCTAGCTCCCCGTGCGCAAGGGCTCGGATTTATCGAGCCGCTTAACGAGTTCAGCATCCTCCCAGGGCGCGCCAGCTTGGCGCATTTCTCGGGCGTGACCCCTGGCGGGGTCACGTGGATCAACATCTACCTCAGGGTGAACGAGGGCAGGTCCGACTTCAACCTGCAGGCCTGATGGTCATCTACGGGGCGGTCAAGATGATTGGCAAGCCCACCGTGATCGGAGGCGACTTCAAGAGGGAGCCGCAGCAGCTCGCCCAGTCGGGCGTCTTGGACGCGCCCAGCCTGAGGGCGATGGCGCCAGACGAGGGTCCGGGCCGCCCTGGAGGGCGCATCATCGACAACTGGGCAATCAGCGAGTGCTTCGGCCAGGCCAGCGCGAAGGTCACGCGAGGCTGGGGCGTCGCCCAGCATGTCCCCGTTGACCCCGAGGTCGACGGTAGCGCCAGCGTGAACACATGCAGGTCATGGATCGTCCCAAGCGCGTCGCGCCCCCCTTGCCTCAGGCGCGCTGCGCCACCGAGCAGGTCACTGGGTAGGCGGCGAAGCGCGAGGACATGGGGGCTACCAGCTCCTCCGACGGTATGTGGAAGGTCTTCGTGTACCAGGCGGAGTGGAGCACCGCTGACGCGCTCGGCCTCGCTCGCGAGTTCGAGCTCCACTCGGGGCTCGCCTGCAGGCCGCGCCTCGAGATGGCGAAGGTCACGGTGCCTGGCCCTCCGCGGCTGCCGCGGGCCAGCGCAGGATTGCGGCTCAAGTGCGCGGCGCCCGCCCTCAAAGACACCGCGCGGAGCGAGTGCGCGCCGCGGTGGCAGCGGGCCCCCCGCGCCATCGAAGAGCTCGTGCAGTGCGACCGCGTGGCCAGCGACGCCATTCAAGGGCGCGGGCAGCTCGCGCGGTGCCGCGCCCGCGCCATGCCCTTTCAAGGGGCGCCATATTCGCTGCCCGCGCCAAGCACTTGGACGCGCGCTCCTCGCGCGCAGCCGTCGCTGAAGTCCAGGGCGAGGTCAATCGCAGGAAGCGAGGCTACATGCACTGGGTGGTCGACGACCACTCCCGAGGTACGGGGGCCCCCCACGCCCTCACCAAGCCTCCGCAAGGCTGGGCCCCTCGGCTCCAGGGCGCGACCGGCGTCGCCCCCCCTCCTTCTCTGCAGGAGACCGCCGGAGCCGTGGTGCAGGATTGGGCAGGGTGCTGGGGCGCGGGGGTTCCCGAGCCCAACGGCATCACCACGACGCGCGAGAACCTTGTCTGGCCCGACGAGCTGGGCGAGAGGCCACCTCGCCCCAAGGTGGAAGAGACCAGGGAGGTCATCGGCAGCTTCAAGGAGGCCACGGGATCCTCTTTCAATTCGCTGCGCCCCCTGTGAGTTGCAGCTGATCGACGATGGGGACTTCGGGAGGCTGGTCGGCCTGGTGGCCGTTGCCGAGGAGAGGTGCGAGCGGCCCGACTTGGTCGCCGCCTTCGCCTGCTTCCCCAAGGCGGGCGGAGGGCTGCTCGCGGGCGACGCCTTCGCCGCGACTTTCACGAAGCTCATGGGCCTGCATTCGCTCGACGAGATGACGGCCAAGCACGTGGCGGTCACCCCGGCGGCGTTGGTGAACGACCTGGTGCTACTTCGTTGGGGCGGCGACGACAGGGCCGCGGATGACCTTGCTGCGAGCGCCAAGGCGCTGGTCAATGGGCTCGCCAAGATGAAGCTGAAGGTCGCAGCAATGGAGTCGGGAGCCCTGGCTTCTAACGCGAGGTTAAGGGAGCGGCTGCAGGACAAGCTGTTCCAGAGTGTTGGGGCGCCAGGGGCAGGGCGCGTGGCCCCCGAGCCTACAACCTCTACTTGGTCTACGGCGGGGAAGTCAGGCCGCCGCTAAGGTGGCGCACGCTGGGCTCTTGCTAATCACCACGTGCGGGGCGCCGTGCGCGGGCGTGTAGAATTTCGGGCCCAGGCAGGCGGGGGCCCTGTTCGTGAGGGCAGTCGGGGCTCGGTCTCAGGGGGCCGACTCCGTCTATGGCGCCGCGCCCCAGCCAGTCTGCGCTCTGGCGAGGGCCGTTTGGGAGAAGTGGTCGCCGATTGGCCAGCTCGGGGCCACTGTCAGCGGCTACGCCATGGACATCGCCAGGTGGGCCTGGCGAAGGGGCCGACTGGGGCCGCGGTGTTCTCGCTGAGGCGCCTCGGCTACACGCTGCGCGGCTTCGAGAAGTGGGCCAGCCCCGCTTGCAACGGGCACTTCAACGTTAGCGACTTTGAGATTGTTTTTTTATCCTCTGGGGGGTAACGCTCGTTGCCCGGGCCTCTCCCCCCCCCCCCCCCCGTAACGGTAACGCTCGTGCGCGGGGGGGGTCTCGGTCTTCCCCTCCAACGTGCTGGTGCCCGAAGGCATGCGCACTGTGGTGTGGTGGTCGCAGGCGCACTGTGGGCGCTCGCAGGCCATTGCGGCGCTCGCATGCGCGATGCTGGTGCTTGCGGGCTTTGCGCTTGTACTCGAATCGTCGTCGTCGTCGTCGTCGTCGTCGTCGTCGTCGTCGTCGTCGTCGTCGTCGTCGTCGTCGACGGCGCCCGAAAACGGCCTCCGGAGGCCGAAACAGGCGGCAAATGTCGTCGTCGTCGTCGTCGACCTCGTCGCTCGTCGCTCGTCGATCATCGTCGTCGCGCGCGCGGGCGCGGGCGTGGTGCCGGGACCACGCGGCGGGCTTTGCG
The DNA here is from genome assembly GCA_963575745.1 of Prorocentrum cordatum. NCBI lineage: Eukaryota > Dinophyceae > Prorocentrales > Prorocentraceae > Prorocentrum > Prorocentrum cordatum. The sequence continues at coordinate 8,533 of CAUYUJ010011935.1, read as the reverse complement.
CTTGTACTCGAATCGCAAGCCACTGTGGTGCTCTCAGGCAGAGAGTGCTGCTCGCGCGCATACTATGGCGATCGCAGAGCGCCCCTGCTTCGCCATACCCCGCCCAGCCCAAGCGTTACCGTTACCCGGGGGGCACGACCCCCCCCCCCCCCGGGTAACGAGCGTTACCGGCCGGAATAAAAAAATGATCTCTTGTCTCCGTGGTACATCGAGCACACGCTCAAGCTCGACATTCAGAGTTGGCAGCTGCAGCACTTGGCCAGGGGCGGCCATGTGGACGTCAATCACACGGCACTCGTCAACCAGATCAGGCGTTGGGTCCACGGCGGCAAGGGCGCTCCGCCCGAGCGCGAGAGGTGGATGCTGCTCGCGGAGGCCCAGCGCGGCTGCGCCAGGTCTGTCGCGGTCAAGGGGGAGTGGCTCAATGTGCGAAGGCACCCCGCCACCCAACGCCCATCGCCGACGTCGGACTGCGCGGGGGGCGCGGTCGCCGCCAGGCGGACAGGTGGGCGAGGTCCGTGGCGGGCCAGTTCAGGGCGCCAGTCGTCGACGGGCAGGCCAGGGACACCAGGTAGTTTACGCTGGGCGCCATGGTCTACTGGGCTGCAATCGCCGCCGCGAAGGCGGCTGCTGCGCGGCGACCCCGAGTGGGATCTCGAGCAAGGGGCCCTTGCTCTGCTTGGTGCAGCACGACATCATCAAGGTCCCAGGCGACGTCCAATGCCGCTGTTGCCCGCGGTCGGCGCGCGAGGGCGCGGGCGTCGAGAAGTTCCACGCGGGGCGCTGCCGCGCCGAGCCGTTCGCGCCCGACACTGCAAGGCTCGGGCGATGCGGTGGAGGCGGGCCCCCAGGGACACGGGCTGAGGTCCATCCACGGGTGCAGGGTCTGCTTGCAGTGTAGCCTGCACGCCAAGGAGGTCAAGGGCATGTACGAGGGCTTGGCGGCAGGGTGCCATACGGCGGAGGAAGCCTCAGCCCAGGCAGAGTGCGTGCAGAATGCGGGCGATATTGGGGGGGGGGGGTCTTGATCCGTACGCGGGCAAGCGGTTGCCCAGTGCGTGTTCGGCCCGCGCAGCACCTCATTTTTCCAGGCTGCTTGCGCGGGCGCTTGCGCTCCCTGCCTCCCGCCTGTCGTAGCCGCCGTCTGCGGGGCTTCAGTGGTGGCGATCGTCCCACCTGGGGGGCACGGGCTGCAGGTGTTGGCGGACAAGACCAGGTGGGGTCTTGTATCGCGCGCGGGCTGCGTTGCCCTGTGCGCGTTGGCCCGCGCGGCGCCCCGCCGTTCCTGGCGGCCTGCGCGGGCGCCTGCGCGCTCTGCCTCTCGCCTGTTGGGGCCGCCTTTTTTGCGGGCCTTCAGCGGTGGCGAACGGCCGCCTGGGGGGCTCTGACTGCCGGGCGCGGATGGTGGCGTGCTGCGCGCCGTGCTGCTGGAGGGGGACAATTCTCAGCCGCCGGGGGCGCAACCTATAACGCAACCGAATGGAGACCATACTATTCTCGGCCGCCGAGAGGACCATCTATGGCGCAACCGATAGGAAACCGAGCTGGAGCAGGAGGAAGACGAGGAGAAGGAGGACGAGGAGGAGGAGGACGACGACGATCAGGATGGGGAGGAGGACGGGGAGGAATACGAGTAGTACGGGGGCGAAGTGTTGGCATTCGAATGCGTGCGGGGCTGTGCCCGATTTATGCTCGCCGTTTGTGCTTGGGGTCGGGCCCAAGCGGCGTACTGTTTTGTGTTTGTTTGTTTGTTTGTGTGTGTGTGTTTTATCGTGAACCCTTCGGTTCTGACTTTGAGTAGCAGGAACCGTAGCAGGAGCAGGGGCAGGAGGAGAGCGAAGAGGATGTCGTGCAGAGGAGGAACGCAATGACAACGATGATTACGAATACGCGATGGAGAAACATCCGTTCCAACACTGGTGAACGCTCTAGGACCAGCTCACAGTCAGGAGGAGTGTATGGATGAGTACGGCGGCGAAGAGGTGAGCGAGGAGGGGGTGAGGAGAATAGCGAGGAGGATCATATAGCGAGGAGAAGGGCGAGGCTGATGGCAATCAGGTCAGCGAGGAGGGTAGTGAGGAGGAGAAATATGAGGAGGAGAAGGAGGGAGGATGACGGCGACGATGAGAAGGACAGTGCGGAGGATAGCGAGGATGGCGAGGCTAGAGAGGATAGCGACGAGCTGGACAGCGAAGAGATGGCGAGTGCGGTCGCGGACCATCGCAGGGCAATCTGCCGTCCTGGCCAGGTTCGGCATCCCGCAGCCGTGGCGGGGGCGATGGCGCCCCCCGACGGGCGGGAGTGAGCCAGGGCGACGGCGTCCAGGTCCACCACGGCGGCTGCGGCGGACGGCGACGACGACGACGGCGAGCACGGCGACGACGGCTGTGGCGACGACAGCGACGCGGGCCGGGGCGACGGCGGCGGTGGGCGACCCAGGCGGCGGCGACGGCGGCGGCGACCGCCCGCGCCGCGGAGGGCGGTCCCCCCGCGCGCGCGCGCGGCTCCCCAGCGCCGGGCAGCGCAGCGGGCGCGCGGGGATGTCGGAGGAGGGAGATGCGACACCAACACCACCAGGGGTGCCCACCTCCATCGAGGAGGTCCACGATGCCTCCCCGAGCTGGAGGCTGGGGGTGTCCCGAGCGGGAGGGGGGGACCACACCACCAGGGAGGCCCCCCTTGCTCCTCGCATGTCCTCGCCCTGTTGGTGTTGGTGTCGCCTTTCCTTGTTCCTAGAATGTGGAAGGTGAGGGGGGCAGAAGGGGAACGAATGATGACATAAACATAAAAACTCTGAGGTCGGCGCGGTTTTTCGGATCCGCGCGGACCTCCGAGTTTCTGTGTTTCTGCCATTTTTCGTTCCCCTAGGATAGTCGAGCAGGGTGGCAGGAGGAGGAGGAGGAGGAGGAGAAGGAGGAGGAGGAAGAGGAGGAACAGGTTTTTCTTCTCGTCCTGGCCGTCCCCTCAATTATCGTTTTTGTTCGTCCTGTGCCTCGTCTTCCTCATCGTCCTGATCGTCGTCATCTTCCTCCTTAGTCTCGCGCCTCCGCTTCGCCATCGCGTCGTCTCCTTTTGCCTTCGCCCCCCATCTCTCAGCCATTCTTCGTCCTGAGGCGAATGAGGACGAGGAGGACCTGACGAAACCCAGGGTGCATCAACGATGCTGTCGAGCATTCACCGTCACGGTAATCCCGCTTAAGCGACGAGAAGGTGATGGGTTTGCCATCCAGAGCGCGATTCCTGGTTTGAAAAAGAGCCGCTGCCATATACTTGATTAGATATCGAAGGCGCCTGCGGCGAATCACCGCCGCCCCCTGCCTTTGCAATCGCCCATGTGGCCGAGCGTTGTGGCAAGAGCTCTGCCAGGCTATCGGACCATGTGTTCCCCCAGCCGTTGTGAAAACCCTTCGGGGGACACTTGGGGGGGGATGGCGGGGCACACCAGGATGAGGAGGGGGCATCTTGGGATCCTCTCGGGACGCTCTTGGGGTCTCCTGGGAGCTTCCTGGGGGCCTCTTGGAGTCATTTTGGGGGCCTCCTTGGGCCTCTTGGGGTCCTTTGGGGGCTTCTCGGGGGCCTCGTTGGCCGCCTTAAAGCAATCGTGGCCAGTCTGACGCCGTCGGAAGCCGTCTTGAGGGTCTCTCTGGGCCGACTTGGAGCCCTCTTGAGGTGCTCCACGGCCGTCTTAGAGGCCATCTTGGGCGTCTTCGAGGCCTCTTGGGCCGTCTTGGGGGCCTCTTGGGCCGTTCTGGGGCTATCTTGGAGGCCTCATGGGCAATATTGGGTCGATCTTTGGGGGATCTTGGGCCGTCTCGGGCCGTCGGAAGGCCGAAAAGGAGTACATGGCCAAATCCTTCAATCCCCTAGAGAACATCAATGAGTGTGTCCTCTTCGGGCATTGCTGGAGGCCCTCTTGGGGGTCTCTTGGGCCGTCTTGGAGACCTCTTTGGGGCCTCTTGGGCCGTCTTGGGCCACCTGAGAGCCATCTTGGGCCGTCGTGATGGCCTCCGGGCCCGTCTGACGCCGTCGGAAGCGGTTTTCGGGGCCTCTCTCGGCCGATTTGGGGCCCTCTTGGGGTGCTCCACGGCCGTCTTACAGGCCATCTTGGGCGTCTAGGGTGCCTCTCGGGGCGTCTTGAGGCCCTCTTGGGGCTATCTTGGAAGGCCTCTTGGGCCGTTCTGGGGCCATCTTGGAGGCTTCTTGGGCGATCTTGGGGCGATCTTTGGGGGCTCTTGGGCCGTCTCGGGTCGTCGGAAGACCGAACAGAGTCATCTGCCACAATCCTTCACCCACCTTAGGGCTAACAATTATTTTGGCCTCTTTGGACCTTCCTGGAGGCCCTCTTGGAGGCCTCTTGAGACCTCTTGGGGGCCTCTTGGGCCACCTGAGAGCCATCTTGGGCCGTCGTGATGGCCTCCTGGCCCGTCTGACGCCGTCGGAAGCCGTTTTGGGGGCCTCTCTCGGCCGACTTGGGGTCCTCTTGTGGTGCTCCGCGGCCGTCTTAGAGGCCATCTTGGGCGTCTTCGAGGCCTCTTGGGCCGTCTTGGGAGTCTCTTGGGCCGTTCTGGGGCCATCTTGGAGGCTTCTTAGGCGATCTTGGGGCGATATTCGGGAGCTCTTGAGCCGTCTCGGGTCGTCGGAAGGCCGAAAAGGAACATCTGCCAAAATCCTTCAATCACCTAAGGAACACCAATAATTCTGGCCTCTTCGGGCCTTCCTGGAGGCCCTCTTGCGGGCCTCTTGGGCCTTCTTGGAGACCTTGGGGGCCTCTGGTCCGTCTGTCGTCATCTTGAGGCCATCTTGGGCCGTCTTGGAGGCTTCTTTTTGGGCGTACCTGCAGGCATCTTGGACTCTTCTGGGGCCGTCTTTGGGGCGATCTTGAACCATCTAGGGCGAACGCGGGGGCCATCTTGGCCATCCTGGAAGCCATTTAGAGCCATCTTGGAGCCATCTGGACCGGGACACGTTTTGCAATCAGGTCTCCCGTGTGGCCGGCGGGACGCGCCGAAGCCCCAGGGAGAGTTTCTTTTGGAAGAAGAACCAACTTCGGCTGGACGACGATCAATGGATAGGAAGCATGTTTTAAGCATGTTGTGAACATTCTCAAACATGTATCAAGAATGTTCAACACATTGTCAGAACATGTTTCGTACATTGGTGTCCATTGTCATGGCTTCCACAATCTGTTGGAAAAAGAACCAGCTCCAAACAAGTAGGTTTCAGAACGCCAGGCCCCCCTGTGGTAAGACCACAGGGGGCGGCGGTTCTAGTGGCCTTCAACCCATCCCGCTACCGCGCCTAGGTTGTACGTGAGAGGCCTCTTGGATGCCTGTGGGATCTCTGGGGAGGTGAGGTCTCTTGGGGCCCTTTGGAGGCCTCATGCGGCCTAGTTGGGCCTTCTCGGGGGCCTCTGGGGCCGTCTGGAGGGCATCGAGGGCAGTATTGGCGCCTTCTGGGGCCGTCTCGGGGACCTCTTGGACGCTCTTGAACGTTTCTCCCTGGGAACCTTTGGTCCGAATCAGAGTCGTGCGGCCAGGCCCGCCGCGCTGGCGAACAGCTGGGCGCCCTTTTCATTCGGCTCCTGAGGTCGTTTTGAGCGGGGGCACCGTCCTATAGAGGCCCACCCTCGCAGCCCCGAAGCACGCATAGGAAGTCTGGGAATTGCACGGTTCGGGCCTTCAAAGAATGTACGAGCCCTCTGCCTCTCAGGAGTGTCTGGGCCTCGGAGCACTCAATTGTGTGCTGAAGGGACGGTGGTGGATTAAGGAGCGGTGCTGGAATTACCAGCGACAGTTCGATCTCCCCCGGACAAAAACACCCGTCCGTGTAGTTGCTGTTGCGCACTATTCTGTTGATTCACGTGCAGCGGAAGGTGAACGCTTGCCGAACGGGAGCCACATTGTGAAAACCACATACCCTGGTGGCCCCAAATTTCAGAGAAGCCCGAAGCCCGCATCGAGAACATGATTGAGCAGAGGAGCTCCGCGTCATCCCCGAAGCCCCTGGCCCCGGGCAGTTCCGAGACGAGTGTTC
>CAUYUJ010011934.1:15000-20313 GCA_963575745.1 Prorocentrum cordatum | reverse complement strand
CCCTTCCCCCTCTTCACTTCCGCTTCCCTTCCTCCTTCTGCGTCTCCCTCCTCCGTCTACCTCCTCCTCCTCCTCCTCCTCCTCCTCCTCCTCCTCCTCCTCCTCCTCCCTCCGCTGGCACCACCTCGAACCGAATGACAGCACATGTGAAACATTTTAACAATCACACTGGTGGGGCTGTCCGTTTCAAGTCGGACTTCTCGTCTGAATGGCAGGCCCATGTTCATTGTCGGTGCCGCTTGTTCTTTTTCAAGGCAGGCAGGATGTGAGCAATATAAAAAAAAAAATAAAAAAAAAAAAAAAAAAAAAACAAAAAAAAGTCCGCCTGGCCCCCCCTTTGGGCCACCCCGGGGGAGGAAGGGCTGAGCTGCGGGTTCCGCAAGCTGAGCTAAGCAGTTTTTGTGTAGCTTGTAGTTTCCAGGTGTTACAGTTCTGCTTCTTGCTGGTACTGTAAACTAGCTATATTGACCGCTCCTGAGGGGGGGTAGGCCCAAAACCAGATTTTTAGCGTCTGTTTCCTGGGCGCGTTGTATGAATTGCTGGGGGGGCTCGGAAAATCGAGGGAACCCCTCACGCAGATCCGCGGGGTCGGGTCCAAAAACAAACACAGGGGAATTTGACACCTTTCTGAAATTCGGTGCCACCCCTCACGCAGATCCGCGGGGTCAGGGTCCAAAAACACACAGGGGATTTGCCACATTTCTGAAATTCGGTGCCACCCCTCACGCAGATCCGCGGGGTCAGGGTCCCAAAACACAGGGGATTTGCCACATTTCTGAAATTCGGTGCCACCCCTCACGCAGATCCGCGGGGTCAGGGTCCAAAAACACAGGGGATTTGCCACATTTCTGAAATTCGGTGCCACCCCTCACGCAGATCCGCGGGGTCAGGGTCCAAAAAACACAGGGGATTTGCCACATTTCTGAAATTCAGTGCCACCCCTCATGCAGATCCGCGGGATCAGGGTCCAAAAACACATGGGATTTGCCACATTTCTGAAATTCGGTGCCACCCTTCACGCAGTCCACTGGGTCAGGGTCCAAAAACACAGGGGATTTGCCACATTTCCGAAATTCGGTGCCACCCCTCACGCAGATCCGCGGGGTCAGGGTCCAAAAACAAAGGGGATTTGCCACATTTCTGAAATTCGGTGCCACCCCTCACGCAGATCCGAGGGGTCAGGGTCCAAAAACACAGGGGATTTGCCACATTTCTGAAATTCGGTGCCACCCTTCACGCACATCCATCGCAAGGCGTGGTAACCCAAACTGCGAGAACTCCCTCGGCCTTTTAATCGCAAGGTGTGGTAACCAAGCCCGTAAACCATACACGTCTTACCAATCGCCAGGTGTGGTAACCCCTCTTGTGATCAGTTGGTTTTGCTGATTGCGAATCGGCTTCGCATGAAGTTTCGATACTGCTTCACGACAGCGCCAAGGCCTCATGACTTAGCTCTTCCATGGCCCATTCTCCGAGAGAGGGGGGGCCGGCGGCAGGGGGCGAAGCCCTTACGGATAATGATTTCTCCTGATAATCCTCCTCCTCCCCCTCCTCCTCCTCCTCCCCCTCCTCTGTCTCCTCCTCCTCCTCCTCCTCCTGCTCCTCCTCATCCTCCTCCTGCTCCCCGTCCTCCTCCTCCTCCTCCTCCTGCTCCTACTCCTCCTCCTCCTCCTCCTCCTCCTCCATCCCTGCGTCCGTCCCTGCTTATTCGTGGTTCCTCGTTGTCGCACAACCGGGCATGTTGGTAAGGCATGCCCCAAACATTTCGCCTGAGACCCCCTGGGAATCCGAGAGGCGCCACAGCTAAACGAATGGAGGCCGGATGGACAGCGGAACTGTTGAACATGCGGTTCTCGACATGGCGCCGTGCACGTTCCTTTCCCAACCATCCTGTGGTGTTGGGTCCTCGTTCTGAAGAGGCAGCGCCCTGCGTCACTCCACAAACTCCTCCTCGCCCTCCTCCCTCCTCCCCCTCCTTGCCTCTGCCCTCCGCATGTCTCTGTTCCGGCACATCCTTCACACGCTTCGTGGCCCCATATGGGAGCTTTACCAGAGGCCCCAGCGTCAGGTTCCGTATGGCATACTCACACTCGACTCAACACACTCCTCACACGTTTCGCGGACCCGAAGGAAGCTCCACGGAAGGTCCCAGCGACAGGGTCCGCATGGCGTACCTGCACCCGATGCGGCACACCTCTTACACGCTTCGTGGCCCCACAGGGAGCCCCACCGAAGGCCCCAATGGCAGGGTCTGCATGGCGTACCCAAAACTTATTCGGCAAATCCCTCACACGTTTCGTGGCCCCATACGGAGCTCCACCGAAGCCCCCGCGGAAGGGTCGTCATGGCGCACCCGCATCCGACTCGGCACACCCCTCATACGCTTCGTGGGCCCACAAGGAGATCCACCGAAGGACCCAGCGGCAGGGTCCGCATGGCGTACCTGTACCCGACTCGGCACACCCCTCACACGCTTCGTGAACCCATAGGGAGCTCCACCGAAGGCCCCAGCGGCAGGGTCCGCATGGCGTACCCGCACCCGATTCAGCACACCCCTCAGTCGCTTCGTGGCCCCATGGGGAGCTCCACCGAAGGCCCCAGCGGCATGGTCCATATGGCGCACCCGCGACCGATCCGGTACACCCCTTACACGTTTCGCGGCTCATATGGAGATCCATCGAAGGCCCCAGCGGCAAGGTCCGCATGGCGTACCCGCATCTGACTCGGCACACCCTACCACACGCTTCGTGGGCCCACAGGGAGCTCCACCGAAGGCCCCAGCGGCACCCAATTCAGCGCACTCCTCACACGTGCCGTGGCCCCCTAGGGAGCTACACCAAAGACCCCAGCGGCAAAGTCCGAATGGCGCACCCGCATCCGATTCGGCACACCCCATCACACGCTTCGTGGGCCCATTGGGGGCTCCACCGAAGGCCCCAGCGGCAAGGTCCGCATGGCGTACCCGCACCCAGTTCGGTACACCCCTTACATGTCTCGGAGACCCATAGGGAGCTCCACCGAAGGCCCCAGCGGAAGGGTCGTCATGGCGCACCCGCATCCGACTCGGCACACCCCTCATACGCTTCGTGGGCCCACAAGGAGCCCACCGAAGGACCCAGCGGCAGGGTTCCGCATGGGGTACCTGTACCCGCACTCGGCACACCCCTCACACGCTTCGTGAACCCCATAGGGAGCTCCACCGAAGGCCCCAGCGGCAGGGTCCGAATAGCGACCCGCCACCCGATTCAGCACACTACCCACCCCCCTCAGTCGCTTCGTGGCCCCATAGGGAGCGCCACCAAGGCCACCCAGCGGCATGGTCCAATATGGCGTACCCTCTCCCCCCCCAGCTCCACCGAAGGCCCAGCGGCACCCATTAGCAGCGCACTCCTCACACGTGCCGTGGCCTCCTGGGAGCTACACCAAAAGACCAGCGGCAAAGTCCGCATGGCGCACCCGCATCCGCCATTCGGCCACACCCCATCACAGATCTCGTGGGCCCATGGGGGCTCCACCGAAGGCCCCAGCGGCAAGGTCCGCATGGCGTACCCGCACCCAGTTCGGTACACCCCTTACATGTCTCGGAGACCCATAGGGAGCTCCACCGAAGGCCCCAGCGGAAGGGTCGTCATGGCGCACCCGCATCCGACTCGGCACACCCCTCATACGCTTCGTGGGCCCACAAGGAGCTCCACCGAAGGACCCAGCGGCCGGGTCCGCATGGCGTACCTGTACCCGACTCGGCACACCCCTCACACGCTTCGTGAACCCATAGGGAGCTCCACCGAAGGCCCCAGCGGCAGGGTCCGCATGGCGTACCCGCACCCGATTCAGCACACCCCTCAGTCGCTTCGTGGCCCTCCACCGAAGGCCCCAGCGGCATGGTCCATATGGCGTACCCGCGACCGATCTGGTACACCCCTTACACGTTTCGTGGCTCATATGGAGATCCACCGAAGGCCCCAGCGGCAAGGTCCGCATGGCGTACCCGCATCTGATTCGGCACACCCTACCACACGCTTCGTGGGCCCACAGGGAGCTCCACCGAAGGCCCCAGCGGCACCCAATTCAGCGCACTCCTCACACGTGCCGTGGCCCCCTAGGGAGCTACACCAAAGACCCCAGCGGCAAAGTCCGAATGGCGCACCCGCATCCGATTCGGCACACCCCATCACACGCTTCGTGGGCCCATTGGGGGCTCCACCGAAGGCCCCAGCGGCAAGGACCGCATGGCGCACCCGCACCCGGTTCGGTACACCCCTTACATGTCTCGGAGACCCATAGGGAGCCCCACCGAAGGCCCCAGCGGAAGGGTCGTCATGGCGCACCCGCACCCGATTCAGCACACCCCTCGGTCGCTTCGTGGGCCCCATAGGGAGCTCCACCGAAGGACCCAGCGGCAGGGTCCGCATGGCGTACCTGTACCCGACTCGGCACACCCCTCACACGCTTCGTGAACCCATAGGGAGCTCCACCGAAGATGCCCCGGCGGCAAAGTCCGCGTGGCGCACCCGCGTGTGGCTCGGCACACCCTACCACACGTGCCGTGGCCCCGTATGGAGCTCCACCGAAGGCCCCAGCGGCCGGGTCCGCATGGCGTTGCGTACCCGCATCCGACGCGGCACACCCCTCACCCGTAGGGAATTGCATCTAAGGCCTGAGTGGCAGGGTCCGCATGGTTCACCCGCTCCATGTCAGCATACCCCTCACTCCTCCCCCTGCTTCTTCTCAGTTGCTCCGCGGTGCCCGCAGCTTCATATTGTCGGGATCCTTCGCCAAGATCATATATTTATGTTTCCCAGGCAAGCTTGTACTAACGGGTTCTCATGTGTTTGCGAAGAAACTAATGAGTGCGACGTGGTTTGTGCGAGGACGTTCACGGGTTCCTCGCTTGGGTTCCTCTGGCCCCGGGTTCCCCAGATTCCTCAAACAACGCCAAGCGAGTCCAAGCAATGCCTTGCAATGCCAAGCAACGCCAAATAACTCAAAGAAGCGCGAAGCAATGCCAAGCAATCCCAAATAATGTGGGGCAACGCCGAGCAATGCGAAACAATGCCAAGCAACAACAAACTATGCTAAGCAATGCTCAGCAATGCCAATCACTGTAAAGCAATGCGTGCAATGCCAAGCAGTGCCAAGCAACGCCAAGCAATGTCAAGCCATGCCAAGCAACGCCAAACAATGCCAGGCAACATCAAGCAATGCCAAGCAACGATTGGCATTGCTCAGATTTACTGTGAATACCACCAACCCTCTGGGCGTGAGTGGTTTAGAGCGTTTCCTCTTCCAGCACTGGACGGGAGGGGTCGCGAG
>CAUYUJ010011934.1:0-10000 GCA_963575745.1 Prorocentrum cordatum | reverse complement strand
CGTCGTCGTCGTCGTCGTCGTCGTCGTCGTCGTCGTCGTCGTCGTCGTCGTCGTTCGTCGTCGGCAATCGTCCGTCGTCTATCGTCGTCGCCCGTCGTTGTCGTCGTTCGCCGCCGTCATTGCCGTCGTCCATCGTCGTCGCCCGTCGTCGTCGTCGTTCGCCGCAGTCATCGTGGTCCGCTGCCGTCGCTCGCCGTCGCTGCCGCCGTCGGCGGCGTGGCGTCCAGCCGCCGTGTGGCGCTGCAGAGGCGCACCAGCTGCGCGAACACGGGCAGCGCCACGGGCATCGGCGTGACCCGGCCTGCGCGCGGGGGTGGTACGGCCACGCTGTCATCATAAAGTTTCGTCCTTCCCCCCCCCCTGCTTGCCCGACCAAGACCACAGGCCTGATACCGCGCAACTCAAACGTGACGGGACCGAGGGAGCAACTTGCACCACCTCCTCGCCTTCGGGGCACGCTGCGGCCACCCGCAGGCCAGATCCTCCAGCAGGAGGGAAGGAGGAAGACGAGGAGGAGGAGGAGGGAAAACAGGAAGACCGAAGGAGGAGGAGGAGGAGGAGAAAGAGGAGGCGGAGGAGGAGGAGGAGGAAACACAAAATAAGACGCGAACCCCCCTGTGGCCCCCAAAAGGAGCTGGCTGCACGAGGAGCGCCAGAGAATGACCACTGGAAATCCGCAAGGAACAACACGTAGCACCCCGCTGCGGATAAGAGTGAGGGGGCGGTGGGGACGTCGGCAGTCTGCGAGACTCTGGAGAAGCCCGCCGCAGGCGCCCAAGTTTCACAAATTATGCAACGAGCCCGCCGCAGGCGCGGATCTTTTCGTTAAACCAATGTGGGTGGGTCGCGGATGGATCGCGGGGTGGGTCGCGGCGTGGGTCGCGGGGTGGGTCGCGGGTGGGTCGCGGGGTGGGTCGCGGGTGGGTCGCGGAGTGGGTCGCGGGTGGGTCGTGGGTTGGGTCGCGGGTGCGTCGCGGGTTGGGTTGCGGGGTGGGTCGCGGGTGGGTCGCGGGGTGGGTCGCGGATGGGTCGCGAGTGGGACGACGACAACAAACAAACAAACAACAACAGCGCAACAACGCGACAAGCAGAATCCTCACCACGGATCCCCACTTCAGCCACGCACCCAAGGACAATGAATGACCGTTCGGCCCCCTCACCCCCTGATTATCTTTGAACAAGACGATTTCGTACGATGATCCGGTATGTCCCCAGGATGATTTACAGGGAACAATCGGGAAAGCGCCACCAGGATTACCCCAGGAGGAGCCCTGTCCGAACTCGAACTGCTCCTTATTTCAGCGCCTTGGCTGTACGCCACCGCCGCCGCCACCGCCGCGAACGTCGCCGTCCGCGTCTGCCTGCGGCGGCTTCTCGGCGGCCCCTGGAGTCCCAGGCATAGGCGGCGGTAGCCGGTGTTGTCGGTCGTCATCGTCGCCGTCGTCGTCGATTGACGTCGTGGTCGTCGTCGCCGTCGCCGTCGTCGTCCGTCGCCGCTGCCCGTCGCTCGTCGTTTGTCGTTCGCCGCCGTCGTTCGTCGTCGTCCGTCGTCTTCCGTCGTCCGACGTCGTCTTCGTGTTCGTCGGCATCGTCATTCATTTGTCGTCATCGTCGTCGTTGCCGACTAAGTCGTCGTCCTCGACATCGTTCGTCGTTCTCGTCGTCGTTCTGGTCATGCTCGTCATCATCATCATCATCATCATCATCATCATCATCATCATCATCATCATCATCATCATCATCATCATCATCATCATCATCATCATCATCATCATCATCATCATCCTCATCATCATCATCATCATCATCCTCATCCTCATCCTCATCCTCATCCTCATCCTCATCCTCATCATCATCATCATCATCATCATCATCATCATCATCATCATCATCATCATCATCATCATCATCATAGTCGTTGTACTCCTCGTCCTCGTCGTCGTTGTCGTCGTCGCCCTCCTCCTGGAATGGGAGAGGGACGTGAGGAAGTTTCCAGACGGGGATATTTGAAAATTTCGCAGTGGCCTCCGTGAGCTAGAAGCCGCATGGGAAATCAGCTCAACAGCGCGACCCACAGATGTCGCCCTGCATTCGAATGAACACTGGTTCCCAAAATGAGACGGGATGAGGATAACACGGGAGTGTCATGCGACGAGCTCGGTGTGCCAGCTGGGGCTACCAAGAGGCGGCGACGGGCGTCGTTGCAAGCCTGGGCATACACAGCGCTTTGCTCAACAACGAAGAACTGTATCCATTCAAACATATGCCCGCCTATGCCCGACCGTGCCATAGCACAGTCCGGGCTTCAAGCCCTTTTATTCAAAGCCTCGTGAGCTCTGCTACAACATCCCAAATACTACTAAAAACGAAACAAATCGTCCCCCGACTATTTTTGAATATTCCTCCTGTAGAGGGACACGCCCGACTCAAGGCTGGCATCGGTATGCGTGCCAGCTGTCAGCTCATGACACGCGGTGTGGTCACCACACCGCTTGTGGGGGCCCCCGACTCTCAGCGGCGACGTGGGTCACGTCACGCAGCACCCGGGCAGCAGCGGCCGGGGGCGCGGCAATGCCAAGCCAAGAACCAATCGGGCACCAACGCGTGCGGGGATTGGGGCAGGACGGCCACAAAAGAGGCGCGCAGTGCACGCAGACTTCACACGGAAAAGCCAAAACACGATACGAGGACGAGCTTCCCGAGGCCCGGGCGGACATCTGAGATTTACGCTGGACGCCCCTCCCTAGCGTGCGGGGCGCGCCAAGGTCACCGCTGGAGGCGCTGCCAGAGGGGGTCCAGCGCAGATGCAAGAAATCCGTGCGGACTTCAAACAGTTGCATGCTTTTGCAGTTGTTCTTCTTCGACGGTTGGGGCCGGGCCCCATGGGCGATCTGCGGCAGTAGTCGTCGATGGGCGATGGGCGGCGGATAGGCGCGGCGGTGGCGGTGGGCGATGAGCGATGTGGTCGTGGTGGGCGGCGGCGGTGGGCGATGACTGTGGTGACGGGCGGTGCCTATCACATATGTGGCAGGTGGCTGTGATGGGCGGCGGTCGCATGTGCTCGGAGCGCTCAGAGAGCGCCGGCGCGCAAAGATCGCAACGAAGCCTGCGGGGACTTGGCCAGCCGGCGGCTGCCACGGCCACGGCGTCGAGCTCTCGTCCTCCTCGGGCTCCTGGCGGCGGGGGGGCGGGCACCCGTCCACCCACTGCCCCGCCGCTCCCTTCCCTGCTCCCTGGCTGCTCTCCCCCTCGCCTTCCTCGCCCCTTCCTCCCCTCAATCCCTCTCCCTCCCTCCTCCACCCATCTCCCCCCCCCGCTTCCTTCCCCGCTCCCTTCCCTCCCTCCCGCCCGCCTCCACCCCCTGGAACTTCGCCCTCCCCCCTCTCGCCCCTCGCCCCGGCCCTCCCTTCTCTCCCTGCCCTCCCGCGCCGGCCCTCCCCTCCCCTCCAGGAGGAGGAGGAGGGAGGAGGAGGAGGAGGAGGAGGAGGAGGAGGAGGAGGACGAGGACGAGGAGGAGAGGAGGAGGAGGAGGAGGAGGAGGAGGAGGAGGAGGAGGAGGAGGAGGAGGAGGAGGAGGAAGGAGGAGGAGGAGGAGGAGGAGGCGGAGGAGGAGGAGGAGGAGGAGGGAGGAGGAGGAGGGAGGAGGACGAGGAGGAGGACGAGGAGGAGGAGGAGTACCTCCGGATGCCGTGGCAACAGTATTGTTCCGCACTGCCGCCGCCCCGGCGACGCGCGGGCGGCGACGCCAGAGGCCCCCGCGAGCGAGCCGCACCGCCGCCGCGCCGACGTAAGGTTCCCACCCTGCGTCGGGATCCCAAGCCTATGTCGGGGCCTGGAGCTGGCCCGTCGCGTAGACGTCGTGCTGAAATTATCGAAGCCAGGAGTCGAGCCACGACTTTTTGTTCGATCCGCCTCCTCCTCCTCCTCCTCCTCCTCCTCCTCCTCCTCCTCCTCCCGCGGAGACGTCATGCTGAAATTATCTGCATGCGACGGGCCGAGTTTGCTCAGAAAGGTGATCGCTATGCTTCTCACCACGAGTTCTGGGGAACCGCCGCGTGACAAGCTCGAGAGCTGCCCCCACAAGTCCAACAGACAGCTCACCAAAGCTTTCGCCACTTGCTGGCGACCACTGGCGACCACCTTGCCCTTGTTTGCACTAAACCTCGAACAAGACCTGTCACTGCCATTTCACGCTGGCGGTGCTCCTTCCCCAGACACATACGCATACCGGGGATGTGCCACCGTGGCATGCGTTTTGAAGCGGGTCCAACCCCCCCGCCCCAATTTTAAAGTTCGGGGTGGTCGACGCGGGGGAGTGCGAGTCGAAAAAAACGCCCACACTTGCCAACCGCGGCCTGCCCCCTTAGACGAACATTGAAACTCGGGGCGTGGGGGGCGCTCTTGCGCCATCTTTTTGTCCTTGTGCCTGGGCATTTTTTTCTCCCCCGACATCGCCGGCAGGTCTCCTGCGCTGCCCTGATTCATCTCGATACCCGGCATCGAGCTCCCGCAACACAACCTGGCCTCGTTTGCGCCCCTCGCCGACCGCATGCACCGCTCTTCGAACTCAATCCTGCGGCGTAGCCGGACATCGTCGGCCACTGGCCATCGCGCTATAACCAGAAACGCTGGCCTCTTTTGCGCCCCACGACGACCGTACCGCTCTTCGGATTCAATCCTGCGACGCAGTCGGACATCGTCGGCCACTGGCCAACGCACCATAACCCAGCAACGCTGGCCCGCTCTTCGAACTCAATCCTGCGACGTAGTCGGACATCGCCGGCCACTGGCCAACGCACCAATCCAGACCCGGGTCAGCAGGAAACCAAAAAGCTGCAATGCAGGAAACAACAACTGCAACGCAGGGCTTCGCAAACCCTGGTCAGCCAATATGCGCGGCCGCCTCGCGGCCACGAGCGGCTCGCTGACACGGGTCAGCCAGAGGGGGTCTTCGCAGGATCCTGCAGGATTCGGTGCCCTGACTGACCCCCGCTTGCATTGACCCCCGACTCCTGAGCCCCGACGGCCCCTGGCGACCACGGCCCGTGGGTGTGGGCTCTCGCCACACGGGCCAGCGCTTCCTCCCGAGCCGTTGCTCGAGGGCCCCCAGGGTCCGAGGGCGCCCGACAGACGGCAGCAACAGCAGGACCTCCAGGGGCACGCGTGCGAGGCGGGGAGTCGTCCACGTTCGCCGCCCGAGCACCGACGCCCTGGTGCCCCAGCGGGGGCTCCTCGTCCTCCTCCTCCTCCTCCTCCTCCTCCTCCTCCTCCTCCTCCTCCTCCTCCCCCTCCTCCTCCTCCTCCACCTCCTTCTCCGGGGGGGCCGACTCTACATCCATTCAGATCCGCCGCCTCGAGGTCCCCGGAAATGGATCATCCAGGCGGTGGTCATGTATATAGAGCCCCGACCGAGTGAGCGGCCGCTTGCAATCAGCCCGCAGAGTTCGGTCGGGCATGTCCTCCTACAGGCGGGTTTTGGACGACAGATAAAACATACCTATACGACCACCCTTCGGGTGATCAGGAGGTTGCGGGGGGGGGGAGAGGGGGGGGAACCAACATCTGACTCAATCGATCTCACTATCGATCTCACTCAACGGGACACCACGGGACACTTGTCGATCTCACTATCGATCTCACTCAACGGGACACCACGGGACACCTCGGGCCACCACGGGACACCACGGGACACCGCGGGACAGCTCTCGACCTCACTATCGGTCTCACTATCGATCTCACTCAACGGGACACCATAGGACACCATAGGACACCACGGGACAACTCGGGGCATCACATCGATCTCACTATCGATATCACTATCGATCTCACTCAACGGGACACCACGGGACACCTGTCGATCTCACTATCGATCTCATCTTACTATCGATCTCACCTTTTGGGACACCACGGAACACCTCGGTGCACCATATCGATCTCAGTATAGATCTCAATATCGATCTCACTCAACGGGACACCACGGGACACCACGGGACACTTGTCGATCTCACTATCGATTTCACTGTCGATCTCACTTTTGCACACCACGGGACACCTCGGGGCACCACATCGATCTCAGTATCGATCTCAGTATCGATCTCAGTATCGATCTCACTCAACGGGACACCACGGGACACCAGGGGACACCAGCGGACACCTCGGGACACCGCGAGCCACCGCCGGGCCGCCGGATGGACGGACGGACGGACGGACGGGCGAGGGAGAATCATTTGTCTTGACTTCGCCCCAGCAACGGCTGACACCACGGGACACCACGGGACACCACGGGACACCGCAGGACACCGCGGGCCACCGCCGGGCGGGCGGGAGGGGGAGAACCATTTGTCTCGACTTCGCCCTAGCAACGGCGGACACCACGGGACACCACAGGACACCGCGGGACACCGCGGGACACCGCAGGCCACCGCCAGACGGGCGGGAGGAGGAGAATCACTTGTCTTGACTTCACACGAGCAACGGCGCCACGGGACACCACGGGAAACCGCGGGACACCGCGGGCCACCGCCGGACGGGCGGGAGGGGGTGAATCACTTGTCTTGACTTCGGCTTATCAACGGCGGACACCACGGGACACCACGGGACACCACGGGACACCGCGGGACGCCGCGAGCCACCGCCGGACGGGCGGGAGGGGGTGAATCACTTGTCTTGACTTCGCCCTAGCAACGGCGGGTTCATTCCTCTCGCGCGCCCACGCAGCTTCGCCTCGCCCGCACAGACGACACGAACGAAACAAAACGATTTCCCTGTTGGGGGTCTCCGTTCCACTGCGATCTCACCCCCCAACCTCCGACCCCCCAAAATGCTCAAAACATGTTCAAAGACACTCCAAACATCGTCCCTGGACTATTTTTGGCTGTTTCTGGCTATTCCTCCTGTAGAGGGACAGGCCCGACGTAACCGTAGAGCGAGGACGCGCGATGAGGATGCAGGTGCCTTGGAGGGCCATGCCGACGCTGGGCGAGCGGGGCGCGGCCAGCGAGAGCGGCCGAAGATGCCCCGCCTTCGGATCCCCCGTACTCTGGTGGGTTTCGCAAGCAGGGCGGATTCCGCCCTGCTTGTTGAGCTCCTTTGATGCCGATTTCCGCCCTGCTTTGCCGTCGCTGCTTTCGCCGCACCTCTGCGGAAGCATCCGCGCCATCTCTTCCTGGGGTGGACATTTCCGCCATACTGTTTCGCATTGTTTGGGGCGCACTTCCGACACAATTCCAAGTTGGAAAGTCAGCCAAAGTACGGCGGATCCGAAATCAGGGTGGGCCGAAGGGGAAGGGTGCAAGGGCAACCTTCGAAAGTTGCGCATCCTTGCTGTGCGGGTTGACTCTACTCGGGCCTTCTGTGGAAGTGTACACTGGCATGGATTACCCCTGGCGCGCACAAGGGGGTAGGGGCGGCGGGGAAGGCTTCTTCGAAGGGGACTACTTCTTGGAAGGCGACGGCCTTGCATCTACAGGCAAGGCCCGCGACTTCTGAGGAGCAGGGGCCGCACGTAAGCGCCCTCGTCTCCAATGTGGCGTGCCGCGCTGGCGGCCCGCGTAAGCCACCGCGTAGGGTCGCTGTGCCATCTCGCGTAAGACCCTGCAGATGTAAGGCTGGCGCCTTCTAAGAACCAGCCTCCTTCTAAGGAGCCTCCTCCCCTCAACCTCCTCCTCCTCCTCCTCCTCCTCCTCCTCCTCCTCCTCCTCCTGCTCCTCCCTCCTCCTCGCTCCTCGCTTCTCGCTCCTCGCTCCCCGCTCCCCGCTCCCCCCCCAAGGAGCGAAGAAAACAGAAGCGAGGAAAGAGGAGCGAGGAGAAGAGGAGGAAGAGGAGCAGGAGGAGGAGGAGGAGGAGGAGGAGGAGGAGGATGAGGAGGAGGCGGTGAGCGAGGAGCGAGGAGCGAGGAGGAGCGAGGAGCGAGGAGCGAGGAGGAGCAGGAGGAGAGGAGGAGGAGGAGAGGAGGAGGAGGAGGAGGAGGAGGAGGAGGAGGAGCGAGGGGCGAAGGAGCGAGGAGCGAGGAGCGAGAGCGAGGCAGGGGAGGAGGCGGGAGGGAGAGGAGGAGGAGGAGGAGGAGGAGGAGAGGAGGAGGAGGAGGAGGAGGATGGAGAGAGGAGCAAGGGAGCGAGGGAGCGAGGAGCGAGGAGGAGCGAGGAGGAGGAGGGGGAGGAGGAGGAGGAGGAGGAGGAGGAGGAGGAGGAGGAGGAGTGAGGAGGAGGAGGAGGAGGAGGAGGAGGAGGAGGAGGAGGAGGAGGAGGAGGAGCAAGGAGCGAGCGAGCGAGGAGCGACGGAGGAGCGAGGAGCGAGGAGCGATGAGGAGGACGAGGAGGAGGAGGAGGAGGAGGAGGAGGAGGAGGAGGAGGAGGAGGAGAGGAGGAGGAGGAGGAGGAGGAGGAGGAGGAGGAGGAGGAGGAGGAGGAAGGAGGAGGAGGAGGAGGAGGGAGGAGGAGAAGGAGGAGGAGGAGGAGAAGGAGCAGCGACAA
The DNA here is from genome assembly GCA_963575745.1 of Prorocentrum cordatum. NCBI lineage: Eukaryota > Dinophyceae > Prorocentrales > Prorocentraceae > Prorocentrum > Prorocentrum cordatum. Next base: position 1,529 of record CAUYUJ010011934.1, on the reverse strand, counting down.
AGGTGCGTAGGTAGCATGCACAGCGATGGCTGCTCGAACCTCCGACAGCGACCGTCCGCAGAGAGCAGCTTTTTGTTGTTTCCCCCTCCCGCCAAAGCCGTTCCTGGCCAGCGCCGCCCCCAGGCCCTCGCAAGGTGCATGCGCCCTCCTGGGGGGCCCAGGCGGCGCTGACCAGCTCGAGAGCGGCGGGCCCAGACAAAGACAAGGCCAGGACGAGGATCAATTTGGGCGAGGAAGCATCGAGAATCCCTGAGATCCGGCGGCTCTCGAGGATGTCTCGGGCGCTGCAGCCTTCTCAGTGCGCTCTGGAACTCTCTGAGAGCGTTCCGGAACGCTCTGGAATTCCATCCTCGTCCTAGCCCCGTCCGACGTCGCAGCGCGGCAGAGGCGATCGGCTCGCGCGCTCTCGTAGCCCGCGGCGCGCGGCGTGCAATTTAGCCGGTAGCAAGAGAAGGAAAAGGAGGACGAGGGCGGCCGCGGAAGGCAGGCGGGGGACGAGGGCACTCCCCGCGGAAAGAGCTTCGGCAGGAGTGGCCGGAGCGGCCAACCTGTGCTGGGCGACCTGGCAGCGGAGCTCCTCCTCCTCCTCCTCCTCCTCCTCCTCCTCCTCCTCCTCCTCCTCCCCCTCCCCTAGGGGCAGGTGGTCGTCCTTGGATCCATTTTCGGTGGCCCCGGGGCCCGAAAGCGGGCCACTCAGGACCGAAAAAGGCACCTCGCCAGAGCACTTCGAGGAACAAGCAACGGCATCAAGCATCAACATAAACGTTTGTCGCTCCGCGCGGATTTCTTGGATCGGCGCTGGGCCCCCCTCCCTGGCGCGTGGAGCGCGACAAGGGCGGCGCTGAAGGCGCCACACCGGGGGGCCCAGCGCCGATCCAAGAAATCCGCGCGGAGCGCTCAAAGTTTGCATTCCTGCAGATGTCTCTTCCTCGAGCTCTGGGGGCGCGCGCTCCCGAACAACTGCCCCAGCAGAGCACCCGCACATGCGGGCATGTGCACCCTAAGTTTTTGTTCGGATCGTGGCCGTCCAGACCAGATATGTAACCAGCATTGAGGCGAGAGCACGATTCTCGAATCAGGTCAGGTCAGGTCAGGTCAGGTCAGGTCAGGACCCTTGCGCCAGATGGAGCGCGAGCAGGGTGAAACAAGACCATTGCGCTTGCGAAGGTGCCCTTCGGCGCTCCATCCAAAGCAAGCGCTGCAAAGCATGTCCAGCTGGCAAATGTCAAAGGAGGGTTCCCGAATCCAATTCGAAGAACTCTTGGGCGAAACCGCCGCCAGACCGCCTCCGGAACGGGCGGCCCCAGGCTCCCCAGTCACCCGCGCGAGACTCTTCGGGTGTCCTGTCTTACCTCTGCACGAACCCTCTGGCGAAACGCGGTTCGGGGAATGCCTGCGCCGTTTTCACTTCTCAGAGCCATGGGGGCGAGATTCCGAAGAGGAGGAGGAGGAGGAGAAGGAGGAGGGGGAGGGGGAGGGGGAGGAGGAGGAGGAGGAGGAGGAGGAGGAGGAGGAGGAGGAGGAGGAGG
>CAUYUJ010011933.1:0-20314 GCA_963575745.1 Prorocentrum cordatum | reverse complement strand
CCTCTCCGCCACTCAGCAAGAGAAGCCGCCCGGCGGCGGGGGGGGGGGGGCGACAGATGCAGTGGAGGCCAGTCCACAAGAAACCTTCCACAAGAGGCCCATCCCCGAGGCCCCAGGACGTCCATGCTGGGATCGGCGAGACATCACCGATGGGGGCCTGACAGCCCACCCCACCCAGGAACGTGCGCATTCGAAATCGGGGGCCCCATCGCTGGAGCAGGAACAAGCAGAATCGAATCGGGAAATCGGATCGAATCGAAATGTGCGTCGGATCGGGCCACATCGGCAAAGGATGGGAATGGAATCCGGATCAGCCGCGCCAAGAGGCACAACAACGCCCATGCAAAAATCGGGGCGTCAAGGCTCGCCGGGATATCGGAATCGAATCGGATCGAGCCGGCCGAGATCGTCACCGAATCGGATCTATCGGATCGGAATGGACCCTGGAGGAGCATCAGCAGCAGCGAGGGGATGCGCTGAGATCTGGGCGTTAGCGTTTCGCTGGAGGGTTATCACGATTGAAAAGAGGGGCACAAGGGAACATCCTGAAGGCCTCGCGCGGCAACTTGAGACCCAGCTTACGTCGGATCCGCATCGGATGTACGTCGGGTTCACGTCGGACTGCGTCGGATCTACGTCGGCTCCGCGTCGGATTCACGGCGGACTTACGTCGGAACATCACGGCGCGAATGTCGACTCAACCTCCCGGTCCGCGACGGCCGAAAGCCGCCGCATGCCCTGAGGTCCAGGCGTTGCAATATCTTCTGGCACTGGGCATGTTCGCCCGGCTGCGGGCCCGTGGCCATCACAGATGGGTCCAGCTCAAAAGTTGAGGGGCAACGATAGGGGGGGACTGGCGCAGGGGGGATGCATCGACCTGGAATCGGCGACACATCGCCGACAGATCGGCGATAGGCTCCTGATGGTGAGTCCGCACCTTCCTGGGCGGGTGAGGGCCATCGGGCCCCTGTCGGCGATCAGTGAGCGATTGGGGGTCGATGCATCCCCCCCTATGCCCATCCCCCCCCCCTTCTCGTTGCCCCTGAAAAGTTCGGGGGCGCGCAAACATGGATTAGCGATCCATGGACTCGGCGCGCGGTCGCCAAATCCATGGATCGGGGGAGGTGCCCTCCCCAAAATGCGGCCCGTGCTGCCTCGCTCGGCGGCGGACATCCGCGATCTCCACTGGAAACGGGACCCGTCGCAAATCCACGCCCCCTTCATCCATGTTTGCGATCGCCTGAAAAGGGCAGCAGACACCTGGGGTCTGCAACCCTATCATTGAATTACAGATGTGTTTGAAATGTGAAAACATGTTCTAAAAACGTTTCAAACATGTTCTTAACATATGTGAAGGATGTTTGAGACATTATCTAGACATCTGGGAATTATTTGGCAGCATGCTTCCTCTCCATTCATCAACGTCCACAAGGCTAGACAGTTTCAGTCTCAGCTCCAGGGGCGCCAGGACAGCCGCGTCCAAGCAAGGCACTGAGCAATCATTCGGGCGCATTCCAACCGACCCCTAGCAAACCATCCCCTTCCGTGACGTCATCCTCGCCTTTTAAGCTTCCCTCCGGCCGCATACATACGTCTTGGGGCGAGGCGAGGGGGAGGTCACGGAAGGGGATAGTCTGCTAGGGGACGGCTCGGCCGCCACTGAATCATAGCCACACTCTGCCACTAGATCCCTCGCAGGACAACGGAGGAGAGAGGAGGAGACAGAAACAGGGCGTCCGGCGGCAGCCCCGCCTTAAGAAAGACCGCCCGGCATCCGTGTGGTGGCTGCTGGTGGCAAAGATCGAAGGCGTCGCGTACGAGAGCCCACCTTCGATAATGGGCCGCCCTCCACCGGTGCGTCTGCTGCGCAAACTCGCACTTCTGGTGCCGACAGTGTGGAACGCCTGGGCGGGAGCCCGATTCTGAAGGAGGAGCCGCCCTCCATCCGCGCAACCGATGAATCTGATAAGACGAATACGCGCGGCGTTACGGCAAAAGCCCCGTTTTGAAAACAACTGACCCTCCATCCGCGTTACAGCTAGAACTGTTCAAATCGAGTGCACGCGGCGCCAAAGCGATCAAAATCCGATTAGAGGGGGGGAGGAGGGGGGGAGGGGAAGGGGAGGAGGGAGGGAGGGGAGGGGGAGACGAGCTCGCCAACCATCCTGGGGGCTCTCTGGAGCCCCCGAAAAGCCCCAAAGGCAGCCCAACAAGGCCCAGACGGAGCGCCAAGACAGTCGAAGAGAGCGTCATGACGGCCCAGGGTACCCACACGACCATCCAAGCTGGCTGCAGGATGGCTGACGAGGCCCCCAAGACAGCCCAAAAGCCCCTCCAGAGGATCGCCGAGAGGGCCCCAAGAAATCTAAATCACCCCATCCCCTTGGAAAATGTACATGGTCAGCACACTCGCACTCTACGTTTCGACAGCGAACACGACAGCCCAAGTGGCCCCCAAGATCGTCCCAAGACAGCACATGATGCCTCCAAGAAGGCCCCAAGACGGCCCAAGAATGCCCAAAGACAGCCCAAGGTGCTCCCGAAGACGGCCCAAGACAGCCCCTGCCGGGCCCCAAAACGGCTCCAAGAAAGCCCTAGAGGGGGAGTACGAACTGACATTTCGAGCCTTTCGCACCGAGATGGCCCCTCGAGCCCCCCAGAGGCCCCCGAGGGTCCTCCAAGAGGCTCCAAAGGCCTCCAAGACGCCCCCAAGAAGCACCCCAAGCGCCCCCACGAATCCCCAAAAAAGCCTCTCACATGCCCCCAAGATATTCCAAGAAGCCCCAGAGAGGCATCCCAAGATTCCCGCAGATTCATCTAGGAGGCTTCTGACCCAAGGTAGAGCTTCCACGATCGTCTCAAACACTCACTCCTTGTAGGGGTCGGCGGAATGGCATAAGCCCCTTGAGTAAGGAGGAAGGGGAGGAGGAGGAAGAAGGAGGAGGAGGAGGAGGCGGAGGAGGAGGAGGAGGAGGAGGGGTTAGAGGGGAGGGAGGAGGGGAGGAGGATGAGGAGGTGGAGGAGGAGGAGGAGGAGGCGGAGGTAAGGCGGAGGAGAAAGGATGGAAGGAGGAGGAGGGAGGAGGAGGAGGGGAGGAGGGAGGGAGGAAGGTAGAGGAGGAGGGAGGAGGAGGGATAGGAGGAGGAGGAGGTGGAGAGGAGGAACGAGGGGTAGGAGGAGAGGAGGAGGAGGAGGAGGTAGGTAGGAGGATGGAGGGGAGGAGGGAGGGAGGAGGGGTAGGAGGAGGAGGAGGAGGATCCCCCTCCGCCCACCCGACCCCGCCCCCGAGGCCTCGCGGAGGTGGGCACTCCGCCGGCGGCCCCTCGCGCCGCCAGCGGCGCCGCGGCCGCGGAGGCCATGGAGGGGGCCGCGCTCGCGGTGCGCGCGCGGGGGGCGCCCGCGGAGGGGGGGGGGGCGGAGGGGGAGAGGGGTCGCTGCCTGAGAGAGAGAGTCGGCGGACGCAGAGGGGGGGCGAGTGGCGGCGCAGCGCGTGCGCCCGTGCCCGTCGGAGCAGGGCGCCCGAGGCCGTGGCCCCACGAGTCCTGCAGAGCTCTGGCACCGGGCGGCGCTCCTCGGCCCGCATCCTGCACCGCGCGGGCGCCGCCCGGTGGGAGGCGCGCCTATCAGAATGAGAACTTGTTGCTCCCTGGCGACGGCGACGAGCCTTGCCAGGGCCAACCGACAGGGCGCCCCCTTCCAAGCCACTTGGCCTGCGAAGGACCCAACCCTATGCAGTTGTGAGTGGCGCAACTGTGAATATTGGTTTCCCGGTGGAGCTCCGTATGGGGGCACGAAACGTGTGAGAGGTGTGCAGAAATGAGTGCGGCGAGCGCACGCGAACGCAGCCACTGCGGACTTCGGTGGAGCTCCCTATGGGGCCACGAAACGCGTGAGGGGTATGCCGACATGGACGGGGCGGACGCATGCGAACACCACCACTGGGGCCACGATGTGAGGGATGCACCGGAATGGGCGGCGCGGACGCATGCGAACACCGCGGCTGGACCCTTCGGTGGTGTTCCCTCTGGGGCCATGAAACGTCTCAGGGGTGAGCCGAAAATGACTGGAGCGGACGCCTGCGCAGGCCTCCACTGGGGCCCTCAGTGGAGCCCCCTATGGGACACGAAACGTGTGACGGGTGTGTGTCGAAATGGGTGCGGCGGGCGCATGCGAACGCAGCCACTGGGGCCTTCGGCTATAAGCTGGTGGACTTCCCTATGGGGCCACGAAACGTGCGAGGGGTATGTGTCGAAATGGACGCGGCGGGCGCATGCGAACCCAGCAACTGCGGCCATCGGTGGAGCTCACTATGAAGCCACGAAACGTGAGTGGTGTGCCGACGTGGGCGAGGCAAGCGCATGTGAACGCAGCCACTGGAGTTTTTGGTGCAGCTCCACATGGGGCCACGAAACGTGTGACGGGTGTACCGGAACGGATGTGGCGGGCGCATGCGAACGCAGCCACTGGGGCTTTCTGTGGAACTCTCCATGGGGCCACGAAGCGTGAGTCGCGCACCCTCGTAAATTACTCATTCGCGTGGGTCGCGTGTGGGACGTGGGCCGGGTCGCGGGCGGGTCGCAGGTGGGTCGCGGGTGGGTCGCGAACGGGTCGCGAAAGGGTCGCGGGGAAGGTCGCGGGGAAGGTCGCGGGTGGGTCGAAGAGTGGGTCGCAGGCGGGTGGGTCGCGGGTGGGTCGCGGGTGGGTCGCGGGCGGGTCACGGGTGGGTCGCGGCTGGGTCGCGGGGGGGTCGCGGTTGGGTCGCGGGGGGGGCGACGACAACAACGCAACGCAACGCAACGCAACAACAAGCAGAATCCGCGCCACAGAATCCCACTTCAGCCACGCACCCAGGGATAGCGAATGACCGCGATCGGCCCCCTCACTCTGACAATGTTCGCATCCCCGGTTGAACGATCCCTCGTAGAGTACACGTTGTCGCGTTTCCGAGGTCACGATCCCTTGCAAACTGCTCCATACTCAAGCAGGCGGCCACTATCCCTCGTAAATTACTCCTTCGCGTGGGTCGCGGGTGGGTCGCGGGTGGGTCGCGGGCGGGTGGCGGGGGGGACCACGACAACAACCACGCAACGCAACAACAACAAAAACAAAAACAACAACAAAAAAAGCAACAACAACAACAACAACAAGAACAACAACAACAACAACAATAATAATAATAAGTTCCAGACTGTTCTTTCTTATCCGCTCGAGTGAATTAATTCAGCGTGCATTTCCCGAACCCTCGATACCCGCCCTCTCCGTCTTCGATCATACCACTTTCGGCGGGCATAGATTCCTTCGTAAGTTCTGCGTGGTGAGCCAAGAAGTTTCCAGCGAGAGAGCGATTCCTAAGTAAATTTGAGGAAGTCCCCAGCGAACGCGCGATTCCTGAACGGCAAGAGCGCGGCGCCTCAATAAATCGCAAGGAAGACTCATGCGGGGGCGCGACTCTCGAGTGAATTGCGAGGAAGCCTCAAGCGGAAGCGGGGGGCCAGAGTAAATTCCGAAGAAGTATCAAGCTGGAGCCACTGTCGTTGTAAACCGGTGGCCGGGGGCACAGTTTGAGGGGGAAAACTTTCCCTGGTATTTTTTTACAATTAAAAAAGTGCGAGCGCGGGGAGGGGCACTTCAGTTGAAAAATACAATGCGCACCGGAAGGCGATCAACAGTGATTATTCTTCAACACTGAGAGTTCAACAACAACAACAACAACAACAACAACAACAACGACAACGACAACGACAACGACAACGACAACGACAACGACAACAACAACGACAACGACAACCATAGCAATAATAACAGTCACAACACTCACAACAATCACATTACCATCACGCGCCATGCATCCACACGCCACACGCATGCTTCCGGATACCACGCACCATCATGGGGGGCGTTTCTGGCACGCGGGGCCCGATAGCCGCTCGCCCAGATCTCTCGCCCAAGAAAATATTGCCACCACCTCTTCCGAGTAACTTCGACATGCGCAGCTCGGACGGCACATCGCCATCGCAATCGCCTTGCGCACGCCCCGCATCTCGGAGGAGGAGGAAGGGGACGAGCAGGGGGGGGAAGATGAGGGAGAGCAAGAGGGAGAGAAGGAGGAGGAGGATGGAGGAGGAGGAGGAGGAGGACGGGAAGGAGGAGGAGTTGTAGTAGCAGTACCTCCGAGGACGAGGTGGTTCTTACTCTTCGATCGAACTGTTGCGCCACCATCCTGCGGCCTCGGCGCGTGACCCTGAGCGTTCACGCCCCCAGGGGCTGCCGCTCCCATGCTCGCATCCTCCACCTGCCCCTCCACACCCTCCCAAGGAATCCCTGAAATCAATCCTTCGACACTCGATCCTTGGAGCCCCATGGAAGTCATCCGTCATCCATTTTCTCCTCCTCCTCCACATTATCGATACTCTCAAAAAATGATAATTATCTAAAAATGAAGGTTCAATGGGGACTCTTGGAAGCCCTCCAGAGGCGATGCCGAAACAAGGGCCCCAGTCTTGAGTAAAAGGTGAGGAAGTATTGAGCAGGAGCGACACGGGAGGACGGAAGGGGAAGGGAGGAGGGAGGAGGGAGGCAGGAGGAGGGAGGAGACAAGGGGGACGAAAAGGGAAAGGAGGAGGGAGGAAGAGGAAGGAAAGAAAGACGGGAGAGGAAGGAGGGAGGAGGGAGAAGGGAGGAAGAGGGAGGAATAGAGTGGGGGAAGGCGGGAGGAGGAGGATAGGAGGAGGAGGAGGAGCAGGGGGAGGAGGAGGAGGAGGAGGGAGGAGGGAGGAGAGAGGGAGAAGGGGGCAGGGAGGAGGAGGGAGGAAAGAGGGCGGAGAGGATGAGGGAGGAGAGGAAGGAGAGGAAGAGGGGGTGGGGGGAGGGAGGAGGGGGAGAACGAAGAGGAGGAGGAGAAGGAGGAGAAGGAGGAGGAGGAGGAAAGTCTCGAGCGGGAGCGCTGGTTTTGTCGGGACGGGGGCTGTCGGCGGCGAGCAAGAGCACCGCCTCGATTCAAAAAGGGAGGAGGTCTCGAGCGGCAGCGCTGTTGCTGCTGGGGGGAGGCGCCGCTGAGAGAAAGACTGAGTAGCGCGCCTGTCCAACGTAAAACGGGAGGAAGTCTCGAGCGGGAGCGCTGGTCTTGTCGAGACGGCTGCGCTCGGCGGCGAGCGAGAGCACCGGCCCTGAGTAAAAAAAGAGGAGGTCTCGGACACGAGCGCTGCTGCTGTTGGAGGGCCAGTTTGGGCGGCCTCCCAAACCGCTTGAGAGTGAGCTTCATTTTCATATATATATATATATAGAGAGAGAGGGGAACGCTGCGCGGGCTGGTTTTCGCAGCCCGCACAATATCAAAACTGAACGTTTCACCGAGGCGAAACTATCACTTTATATAGAAACCTATCAAAACACACTGTGTTTTGCTATTTTTTGCAAAGCGCACGGCAGAAAAAAAACAAAAAAAAAAAAAAAAAAAAAAAAAAAAAAAAAAAAAAAAAAAAAAAAAAAAAAAAAAAAAAAAAAAAACGTAAAACAAACACACCCAAGCAAGGATTTTAAAGAAAATCGCAGAACGCATTAAACAACAATTGATAAGTATTGCGTTTGTACCACTATTCTGCGGTTCTAAACAGAAAACAAATTATTTTCATTATAAACAGAAGAACAAAACGCAAAACATATGTTTTCACATATTTCCTGGTATATCATTTCCATTAGGAAATACTATATAATTCATACTTAGAGAAACGATAAGGAAACGCATCCTCTTCAGACTTCTAACGTTTGAAACAGAAAAAAAATCAAGATAAACATAATAGTTGTTTAACGATCTTCTTGTTTGCCATTTTCATTAGGAAGTGCACTTAGGGAACCGATAACGAAACGCGTTTGTACCATAATTCTAACGTTTGAAACAGAAATACACATAATTTCATTTGTTATCAACAAAAAAATGTCTACTTTAAAAAATACTGTTTGACAATTTTCTTATTGGCCATCTCCATTAGGAAATGCTATATATCGCAAATTCTAAGAATCTGAGGGCTGGCGAAATAGCATCAGCTGTCTGCATATAAGGTATGTCACATAAGTGCAATCTCTTTTCTACACAGCGCTTTATCAATGCATCAGCAAAGTCTCAAATGCACAAATCAAATTGCGCGACAACAATATCATATATGATGCAATCGTAATCTACTCAATCCTCTGCTTTTTGGTTAGCCGCCTATCTGGCTTAACCAATTCTTCCTTTTTCAATGAACGATAACAAGCTTGGCTGTTTCATCATATTCATGAGAAAAATAAAATTAACGACTTTGCACGTCCAGACTTCATATTCGATTGGTTCCATATGCGGCAGCTCTTCCTTTACCTTTGCATATAGCTGTTTATAAGTGAACCCAGCATATTGACACACCTTTTCCATCAGTCTGACATTTGGCCCTGCTAAATCGCATGGCATTTCGTCCGGCACGTCAATCTCGGCATCATATGCAATAAAGATCCAAAGAAGAATATGTACTGCCCTGAGTGCTCTAATGCCTGTCACCTTTGAAAAGTTGTTGAATGATTCTGCAAACGATTCAAATATCTTCTCCGTTATATCGAATTCCCGCATGAAGTCTCGTACCCAGTCAGTGTGGCACCCGTAATTGACATTGCAAAGCAGAGCACTACGTTTCACTTCAGATGTTGAACCTTCTGCAATTTTCAATCCTTTGCTTTCATTCTCTGCAGCCAAGATGACGTATCGCATTCTGTCGACTGTAAGATTGCTCAAAGCATTGTCAAAACATTGTTTGATTGTTGGTTCTTGAAATAATTTTGACAGAGATGAAGAACGTCCGCTGGCTATCATACAAAGCATACTTGTTAATCCTCCTGGGTATACACCCTTCTCTAAATTGAGTCCTTCTACATATTCGCGCAACGCTTTAGGCACTGGATCCCACTGAACACGGGGATTGTGAACATGAGACAAACTCATCATTGAAGAGATACAACACGAGCTGTTTTCCATTGCTTTTGTAACTGCACATTTTTGTAACTTGCCTGTTTTGCTATACAACTCAGACAAAACAAATATGTGATTCCGCACCTTCTCAACAGATTGGGACACGCGAAAATCTGATATATCTTCATGTGTATTTCTTTGAGCTCTCTCGATCCAAAGCGCCACCCAAAAATGTGCTCCTCGGCGACAAAAGCCCCCATCGTTTGTGGGAGGCAATTGCCTAACAACATGTATGAGAAAGGTATCTGGGTTTTCGCTCATTAGATCGTCAAGATATGCTCGCCCAGTTCTCGCTGCATCCATTTGGTCGAACCTTCAGCGGGGACCATCGGAAGGTTGCCCAGCCACGTCTGGTCTGGCCCGACGTCCTCAGGCATGCGGTTCTTCACGATCGGCTGGGACAAGAGCGGGCCGCGCTTCTTGTCCTTCGCACGCACGATCGCCTCCTCAAAAGTGATGCCGCGATCATCTGGCACCGAGAAGAACCGCGCGAAGCTGTCGGCTCTGGAGTTGTGAGCACTGGCCATGATCGGGAGTTGTGATCACTGGCCGCGCAAAGCTTTCAGCTTGAGAAAAAACTTACGGAACAGGCGTAGGCGGTGATCACTCGAGAGGCTTGTGCGGGGGGAGGGGAGGGGGAGGGGATAGTACATGCTCTCTGGGACCTGACGCAATGAGCCAACTGAAATAACTAACCTCAGCTCTGCATCAATATGATTTCTTCTGGGAACTTAAAAACTTTTTTTTTTTCAAAAAAAAAAAAAAAAAAAAAAAAAAAAAAAAAAAAAAAAAAAAAAAAAAAAAAAAAAAAAAAAACCTGGGGAAGTCCTGGAAATATTTCGCAATTGATTGTTTTTCCTCAAGCTAGGCGCGGCCGCCATTCGACATACCTGAGACGGACGATCCTTTTTGCTGTGGACGCGTCCTTACACAGGACGAGGTGCACTTGATATTCTATAATGCTGAGCTTGCGCGGCAGCTATGGGAAAAGGACCCGGGCCCGGATCAAATTACCAGAAAAGACTGCGTAGCATTGGCTCCCAGGGCGGGCAGGGTGGGAAGCCTTGAAACCAGAATGGCCGCGAGAGGGGAGAGCAGCAGCAGGGGCGACAAGCAGAGGAGAAAGAAGGAAGGGGTGGAGCCCCGCTCGCTTGGCCGCTCGACGCGGAGGAAAACTGCATCCAAAGATAATCATTCCTCAAGCTAGGCGCGGCCACCATTCGACATACCTGAGACAGACGATCCTTTTTGCTGAGGACGCGTCCTTACACAGGACGAGGTGCACTTGATATTCTATAATGCTGAGCTTGCGCGGCAGCGATGGGAAAAGGACCCGGGACGGATCAAATTACCAGAAAAGACTGCGTAGCATTGGCTCCCACCCCCAAATCATTGTCATTGGGTGGGCGGGCTGGGGAGAAAAAAGAGAAAGGAAGAATATTAGCTGGGCGCCCGACTCGAACAGGCCACGCGAGAGACGAGGTGCCGCAGGTCCGCCGCCGCGAAATGTGCAGCACGTTGGCGGACGGCGGCGGGCACGGCCCCACGTTGACGCAAGAGAGAGCCGTGCTTTTCATAGATGCGCACCGACTCTCGAGCGCGCCATCTTCCCCGCTGCTGGATCTGATCCAGGCTGCGCAATTGCTCCAAGGCATCGTGCGAGGGGCCTCCGTGCCGAAGCTGGCGAGGCACAGAGAAAACGTGGCAAAGGCCTAAGTCGGAGGCCACCCCTCGCACCATCCTCTCGTATGCACTGAGATTCAAAGGAGCAAAAAGCTTGGCTGCGTCTGCTCGGCCCCTACGAAGGGCAAGCAGCGTAGCCGGAACCTGACGCCTGAGAGGGACAGGCGTGCCAGCAACGACAGCGCGGTCGAACTCATTCGTCTTAGAGGGCACTCCGCCTGTGAGAGGCGCGATGATGACGGAGACCTGGCCCCCTGCGCTCCCGTGGACGTCGCCCGCGGTGATGGAGAGCACCTCACTGGGCCGCAAGTACAGATCAAACTGGACGATCATGGCCACGGCAGCGAGGGCCCCCAGTGGCGAGCGCCCCGAGAGGGCTGCCACGCAGGCGACCACGGCGTCGAAGGGGGCGGGCATCCTAGGATGCCGAGGCAGCTTGGCGCACCAGCCCGCCAGGGCGTCCTTGGATCGCACGAACTGAGGCTTGGCCACTGCCCATCCACGTAGTCGAGCAAGGCCGTAGAGAGCATTGCGAGCCATGTACTGAGGTGAACCAGAGAAGAAGAGGTGCTCGATGTACAGGTTTATTGTCGTGTCGGCGCACTTGGGGTCGTCAAAGAGAAGACGCCTGCGCCGTGCCCAGGCCTCGAAGTCGGCGACCGCCTGCTGATACTTTGTCAGGGTCGCTGGCCGCAACGAGGCCGCACGTAGGAAATCTCCCGGCGGCACTCGACGGGCTTGCCGCTGCTGCTCGGCGCGGTCCACGGCCGCTGCCGCTCGCCTGCGGCGCTCCGCCGCCAGCGCCCGGCGGCCCCGCGCCTGGCCTCCGCCCGGGGGCGGGGCGGCGCCGCGAGGCCCGCCCGCCGCCCGCGGGGCGGGGGCGCGGGTCGAGCGCGGAGGCCCAGGCGGCTCGCCAGGGGAGCCTGAACCTCCGCGGGCAGAGCGGGAGCCCCGGGGCGCGGAGGCGGACCTCGCCCGACGCGGCTGCCAGGACCCCATCCCAAGTCGCGAGGTCTCTGGGCGCGGCTCGGCCATAGGCGGACCTCGGGGCGGAGAGGGGGGCGATGCGCACGAGCTCTCGGCACCACTCTGGGAGGTACGCGCCAGCCAAGGCAGTCCGCCAAACCCAACCTCTCGTCGGATGTCGGACTTTGCCCTGAAGAACCTCGCGATGCGGCTGGCAGCACTGGCAGCGGCGGCCCAGCAGCTCTAGGTTGGGGAGGGTGCCGGCGATTGCCCCCGGCTTCTTGAAGGGCGCCCCGAAGCGGCAGGAATCGCACTCGATCCTGCCGGGCCTGTGGTAGCGGAGCTCCCTCTCCAGGGGACGCCAGCGCCAAACACGGCTGGGGCCAGGGTTCTCGAGGAGGACGAAAATGTCGAGCTTCCCGCAGAGCTTGAGCACCCGCACGGCGAAACTGACAAGAGCGAGGTCTGCCGGCCGAGGGGGCCGATTGCCCCCGGCCGGCACCCAGTGGGTACACGGAAGGCCGATATGCATGCACCAAAAGCGGCGCTGGGTAATCCAAGCCAAGACAGCGTTACGGACTCCAGGATGCGTGAGGTCGCGATGCTTCCCGTGTGTAATGTCCAGAGGGCATGCGATACGAAGACCGGCCTCGTGGAAGGCCCCAGATAGGTTCGCGCCTCCGGCAAATAATTCCAGGAAGCTGGTACGCCCAGCACGGTGGCCCCGCGGGGCCGTAGACGGAGACCCCGAGGGGCACCACTTGCGAGGCCCGCTGCCAGCCCGAGGAGGAGCTGAAGAACTTGATGACCCAGTTTGGGGACCCTGACTTGGCGTTGCTGCCGATGGCCTGGCCCACGACGCCCAAGAAGACGAGGAAGCGGGGGGCCCAGCCAGGGGTCGCTGATGAGCCGATGCCGTTGGAGTCCCAATATGAGGCCAGTGACCCGACGTAGAGCTCGATGGCCCGATCTGTGAACGATAACCTGTAAATGGTGTCGACGAAGTAGAGCACGATGGAGGATGGGAAGGACAGGATGGGAGCACCGACTCAGCTGGGGTGGTAGAGAGGATGATCCCTTGTGCGAGGTCCTCGCTCCACTGTCCAGTGCAACCGATAGGTTTCTCCCCAAGCCCTGGCGGCTCGGAGACGCGGCTCGAGGCAGGCCGAGTCGCGAAGGCGACGCTGGCGACGGGGCAGGGCCCGGGCACGTCAGGCCCGGGGCCGGGCAAGCTGCCGCTGAGCCTCAGGACGGGCGCGCACCTGCTGGGTGCCGGCGCGCAGGCCCTGAAGCCGGCACCGCGGATCCAGCCAGGCAGGAGCTCGCGGCGGTCGGCGGCCCGGCTCCCCCAGTCGGCAACGTTCACACATCCTGGAACGCGTCGCACTCGCCAGGTGATCTCGGCCCCCAGCTGCAGGGCGCCAGCACGACGACTTTGGGCGAGGAGCTCTCGGTTGCTGGCACGGCCCTTCTCGAAAGACTGCACGCTGGAGAGGTTGTCAGAGAGGCTCAGGAGCTCGGTCCCATGGCAGTTGGCCTGCCGGGCGGCAGCCCCCAGACCGATCACCGAGGCCCGCGCCTCCAGGCTGTGGATGCGACCTGGATGGCGCCAGGCGCCGCGGAAAGCCTCGGCCCACCGCTGCGGGTCGACCAGCTCGGGCGGCAGCGGGGGCGGGGGGTGGCCCACCTCCATCTCCTGACGACGGCGGCGGGCTCGCGCCTGTCGGCGGGGCCGGCCCGCGCCTGCATCGCCGAGCTCGTCGTAGTACAGGTCGGAGACGTCGTCCAGCCCTGCAGCGCGGCCCAGGTAGGCGTCCCTGTCGGGGTCGCCCGAGACCTCGACCTCCTTGAAGCGCTGCCTCTCGCGCCACCGCGACACGCCAAGGACCTCGTGCCCCAAGAGCTCGGCCTCGCAGACGGCGCAGCCCAGCATTGAGCTGTCCGCGGTAAAAGACACTGGCGCAGGGGGTCGGCGCAGGTCCACCTGGCCAAGAAACACGAGGCCAGCGGCGCAGCGAAGCTCCGTCACCGCGCTGGGCGGCAAACGCGAGACGCCCTCCATCGGGCCAGACTCGAGGTAGGCGTAGCACTCGCCCAGGACACTGAGGGCAGGTCGCATGATGCTGAAGTAGTGCGCGATGTGCCCCAACAACCTCCTGACCTGCCAGCGAGCCAGCCACGGCCTGCGTAGAACCTCGTGTAAACCAAGGTACAGGCGCCAGGCTCGCCGAGAGGTGTGGCGAAGGCGCCCGTGCCGCCCGTCGAACTCGAGACCGAGGATACCCTGAGACAAGGTGGCATGCTGCAACTCGTGCCAGCGCAGCCCCCTCTTGTCCAGCTCGTCCGTCACGGCGCCGAGGCGCTGGTCGAGCTGGGCGGCGTCCAGGGAGATGAGGTTCGCGTTGTCGACGTAGGGAGCGTGGGCGACCCCCCCGTTCAGCAGGGAGGGCGGCTTGCCCTTGTCCAGGCACCAGGAGTCCTTCTCCCCGAAGACGGCACTCATGGTGTCGATCAGGACCTCCTGGCAGATCCACAAGGCCCAGGACCATCCCATGGGAAGGGCTTCGAAGCAGGGCCAGACCCGAGAGTCTGGGCTGATGTCGACGTAGCGGCCGAGGTCCTCGTCGCACAGCTGAGTCAACCCCAGCTCGCCGGCGGACACCTCGATGTCGAAGCACATCCAGGAGCCTCAGGCCGGGTGGCGGAACTGGTAGAAGCCGTCCTGCAGGTCCACCGAGCCGGCCCACCAGGTCGCCCCCGTTGATCACGATGTCCAGGTCGTCGGGGCCGAGGTCGGTGGCGCCCACGAGGTTGATGGCCGCGAGTGCCTCTCCTGAGGCCAGCACGGTCTTGGGCGGGAGTCGCTGCAGTTGATTAGCCTGCCGAGCGCCCAGCACCATCCTCTGATCCCCGTTTTTCTTTCGCACGAAGAACGCGGAGATGCACGACTTCCGACGGGCCCGAGCACCCACGAGCCCCCGTAGGGCCAGAGCACGAAGAAAGGCCACGAGCGCAGGGCGAGTGCCGCGCCGGCGAGGGTCGAGCTGCGGGCCCCAGTAGGGTTGCACCAGCGGCTCGTCCTCGGTGAGCTCGGAGAGCGGGCGGACGACGGCCGAGTCGAAGTTGGCCATCACATCCCTGACGCTCTGGGGGGCCACGTCGTCGAGCGGCGTCGAAAAATGTTCCTTACGTAGGATGTTGAGGCGGCTCGGATCAAAACCGACCACGGTCGTGGACGCGTCGAGGCCGCCGTAGACGTCCCTGGTCTTGAGGAGCTCCTGTAGGGCTCCAGCGCCATCCATGTCCGTGGGCCGATCTCCGAAGGCACCAATCCGACTGCGGATGCGTCTGAGCGCCGACTCTTGAGCGATGTCGGCGCTCCCAGTCCTCTGAGGGGGCCGAAGCACGACGTCCCTCCCAGCACAGGCGGCGGCCATCCCATTGAGGGTCGTGATCGTCTCGATGGCACAGGCCGAACGACGATCAGCAGCGGCAGCACGCTGCGCCTTATACCGAGGCAAAGCGGTACGTCCCCCTCGCGGTGGATGCGAATAGAAGGCGCCCGCGACCGGAAGCGGGAACAAAGGTGGTGGCCCCCGCGAGGAGGAACCCTCGACGGGGGGGCAGCCGCGGTCCAGGGAGGAGGCCATGGCGACGCGGTGCGCCGTCGGCCGCGGCGGAGGCCGCCACGGCCGGGGGGGGCGCGGAGGCCCCCGGCTCGCTAACCTGCACCGCCAGGCCCAGCCCCGGCCTTGCCCTTCGGCTTGGCCTTGGGGCGCGGGGGCCTTGCCTCGTCCCTCTGCTCGGTGCGGTACTTCTTGTCCTCGTGGTCGGCCTCCTCCCTGTACATCCTCTCCTGCTTGAGCACGGTGCCCCTCGCCTTCTGCTGGTCGGCGACCCAGGCATCGAACTTGGTTGTGACCGCCCCGCCCGAGTCGTCGAGTCGTCTCGAGACCATCAGCTCCAGGCCCTCGAAGGAGGGGTGGCGAGGGCAACGCTTGACCGCCCTCTGAATCTGGAGGCCCCGGCGGCTCAGGAGCTCGAACGAGGCGAGGTTCGAGACGTCCAGCGCGTCGAAGACCAGGGCATGGTGCAGGACCTCGACGATGTTCTTCAGCTCCTGGGCCACCGCACTGCCACGCGCGACCCCCGACTGGGCCACCCAGAAGCCCCATTAGGACGAGAGCGAGTGCCCAGAAGAGACCACGGCCGCCAGAAACTCGACCAGGGCCTTGGGGCCCTCGAAGGGCCAGTCGTCGACCTCCACGCTCTTCAGCAAGGCCACCAGCTGCGCCAGAGAGACGGTGTGCGCAGACGCCCGTCTGCGGCAGCACACGGCGGTCCCTGCCAGGACCAGCCCTCTTCTCCGCCTTCAAGTCGGGCTCGTCGGCGAGCTGGACGTTCTCGGCGGCGACCCAGCCCTCGGCCTCCGACAGCATCACCAGCGCGATGGCGTCGCGGCTGATGAAGCGCTCCGCCGAGGTGATCAGCTCCAGGCTCACCTCCTCCCCGAAGTGGTCGCTCGCAGGGTCGGAGACGATCCACCTCGGGACGTCGACCCCCGCTTGCACCGCGGGGAGAGGGAAGCCCAGCACCTTCGCGAAGTTCCGGCCATCGCGACGGAGGTTGGAGAGGTCGGCATCCGAGAGGGCTCCGAACGCGTAGACCTGGCCTCGGACTCGCTGGGGGAAGGCGGCCGCCCGAGGAAGGGCGACCACCAGGTACTCGTCCAGCTTCAGGAGATAGATCTCGGCGTCGGGCGTGGCGGCCACCCAGTGCCCCGGCGTAGGCGAGGGAACCAATAAGACCCTGTGGTGCCATTTGAAATTCGGGTCGTCGTCGAACGCGATGCACACCTGGCTCTCGGAGATGTCGAGGGTCTCGGCCCCCGCGCGAGCCATCAGCCTCGGATGGCCCTAGGCCAGGAAGCAGGAGCGGCAGCGCCGTCGCCTGGCGGACGAGCCGGCGCCCGCGAGGTGAACCCGCGCAGGATGGCCGCGACGGGGGCGCAGGCAGCCAGCGCCGCCACGGCGCACAGCACGCCCAGGACCCAGCCCAGCACCAACCACGAGACCCAGTCCAGCGACTGCGGGACGGGGATCGGGCAGGACAGCTCGGGGCAGGGCCGCACGTCCGGCGCAGCCGGGCAAGCCACGGCGGGCGCCGGCGGGCAATTGCCGCAGGTGACGTTGACCGACCCGCAGGGAGGGCAGGCCGGGCAGGCGGGGCAACGGCTGGCCCAGACTGAAACCAGTGCCGCGCTCCACTGCCCGAGAGCCGCGAGGGGAACGGGCATGCGAAGCGGCGCAGGCCTTTGCAAGCCTTGAAACCAGAATGGCCGCGAGAGGGGAGAGCAGCAGCAGGGGCGACAAGCAGAGGAGAAAGAAGGAAGGGGTGGAGCCCCTCTCGCTTGGCCGCTCGACGCGGAGGAAAACTGCATCCAAAGATAATCATTGATTTTGTTTGTTTTCCTTGGGTTTTTTTTGTTTTTCATTTCAAAAAACCAAAACAAAAAAAAAAAACAAAAAAAAAAAAAAAAAAAAAAATGTTTTTTGGTTTCCCATTTCAAAAACCAAAAAAAAAACATAGAAACCAAAAAAAAAACATTGTGTTTTTGTGGTGTTTCACCTCAGAACCAAAAAAACAAAGGAAAACCAAAAAAAAACAAAAAAACAAACCCTGGAGAAGTCTTTCCCCCAAAGACTTTTGCAGGAATTGTTGTTTTTTTTTTTTTGTTTTTTGTGGCTTTCCTTAGGTTTTTTTGGTTTTCCATTTCAAAAACCAAAAGAACACAATGTTTTTTGGGTTTTTCATTTCAGAAACCAAAAAAACACAATGTGTTGTTTGGTTTTTCCTTCCGACAACCAAAAAAGCATTGTGTTGTTTTGGTTGTTCCTCCCGAAAACAAAAAAAAACATTGTGTTGTTTTGATTTTTTGATCTCAGAACAAAAAAACGAAGGAAAACCAAAAAAAATACCCTTCAAGAGATTTCCCCAGGACCTCCCCAGGGATTGTTTTTTTGTTGTGTTGGTTTTCCTTGTGTTTTTGTTTTTGATTTTCCAGCTCAGAACCAAAAAAACCTAAGGAAAACAAAAAAAAAAAAAAAATCTGTGGAGATTCCCCCCAGGATCTCCCCAGGGATTGGCTTTTTGGTTTTTTGGTTTTCCTTGTGTTGTTTTAGTTTTCGTATTCAGGCTTACAGAATTCTATGCACGAGCTCTGGGGATCTGTTTGCGTGCTATGAGTTTCTTATTGTTTCCCGCGCGCTTTACCGAAGACCTCTCCCGCCTCATCCCACCGAGGGTTCTCTGAGAACGTCTTGCTGGATTCAAGTCCAAAGGCATCGCGGACGGCCCCACGGATCTCCGAAAACCAGCCCGCACAGGGTTCCTTTCTGTATATATATATATATATATATATACATATATATATATATACATATATATGTGTGTGTGTAAATGCAGCTGGCGCCTCGGCGAGAGCGCCAGGGCGCCTGTAAGGGGTCCAACAAGAATAGTTGATTCGTAATGAACATTCAAGCAGAATCCGCGCCACAAAGTCCCACTTCAGCCACGCACCCAGGGACAGTGAATGACCACGATCGGCCCCCTCACTCTGACAATTCTCGCATCCCCGGTTCCACGATCCCTCGCAAAGTATACGATAGTCGCGTTTCCGAGGTCACGATCCCTTGCAAATCACTCTATATTCGGGCCCGTGGCCACGATCCCTCGTAAATTACAGATCCGCGTTCCCGAGGCAACCAACATTCGCAAATTACACAACATTCAAATTCTCGAGGCCAGGATCCCTGGTAAATTATGCAAGATTCGCGTCCCCGAGGCCACGATCCCTAGTAAAGTATACAATGGTTCGTGTCCCTGAGGTTACGATCCCTCGTAGATTATCCCATGTTCGCGTTCTCGAGGCCACGATCCTTACTAAATCACACTATTACTCGCGTCCCCGAGGTTACGACCCCTCGGAAGAAATCCCTCGCAAATCAAGCCAGATTCGCGCCCCCGAAGTCACGAGCCTCGCAAATGATACAATATTCGTGCCCCTGAGGGCACGACCCGTCGCAAATCACTCGATGTTCGCGTCCCCGAAGACACGATCCTTCGTAAACGATGCGATGTTCGCATCCCCGAGGCTACGATTCTTGATGAATTACAGAATACTGGCGCCTCCCAGGACACGATCCCTCGCATTAGTACAATCTTTGCGTCCCCGAGACGACCCCTCGTACACAACGCCGTGCTCGCGTGCCCCAGGGCCACGATCCCTGTTAAGTTACGCACGCAATGTTCGCGTCGAGACTAAGATATCTGATCATTTATGCCCTACTCGCGTCCCGACCGCCGACCCCTGCCTGCCGGGGGTGAGAAGGCGCGTGAGATGATTGGCTGTTCCACCGCCCCCATTCCCCCTTTCCGAAGGCAAAATCGGCTTTGAGGAAGGGGGGGGGTATCTGGGCTCCTCGGCGCACCCCCGGAGACTCCGGAGCGTCCAAATCTGCCCTCCGTGGCATCAAAGACGTTCCCAGACGGTCCCGAATCGCGAGGCGATTGGCCCAAGACGCCTATGATGGCTCGAAGATGTCCCAAGACGCCGTCGAGACGCCCCAAGAGCTTTCCCGGAGGGTTTTCCCACAGGCTTTTTCATGATTGCTGAGGTTATCGTCTTCTCGAACTTCCGACGCTCCAAGACGGCCAAAGATGCCCCGCAGACCGCCCCAGAACTGCCCAAGAGGCCCCTACGAGGGCCCCAGGGCGGCCCAAGAGGCTTCCACGACGGCCCCAGAGGGGCCCAAGTCGGCTAAAGATTGCCTCAAGAGGGCCTCAAGAGAGGCAAAGATGGAAACACGAAGCGAAAATCTTACCTTTGCGCCCCAAGACACCTCCAAAAAGACCCAAGAAGCCCCCAAGCGGCCCACAAGAGGCCCCCAATAAGCCCCGAGAGGCCCCCAAGAGGCTCAAAAGAGGCCCCCAAGGCAGCCGCCAACATGCTTCTAAACTGCCTCCAAGAGGCGGTCGTTCAAAGAGGGCCTCCGAGACACTGAATGAGGGGAAATTCGGGGGGGGGGGGGGGGGGGGAAAAGAAAAAAAACCAAAAACAAAAAAAAAAAAAAAAAAAAATGTTATGTGAACGTTTTCTTATTCGGCGTTGCGACAATAGGCGGAAAGGGAGGGGGGAGGAGGGGGTCTGGCTCCGGACATCTGCTCAATGCGACTGTCTGCAAAAGTGTGTCCCATGGTGGAGGCTCCAACCGCTTGAAACAGGCGCCAAAACAGCCAAGATCTCCCCCATGCGGGAGGGGGAGGGAGTGGATGCGAGAGCCCGCGCCGATCAGCAAAACAATCAATAAGAAAACCATCTAGAAGAAGAAACAACAACAACACAAACGTAAACTGTTTGCGGCCCGCGCGGATCTCTTGGATCTGCGCTGAACCCCCTCCCTGCGCGCGGAGCGCGCCAGGGGCGGCGCCGGAGACGCCGCCAGGGGGTCCAGGCGCAAATCCAAGAAATCCGCGCTCAGCGCCAGAAGTTTATGCTTATGCTGTTCACAACAGCATCCGAAATCCGGTCTGCTTTGAAGATTACCCATCGTCCTCGCACGAGGGCTTGATACTGCCCACGCCTTACGAGCGTCTACTCTGTCTCGTGCC
>CAUYUJ010011932.1:12500-20324 GCA_963575745.1 Prorocentrum cordatum | reverse complement strand
TGAGCCGGCTCGGACATCCGGGCAGCGTTTGCAGCGGACGCCATTTTTCAGGAGGGGAGAAAACACACAGACACAATTAATCGTCGATTCCAAGGAAAATATCGGAAAATATGGGAAGTGGGGGGGAAAACAGAAACCCAGAAAATATGAGAAAATATGGAGAATATTTTTATTTGTGTGTATTTATTTGTGTGTCCCAGGGCCCCTTCAATTTTAAAGGATCCTGGACGTTCCGATTGGAATTCATGCGTGACTGACGACACAGCAAGAGTGCGCGGGAGGAACGGATACACATGCGGGTTTGTCATCTGTCAGACCTTTCCCAAGGGTTTCTGAGTTGTTTGAAAAATGGGTGGGTGTTTGGCTTGGCCTTTTGCCCAGCCTTCTTCGGGTTGTCTGGTTCCCCGGCCTTCCTTGGGTTGCCCGACGTTCGTCGGGTTGCCCAACCTTCCTCGGGTTGCCTGGTTACCCGGTTGCCTGGTTGCTTTGTGCTTGGTTGCCCGATGGCCTGGTTGCCTGGGTTGCCCTGGTTGCTCGGTTGTCCAGTTGCCCGGGTGGAGGGGTGCCCTGTTGCCAAGCCGTGTAACGGAGCAATGCCACGCAAATTGGGTCAATTCCAAGCAATGCAAGGCAAAGCAAATCAATGCAATTCAGTGCGAATCAATGACAAGCAACGCCAGGCAATGCCAAGCAATGCCAAGCAATGCCCGGCAATGTCAAACAATGCGATGCAATGCGATGCCCACAACGGCATGCAAAACAAAGGAAACTAATGCAGTACCAAACAAAACAACCCACAACACAACAACACAAACCAAAGCAACGCAACGTAACGCAAAGCAAAGCAGGGCACAGCAAAGCAAAGCAATATGCAAAGCAACGCTTTCCTTGATCAGTCACTTGCCGAGGAATCTTCCTTTGATTGGGGTCGCGCTGGGTTCATACTTCTCATGATGCGTAGCTGTTGACTTGAGGTGTTGAGGTGGAAGGGGACGAGGAAAGGAAACGGCAGGGTCAGGGGGAGGGCTGCCTGGTTGGAGGGCGGCGTGGGCCGACTAGTGCCCCGACGATCTGCGCACGCACCGCGCAGTGGTAGTGTTGGGTGGTGGCCTCGGCAATCGGGCGTATCACACTCCTGTGCTTCCCCCCTCTGAATCAGGTATTGGCCGCCCGCCCTTCTCGGTTCACCTCACTATCGCTACCTCCCTCTTTCTTCCATGATGGCTGCTCTGTCTTGTCCCCTGCCCCTCTTGAGCGAGGTGTGGCTCAACCACATGGGAATGGAGGAGCCTGCCGACATCTGGTCGCTGGGCATGTGCATGTGCTTCATGCAGCTCGGTGAGGAGAGCGCCTGGGATTTTGTGTCTCCCGCTTCCTGAGTGGGTTTCTTCCTGTCGAAGACCGCCTCCCCCTCCTTCTCCGCCGCTTCCTCCTCCTTCCCGCCGCCCCTCGCTCTCGGCCTTTGTTCCCTCGTCGGCCTCTGCTCCCTTCCGGGCCCTCGTTCGACCCCCTCGTTGGCGGTGCTCCGCCTCGGTCCCTCGGTCCCTGTGCGGGGTAACCTGCATGTGTACACCGCTTGAGAGAGAGAGAGAGAGAGAGATACTGTTTCCTACAGTCCTGTTCAACTCCTCCTCCTCCTCCTCGTCCTCCTCCTCGTCCTCCTCCTCCTCCTCCTTCTCGTCCTCCTCCTCCTCCTCCTCCTCCTGCAGACTTCTGGCTGTGTGACGCAACTAGCTCAGCAGCCTTGGCTTCTATAGCGTCCATCACTGCGCCCACCTCGGGATAGACGAGGAACCCCATGCCTGCGAGATGTACTTCAGCTGCCCAGCTCTCGAGTTCGCCAATCACGTTCGTTTCCGTCAACACCTTCGACATGACACGACCGAATTTATGCATCAATTGCGCCAGTTTGTAATGTTCTGAAGTCTCTGCAGTGCCAGCTTCCTCCTGATGACCAATCCGTACCATGAGGTTGGTAATAGCCTCTCTAGCCCTCCGCATGTGCCGTGCCCACCTGGCCGCTATGTAACGTACGTTGGCTGACTTCGGCATGTGTGAACGCTTCTGCCGAGACTGACATTGCACTTTGACCAACGCGACACCGACGGGACCACCTGCACTACGGTACGGCTCCACTTTTTTTAACAACAATACCATGTCTGGTCAGCAGCTCCAGTTCCATCTGACTAAACACCGCGTCCCACTCCACCTGCAAACTAAAATCACACCTGGCTGATGCAATCAAATATTTGATGCCATCCCAGCGCAATGGAAACCGTGGACAGCCTGGCTTGGGCATCTTAGGAACCGATATCGATCCTCTAAGCTCACGGTGATACAACTGCATGTCTTTGCCCACGTTTGGCATGCAGACTGGCAAGTGGGCACACGCTGTGGTGGCTTCCTGCACATGCCGCTGCCCAACTCTGGTCACATACTTCGCCGAAGTGAGGACGAAATCCATGCAGCTGCCTGGCAATGCTTGTCGGCACGTAGTGGCCGCATGAGCTCTGAGCATCCTTCCCAAGCCTTGCATCCACCTAGGGTGCCCTGCGACGGCTCCATGTTGAAGTCGCCTGCGGCAATCTAATCGTAGCCTGCTAGATTCAACTTCCCCAAGTAACTGCATACCTCCTGCATGACATACAAGTTGTTGCCTGACCAACCTTCATCCACATAGGGGTACATGGAGATTAGCACCACTCCACCAGGAACGCCCCAGTGAACCTGCGCTGGTAGAGCACGACCCCCAGCCAATGCCGAGTGACCTCCCATGCAGGGGGCCTTCGTGATCATGATGTTCGGCCTCGCCAAGACAGCGAGCCCTGCCTGGGTGCCATGTGCATTCCCAGTGGGGCTGGCTGCTGCCAGACCCCTTGCCAGCCAGCTTCCAAGATGCGGTGCTGTGCGTCTGCCAGACAATCAGGACTGATGTGGTGCTCTTGCACTGCGATGATCGTGTGCTCGCAGTGCGCTGGGTACTCCGTCGGCTGCTTCTCACTCGTGCAATTCAGCGTCACTGCGCGGCCTTTGTCGTCAGCTCCACGCTTGATGGCACTGGCCTGGGCCGTGGGCGCCTGCCTGCTCGGCGCTGCGCTCCGCCCGTCGACGGTCCGAGCAGGCGGCTGGGCGAGAGACGAGGCGTCGGCCGCCCGCGCGTCCGCGGCGCGCCCCACTCGCCCACTGGCCACGGCCCGTGGCTGTGCAGTGGGCGCCGCTGCCAGCGCCGCCCGCCGTCGCCCCAGCGCCCCGCGTGCTGCCTGGGGTCGGGAGGCTGCGCGCGAGCCTGGGCCGCAGCATCCATCCCGCTCGACTCGCTCCGCCCGTGGACGGTTTGAGCGGGGCTGCGGGCGGGGGGCGCGGCGGCGACCACCCGCGCGTCCGCGGCACATCCTCCCCACCCTTTGCCGCGTCCACTGGTCCTGGCGCAGCCTCCCCGACCCAGGCAGCTCGCCGCCCCAGCGTCCCGCACGGGCCTGGGGTCGGGGGGCGGCTCGCGAGCTAGGGCCGCGGCA
Organism: Prorocentrum cordatum; assembly: GCA_963575745.1. Classification (NCBI taxonomy): domain Eukaryota; class Dinophyceae; order Prorocentrales; family Prorocentraceae; genus Prorocentrum; species Prorocentrum cordatum. Next base: position 16,809 of record CAUYUJ010011932.1, on the reverse strand, counting down.
TCCATCCCACTCGGGGCACTCCGTCCGTCGACGGCTCGAGCAGGACTGTGGACGGGGGGCGAGGCAACGACCGCCCGCGCGTCCGCGGCACGTCCCCTCCGCCCTTTGCCGCAGCCCTTGCCGCTGGCACAGCCACCCCGACCCGGGCAGCTTGCAGCCCCCGCGCCGCGCGTGGGCCTGGGGTCGGGGGGCGGCTCGCGAGCTTCGGCCGAAGCATCCATCCCGCTCGGGGCGCTCCGTCCGTCGACGGCTCGAGCGGGACTGCAGACAGGGGGACGAGGCAACGACCGCCCGCGCGTCCGCGGCGCGCCCTCCCCGTCCTTTGCCGCAGTCCTTACCCATGGCGCAGTTACCCTGGCCCAGGCAGCTTGCCGCCCCAGCGCCATACCTGGGCCTGGGGTCTGGGGACGGCGCTCGAGGCAGGGCCGCAGCATCCACCCCGCTCAAGTTGCTCCGGCCGTCGACGGCTCGAGCAGGGCCGTGGACGGGAGGCGAGGCAACGACCGCCCGCGCGTCCGCGGCTCGTCCTCCCCGTCCTTTGCCGCAGCCCTTGCCTCTGGCGCGGCCGCCCCGACCCGGGCAGCTTGCCGCCTCCGCGACGCCGCGCCGTTCGGCTCCGAGATCACCGCCCGGCTGGAAGAACAGGAACAGGTTCGCGCCAATCGAACCCGCCGCCGTGCCCATCGACGGCATGGCGACCGCCGTCGGGCTCAGCAGCATGAGCCAGCGCAAACCAAGTAGCCAGACACAGCGTGTACACCTGTGCACCTGATTCAACCTTGGCCCGCTTCTCGGCCCGCCAGCCGTTGAGCCCGTCGGCCAGCTTGCGGACGCATCCTCTGATGGTCGCCTCGTCGGTCTCGGGTTGCATGGCGAATCTTGCGCGGCCCAGGAAGGCGCGGAGCTCGTCCAAGTCCGTGTCTACCCGTCAGGTGTGGGCACGTCGATTCCGCCATCGTCCGCGCCATCCCCTGGCTGTGCTGCTGCTGCTGTCTCGGGTGCTGCAGGTTGTTCAGCCCCTGCATCGCCCTCGGCACGTTCTCGCTTCTTGCGCTCCTCGAGGCCTCGCACCTCCTCGAGCGCCGTCCCGAGCTTTGCCTGCAGCTGGTCGTCGTCGCCGAGCCCCGACAAGATGCCCCCGAGCCTCTCGACCGTGATGCCGAGAGCCGCTACCAGCTCGCCCGCTTCAGAGGCCGTGGGCGGAGGCCGCGGCAGCTTGGGCGCCAGCTCGGTCTGCTCCCCTGCGATCTGAAGGATCGCCTTTTCAGCCTTCACCACCAAGGCCTTCTGCTTCTTGATGGTGTCCTGTAACTTCCGTAGCTCCTGCTTCGCCTCTGCCAGCATGCCCTCGTGCTTAGCCTTCTTCTGATGCCACTTTCTCGGCTGAAACGAGAGCGAACGTATCTGAGCTGGCACAGGCTTGGACGCCTCCGGGTCACAGCGCAGCTGCTTCCTCTCCGCCTCCGAGTCCTCCCGTGCTTCCGCGAAGCAGGGGTCCTTGAGCTCCTTGATGGCGCGCATCGCCTCGTCGATCTCATCAAGGCGGTGCCGCATCTGTGCACTAGTCGCTGGCGGCGGCCCTTCAGCCACCATGTCCACGCCATCCGCAGCGCTGCCGCCCTTGCCCGCCGCCAGCTGCTCCCGCGCCGACGCCAGCTGCTTCTCCAGCTCCGCGATCTTGCCTGCGTGCCATGGCGGGCTGGCGGCCCCAGGGCCGCCTGCCTGCTGCTGCTTGGCCCAAGGTGCCGCGCCTTTGAACCGATCTTCCTTCAACGACGAGGCTTTGGCAACATTTCTGACGGGGTATTTTATCCGCTCGATTCCACCATGCTACCCCCGAGACTGGATGGACACACCAAAGGCAGACCCAATCAGCAGCCGCCGCACGACGCCACTGGGCGTGTCTGCTCGGCTGCTTCCATTCATCGCTTTGGGCCATCCGCCTGCGCGGGCAGCAAAGGAATGTAGAAAGGGAAGGAACTTACAGTCCCGAAGTAGTACGTGGGGCACTCATGGGGCCTCCTTGGAGCTTCCTGGGGGCCTTTTGGAGGCATCTTGGGGGCCTCCTTGGGCCACTTGGGGGTCTTTGGGGGCTTCTCGGGGGTCTCTTTGGCAGTCTTAGGGCATTCCTGGCCCGTCTGACGCCGTCGGAAGCTGTTTTGGGGGCTTCTCTGGGCCGACTCGGGGCCCTCTTGGGGCGCTCTGGGGCTATCGTGGAGGCCATCTTGGTTGGAGGCCTCTTGGGACCGTCTTGGGGGCCTCTTGGGCCGTTCTGGGGCCATCTTGGAAGGCCTCGTGGGCGATCTTGGGCCGATCTTTGGGGGCTCGTGGGCCGTCTCGGGCCAGAAGGCCGAACAAAAGCAAATGCCCGAACCCTCCAAAAGCCTTGGGCAGATCAATGGTTTTGGCCTCTTCGGGCCTTCTTGGAGGACCTCAGGGAGGCCTCTTGGGTTGTCTTGGAGGCCTCTTAGGGGCCTCTCGGGCCCTCTTGGAGGCTTCGTGGGCCGACTTGGAGGCATCTTGGACCCCCTTGTGCCGTCGTGGAGGCCGTCTGGGACCATATTGGGCGAACTTGGAGGCCATCTCGGGCCCATCTGAGCCGTCTTGGAGGCCGGCCGTCTAGGGCCATCTTGGAGAGGGAAAGGCATTGATCCGAAGATTTTTTTGTGCACGTTGAGGTCGTTTTTGGGCCTTGTGCGCCCTTCCGGGTGGAAGGCGGGCTGCAAACGGCCCTGCCGTTTCCAGGGCCCACGAAGGGTCTGCTCCCCGACCGACCGCGAGACGAGTCATACTACGACGAGATGCGAGGATCAGCACTTTTTCCAGTGCTCGGGCTTTCGCGGCACTGGGCCGGTCGTCAAGAGCTTGAGGAAACAGGCCGTGGCCGCACGATGCATTACTACTTGCGTGCTGTTGCCTACGTGCCAGGGAGGGCTTCATGTTTTCGGGGTTCGAGGTTTTCTGAAGCTTTCGTTGGTTTTCGATGGCTTTTCAGCCTCGGGGTGCCTTCCAGCGGCTGCGCCTCGCTGAGGGCGTTCGGGGGTGCCCGGGTCGTCCCGAACGGCCGCCTGAGGCCCGAGTTTTGGCCCGAAAACCACCTGAAATATGTTCAGGTGGGGATGCATCGACCCCCAATCGCCCATTTATCGTCGATAGGGGCCCGATAGCCCACCCCGCCCTGGAGCGTGCGGATTCGCTATCGACGACCTATCGCCGATCTATCAGCGAGGCATCGCTGGTTCCTGGTCGATATTGCCCGTCCTGAGCCAGCCTCCCCTGACGTCTTCTTTAACCAGACTCTCTCAAAATCCTCACGAATGGTGAGATTGTATTTTATCCTCTGGCGCGTAACGGTCGTTACCTGGTCCGAACCCCTCCTTCCCGGGTGACGGTAACGACCGTACGCAGGGTCGTGGGGCTGGACCCCCTCCCGCACATGCTGGTGCTCGTGGCGATCGCAGCGCACCCCCGGCCCGACGCGCCCCACCTCGGCCAAGCGTTACCGTTACCTGGGGCCCCAATCACCTCACCCCACCAGGGCAACGATTGTCGCCCGAAATCATGAGAAGCAGCTCTTTATTCCTCTATTGGATGTTCCATCCTGGCCTACCGGGAGGCTCTGGGATAGATGGGGTTCTCATCAAAAAAACGAGCTCCCAAATGAGAGCCCCCTGATCGAATTGACGAGGGCCCGAGACCTCTGAGTCGGCGTATTGATCGTTGCCTGCGTGGCGTTTTTCTGCGGTGAAGCTTCCTCCCCATCCCTCCGAGTCTGTCGTTCACCACCCACCAAACCACCCCAACCCAACCTGAAGGCTCAGATTTGCCCTCCATTTCCAGTTGGGGGGGGGGTCGGGGAACATCGAAAAAACACGTGTGGAACCCTTACCCCCCCCAACCCGAAATTCGGTCTTCGGGTTGGGTTGGGGTGGTCTGGTAGGTAGTCACCCTCCGAGTCTGTCGTGGAAGACTCTTCCACCGCAGAGAGCGCCTCGATCTTTTTTTAGGGCGCCAGCCGGGGAAGAAACGGCGGCCTGCCAGGGCCGGCTGCCCGTGCGCCTGGAGGACGGCGCGCGCCGGCGCGCGCGCGCGGCTTCGGGCGAGGAGGAGGAGGAGGAAAAGGAGGAGCAGGAGGAGGAGCAGGAGGAGGAGCAGAAGGAAGAGGATGAGGATGTGCAGGAGGTGCAGGAGGAGCAGGAGGATGAGGAGGAGGAGGGAAGAGATGATGACGCTGGTGATGAGGAGGAGGAGGAAGAGGAGGAGGAGAAGGAGGACATGAGAGAGTAAGAGGGCAATTCTGATGATTCTG
>CAUYUJ010011932.1:0-10000 GCA_963575745.1 Prorocentrum cordatum | reverse complement strand
GGCCTCTTGTCACCGTGCCAACGTGCTCGACTCGTTGCTGAGAGGGCTCTCGCTGCTGGTGATCCCCGTGCTGTGCAGAAGCATGCTCAAGCGGTGCTCGACGATGTCAAGAAGCAGCTCGTGCAGACGACCAAGCGGATCAGCAATATCGTGTCCGCGATGGAGAGCAAGGTCATGGAGTTGGTCAAGCTCAAGTACACCTACGAGTCGTTGCTGGAACAGGAGCACGTCGCCTCTGCCAACGCGACCGCAGCCTGGGCGCAGTGTGCCTCAGGCGGTGCTGGCGTCCAGAACGGTGCTGGGGTGGCGGTGTCGGCCGACGACCCCGCGGTCGCCTTGCTCATGCCGTTCCAGCCGTTGGATTCTACTCTGGCCGCGTGGCTACGCTCTTTGTTGGACACTCGTGATGATCTTTTGCTTCCCGCTGGGTCTGTGCGTGATGCCGGCGGCTACGGCAGTGATGAAGGTGCTGAATCTGACGGCGACTCCGACGGCATGCAGGACGCCCCGCCAGGCGATGAGCTTGCCGCCTCGGAGGCGCCTGCGGCCGCGGCCGTCGAAGGAGCAGCGCAGGCCATCTTCGGCCGTCCTCCCCCGGAGCCCCCCTTTGCGCCCAGTGCGTCAGTTGCCGCCTCGCTCTGCGGCGGAGGGAGAGGTTTTGGTCGGGAGCGGGGTGGGGCGGGGAAGGGCGCGCCCAGCTCCGGTGCTAGCAGGCCGCCAGCAACGCGAGTTTTTAGGAGGTTTTCCTCAAGCAGCTTGCCGTTGGCAAAAGCTGGGGCGCCTTCCTGTCCAAGCGTGGCATGAGTCGCAAGCGAGCCGATAAGATCCTGGGAGATATTAACGATGCTGCTCAGGAGAAGCTTCGCCTCGCACCTCCCAGCCCGCCCCCCCAGCACAGGGGCGCTCAGTTCCCAGCCCTGAGTGAGACAAGCTGTGGACGGTAGTCACAGCCATTGTCGGAGGTCTGGTAGGCCTCGGCGCGTATCTCAACGAACGAATATCCACATATGTCCTTTGTGCAGGAGACTGGGATTCTAAGCACCTCGGCCGATGCGGCCGAGACTCGCTTGCGCTCGTCTGGCTGGTCAGCCTCTGTCACGGCTGTGCTGCCTGCTCTGGGCAATCCGACTGGAGGCCTGCTCGCTGCGACGCTCAAGCGCATCGGGCTCGCAGCGTTGGACTCTGTCAGTTGTGTACTTCACCGTGCGCGTGTCAGCATGCATCATGTCGGGGGTAAGGTGCGAGGAAATTCTTCGGTGTTAACCTGTACCTGGTGCACTCCGTGGGCATCCATGAGGTAACTTGGGAAATGCTTTGTAAGATGGGCTCGCATCTCAAGCGAGCCGGCACCCCGTTTGTCATCGGAGGTGGTTGGAATTTCCCGCAGACCGACCTTGTCAAGACTGGTTGGGTCGATGTAGTGGGCGCCGTGGTCGTTGCGCCCGACAGTGGCGCGCGCCGCCCGGCCATGCGTTGCATCGACTACTTCGTTGTTTCGCGTGCCGTTGCAGGTGGGGCCAGGGCTGAATTGATCCGCGACGTGCCCATCTCCCCCCGCTACCCCGTTAGGCTCACTTTCCTTTCCGTTGGGCCCGTTTGCGACGTCAGGTGCGTCCAAGTCCCCAAAAGGTTCCCTCGGGGCTGTGTGGGGCCCCTCGTCGACGGTCGCGGCGATCCCGCGGTTGCCGTCTGCTCTGGCCCCGCCGCGACGGTGCAGGACAAACGGGGGGTTTTCTAGGGGGCCGCCGATGCCGAGTGGCTGCGCGTGTTTCAGATCACGGGGGAGCAGGCGGAGTAGTTTGTGGGGCGTCGCAGGCCGTTGGGGATTTCTTCTAAGAAGCCATGCTGTCCTGCTCCCCCTCGTTTCCCCGAGCACTCCCCTCTGGCCTGCTGGCGGCGTAAGGTCAGCGCGCTCCTGGCCGACTTTGGTCGAGGCCCTGTGGGCGCCCGCAGGCGGCAGCTGGTGCCGGCTGCCCATCTTTGCTCAGGTTTTCACCGCCTCCCCGACAGTGCTGAGTATGCTGCCTGAGCCGCGTTGCTGAGGCAGGCCGACCTCTTGCCGCCGCTTTCGGCCCAGAGCCTGGCCACGCGCGCCGAGGCCGACGCGGGGCGCCTGCGGGCCCGGGCGGCGCGTGCCAAGGACAGGGATGGGAGCGAGTGGGTTGACAACCGTTCGTTTGGGGGCACGTCGGCCGTATTCAAGTTCCCCCCCCCCGCCCCCTGGCAGCCCGACGCCCTCGACCACTCCGCCCCTCGCCCGTGCGCTTCGATCGAGTCGATCGACGCGCTCGAGGCTGAGCGGGCGATGGTGGTCCGTTGGATCCGATAAAGCCCCTCTGGTTTGGCCTGGCCCTAGCGATCCCCCTCCCCGACCCGCGCCTGCTGAGCTCGTGCGAGCTCTCAAAAGTTTCAGGCTGGAGTGGGCGCTGGTTTTGATCAGATCTCGCCGCGTTCTCTGTTGCTTTTGCCGCCGCCTGCGTTGGGGGCGCTCTGTGACGTTGAGACTCGCATTGGATGCCGTCAGGAGTGGCCTGTTAGGTGGAATCGTATTGTGTTTATCTTTAAGCGGGTGGGAGGGGGTCAGGCCTCTGGGGCCCCATCCACGTGCTGGCCCGCGTCCGAGGTCGCCTGAGACGTCCTCTCACTAGGCAGTGGCGCGCCAGGAATTTTCGTTTTTCTGGTCCAACCGTGGGAAATCATATGGAAGTGCGTTTGGATCCAGGCCGCCTGGTCGGGGAGTTCCGTTCCTGAGCCCCCCGACAATTCCCGGCCCGGAACCGGCCAGATCGCCCGCCGCGTGCCCGCCGCGTGCCCCCTCTCGGCGGTTCGTTCGAAGCTCTTTGGGCTCCTGCGAAGCTTCTTTTTCCCGGCTTGCAGTCGCCCAGGTCGCGCGCTTCCGACTGCGCCGGAATGGTGTTTGGGACGTGGGAAAATCTTCCCGGTCGTCTCAGCGTACTGGCGGGCGTCTACCGTGGGCGTTTCACGCTCGCTCGACTGTGCTGTGATCCGGGCGTTGGTCGCTACAAGTGAACGCTGCAAGTGTCTTGTTGCAAGCGCCGCAGGCTTGTTATCCACGCGCTTCAGTCCGGGCTGCCATTCGCTGTTGGGCGCTTCGAGTTGGAGGGGAAGGAGGCGAGAAGTTCACGGGCCAAGGATCGGTCGGATTTGTTCAGATAGCTCGTTGCGAGCTCAGAGGGTGTAAGATTATGAAGCCGGAGCCGCAGGGTACCCCTGGGGCTCGTTCTGGTTTTCGTGAGCTATTCCAGGTGCAAGTTGTCGCGGGTGCAGGTGGGCGCGGAGACGGGGGGATGTGTCGCGGAACGAGAGAGACGGAAGATAATCGTGAGTCGAGCATTTCTCGATCTTGAGCTTCGCCTGGTCGCCATTGACGCGTTCGGGGTGAGATTGCCCGCGCATTGCGGCAGAGCGTTCAAGGCAGATCGTGTGCTCGAGTGCGTGTTTGCCCCTGAGTGGCGGGGGCATTCTCGTGCTGCGTGGCCGTGTCGTAGAGGCGCAAACATTGAGACGTCGGACCGCGCCGCGTTGTTCATTGAGGTCGGCCAGGAGGTCTGCCAGGAGGAAAAAGTCGGACGGACATGTTAAATGTTTGGAACGCGAGATTTTTGCGAATGCCCGTCATTTCATCGCCGGGGTAGGTGACATGACCCCCCGCTTTCGAGAGCTGCTGCGGGGGCCATCGCAATGGGGCCCCACGCGGATCCCCCGAAGACCTCGCCATTCCTGGGGCGGCTGCGAAGTGCGAAGCTGTCGTCGCTTTCTAGGACAGGCGGCGCGCCTGCGAGTGTTTGGTGCTCGCGCTAAGAGGTGCAGGGGGGAAGCGGCGAGGCTGGCGGGCGAACTGGGCCTTGAGCGCTTCTTACACTAGTAACGGGAGCTCTTGATTTTCCGAGGTGGCGCAGCAACGCGGAGCGCTGGCCGCGCAGGTTTTGATCATTTCGGCGTGGAAAACGCGACGCTTCATTGCCTGGTTGCGCTTCCACCTATGTAGCTTTATTGTGCCCCTGCTCCATCATCTTGCTGCTTCTGCCGAGGTGATTGTTCTTCAGCCTCGATGTCTTCATTTTACTTCTCCTTCCTGGTGCAGTGCCTCCTGGCCTTTTGTGCCTCTGTTTTGGCGGGTCGGCCGCGTGCGCGTCGCGCGATGTAGACGTCCGCCGCGCGCCGTCTCTTGCAGAGTTTGCTGTTGCACTATTGTCCGCGCAGTTTATATCATCCCATGGTGCCGATGGGTTGGGTGCGTCGCAGGGGATTATTTGTTTGCGGGGAGGTGGACTGGGGCTGTGTGCATTGTCGAAGCCGCCTGCGGCGAATCGCCGCCGCCCCCCGCCCCCTGGATTCGCCCGCGTGGCCGAGCGTTGTGGCAGGAGCTCAGCCGAGCGGTCGGGCGCGTGCTCCCCCGGCCGTTGTGGAGACGCTTCGGGGAACACTTGGGGGGCGATGGCGGGGAACATCATGAGACGGAGGAAAGGGGGGGATAGGGGGCAGGGGGGAGAGGAGGAGGAATAACAATGAGACGACCAACAGGAGTAATGATACCACTGCAAGAAGAAAGCGGATGCCATCCCGAAGAAAAGCAATACTAATACGAATTTTAAGACGGAACATACTATTATGAATCGTGATACAGAAGTAAGCAGTAATACTGAAACATAACAATGGACGAATATAGTCAGCATTTCCAGTAATCATAATGAGAAAGGGTTGTTTGTATTTGAGATAAGACCCTAGTAGTACGAACGTTACTACCCTATTACTAAACAGTCAAACAATAACGAGGACGCGAAGAAAACAACAAGGTTCATATCAGTACTACAAGCACTACGGCTGATACTGCGAAAAATAGCAAGCACATGTTACTAATCTGAAAGCGAACATTATTGAAAATAATACGACACGTTGTAGGATGAAACTTCCGACTAGTAATGCGTTGCGTACGAACAATCATAGTATTAAACATATTATACCGAATGATCATATTATTAATCCGGATAATCATTTAAAACACCACGGGAAATCATACTATGACTGCCATGTTCACAGTAAAACATGCGAATGCGATTGGGGGTCAAAATGGTGATATCACTAATGTTAATAACAACCATAATATTTTCATACGGGAAAAAGACGATTACGGACATGCAGCATATGACGAATAGTACCAGTCAGTGTTGGCCCCAAACCTATAAGAGGACAGGACGGGGACGAAAAGAGGAAGGGAGGAGGACGAAAGGAGGACGGGAGGAGCAACATCAAACACGCGCAAGCAAGCGCAAACGAGCTTACACACAGGCATAGGCATAGGCATAGGCATAGGCATAGGCATGGGCATGGGCATAAGCATAGGCATAGGCATAGTCATAGGCAGAGGCAGAGGCATAGACATAGGCATAGGCATAGGCATAGGCATAGGCATAGGCATAGGCATAGGCATAGGCGGGAACATAGGCATAGGCATAGGCATAGGCAAAGGCATGGGCATAGGCATAGGCATAGGCATAGGCATAGGCATAGGCATAGGCATAGGCATAGGCACAGGCATAGGCATAGGCACAGGTATCGGCATAGGCATAGGCACAGCCACAGGCGCATACACAGGCACAGGCACAGGCACAGGCATAGGCATAGGCATAGGCATAGGCGTAGGCATAAACATAGGCATAGGCAGAGGCATAGGCAGAGGCAGATGCATAGGCAGAGGCATAGGCATAGGCATAGGCATAGGCATAGGCATAGGCATAGGCATAGGCATAGGCATAGGCATAGGCACAGGCATAGGCACAGGTATCGGCATAGACATAGGCACAGACACAGGCGCATGCACATGCACAGGCACAGGCACAGGCACAGACACGGGCACGGGCACATGCACAGGCACAGGCACAGGCACAGGCACAGGCACAGGCATAGGCATAGGCATAGGCATAGGCGTAGGCATAAGCATAGGCATAGGCAGAGGCATAGGCAGAGGCAGATGCATAGGTAGAGGCATAGGCATAGGCATAAGCATAGGTATAGGCATAGGCATACCCGTAGGCGTAGTCGTAGACATAGGAGTTAATGGGGGAGGCATAGGCATATGCATAGGCATATGCATAGGCATAGGCATAACCATAAGACTTAAGGGAGGGGGTAGGAATTCGAGGGGGGAACGGACCACTTAGTAGGGGTTGGGTTAGAACTCCTATAGGGCAAGCCTATTGGAATAATACGAGTAATACCCGTAATCAGTATAACCAGGTTGAGCAGACTACGAATAATGAGGCAGCGACAGCGACTAGTAATCGGGTAATGGTAGTAAGCAGCATGGTAATGATATTATCGATACTATTACATATTACAACGCAATCATGAGAATACTATAGATTAGAAGAATGGTGAGCACAAAACTGGGACTAATAAGACTCATACGGATACTATTAAGAACAGTTTTAACAATACTAAGAATTTATATTATTACTGCTAACAACAACACGATCATTACTGTAGTACTAATAATGCTAATGCGAAGCACAAGCGCATTTTAACGACGAGAGATAGGACGATCAATCAACATACTATGATGAACGCACCTGCCACTTGTACACATAATAATACCATGGCGGATATTCATGCCAAATCATAATACTAATATATAAGAAAATTAGAGTAACACTAATACGAATACTATAAATAATACACAGCTAAACCAGTCAGCCAATTACTTACATTAGTATGATGAGTAAGGAGCACTCTACTAATAGGTGGAGGAGGAGGAGGAGGAGGAGGACGAGGACGAGGATGTGGAGGAGGAGGAGGAGGAGGGGGATGAGGAGGAAAGGACATTTTGGGAGCCTCATGTGGGTTTCCTGGGAGCCTCTTGGGGGCATCTTGCGGGCACTCTTGGGTTCCTTTTGGTGGCCTTCGAGTGCTTCTCGGGGGCCTCTTTTCCCGTCTTCGGACCTCCCTGGTCCGTCTGACGCCGTGGGAAGCCGTCTAGGGGGCCTCTTTGGGCCGACTTGGGGCCCTCTTGGGGTGTTCCACGGCCGTCTTGGAGGCCATCTTGGGCGTCTTGGGGCCCTCTTGCGGCCGTCTTGGGGGCCTTTTGGGCCGTTCTGGGGCCATCTTGGAGGCCTCTTGGGTGATCTTGGGCCGATCTTTGCAGGATTCTCGGGCCGTCGGAAGGCCGAACAACGACACATGCTACAATTTTTCAAAACCCACGGAAATCAGTCATTTTGGCCTCTTCGGGACTTCCTGGATGCCGCACCATCATGAGACATCTTGGCCGTCGGGGAGGCCATCTTGAGCTGTCTTGGGGGATTGTCTGCTGACGTTGAGGTGCTTTCTGGTGCCTTCTGGGTGGCCGGCGGGATCGGCCGAAACCCCAGGGGAAGCTCCTTTGGAAAAGAACCAACACCAGCACGATTAGGATTCAGCATGCCAGGCGCCCCTGTGGCAGCCATCGGCGCGTCGGATCTAAGACGCCTACGGCGAATCACCGCCGCCCCCTGCCTTTTTGGAAGCGCCTGGGAGGCCAGACCTGCCAAGCTATCGGACCATGTGTTCCCCGAATCGGTTTGGAAAGCCTTCGGGGAACACGTGGGCATCTTGAAGGTCATCTTGGCTGTCTGGAGGCCACTTTGACCCTTTCGGGCCTTCTTGGAGAACGTCTTGAAGGGCTCTTGGGCCGTCTTGGAGGCCATCTTGAGCGTCTTGGAGACCTCTTCGGCCGTCGTGGGGGCCTCGTGGGGCCGTGTCTTGGGCCTCTTGGGCGATCTTTGGGGGCACTTGGGCCGTCTCGGGCCGTCGGAAGGCAGAAAAAAAGCAAATGCCACGCCACAATCCTTCAAAAACCAATGGGGAATCACTGATTTTGGCCTTCTCGGGCCTTCCTGGAGGCCCTCTTGGAGGCCTCTTGGGCCGTCTTGGGCCGTCTTAGGGCCATGTTCGGCCGTCTTGGTGGGCTCCTGGTCCGTCTGACGCCGTCGGAAGCAGTTTTGGGGGCCTTTATGGGCCGACTTGGGGCCCTCTTGGGCGATCTTTCGGCGATCTTTGGGGGCTCTTGGGCCGTCTCGGGCCGTCGGAAGGCCGAAACGAAGCAACTGTCAAAATCCTTAAAAAACCTAAGGAAAATCAACGTTTTTGGCCTCTTCTGGCCCTCCTGGAGGCCCTCTTAGGGGCCTCTTGGGCCGTCTTGGGCCAGCTTCGAGCCAACTTGGGCCATCTTGGTGGGTTGGTTCCTGGCACGTCTGACGCCGTCGGGAGCTGTCTTGGGGGCCTTTCTGGGCCGACATGGGGGCCCTCTTGGGGCGCTTCGGGGCAGTCTTGGAGGCTATCTTGGAGGCTATCTTGGGCGTGTTGGAGGCCATCTTGGGCGTGTTGGAGGCCTCTTGGGCCGTCTTGGGGCCCTCTTGGGGCTGTCTTGGAGGCCACTTGGGCCGTCATGGGGGGCCTCTTGGGCGATCTAAGGGGCCTCTTGGGTCGTCTTGAGCCGTCTTGGGCCGTCGGAAAGCCGAAAAGGCGCAACTGCCAAAATCCTTCAAAAACCTAGGGCAAATCAATGATTTGGCCTCTTCGGGCCTTCCTGGAGGAAGTCTTGGAGGGCTCTTGGGCCGTCTTGGAGGCCTCTTGCGGGCCTTTCGGGCCGTCTTGGACCATATTGAGGCCATCTTGGGCTGTCTTGGAGGCATCTTGGGGCCATCTCAGCCGTCTTGGAGGCCATCTTAGGCCGTCTTGGAGACGTCTTGGATACCATCCTGGGCCATCTTGGCCGTCTTGGACGCCATCTTGGGCCACTGGAGGAAACAGAGGCACGACGGACTCGTTTTGAGATCCTTTCCGGGTGGCCGGCGGGACGGGCCGAAGCCCCAGAGGGAGTTCTTCTGGAAAAAGAACCAAAACCAAAAGCCACATAATCTGGCACGCCAGGCATCCCTGTTGCAAGCAACAGGGGGCGGCGGATCTGATGGCGTTCGGCCCATCCCGCCACCGTGCCTGGTTATGGGTCATGGGCTTCTTGGATACTTCCACTGAGGGCAGTGCCCCGTTGGGAGACAACCGTGTGGAAATCCTGAAGCGTGCCAAAACATTCTTCTCATGACATCAGCGCCACGAGTCAACCTCAGCGTCGCGTCTGACAATCCAGACTCGCGCCGGAACGCCATTCTTGGGAGTGCATCGCAGCGAATCAACGTGACCGCTGCGCCCTGACAATCCTGAATCGTTAAGAGCACTTTTTGGAAGGTTAGCTATGAGAACTCGTGAGACCCGTGCAACTTTTGATGTGAATGTGCGCGGCGCCGAGGCGAGAACCACATTTTGAAAAGAAGCCGCTTTCAATCCGTGAATTCAGCATTTTTAACGAGTGTGCGCGGCGCTAAGGCGTGAGGCACATATTGAAAACGAACTGCCCTGAATCAGTGAAGTTTATTACATTTTGCTTACACGAATGTGCGCGTTGCTAAGGCGATGACCACATTTTGAAAACGAGCCTCCCTGAACCCGTGACAATTATTACATCTACGCTGCGATAAGGCGAGAGCCACGTTTTGAAAACCACTAGCCACCAATCCGTGAAACTCTGGCAACTTTGTAAGACGAGCGTGCGGTGCGCTAAGGCGAGAGCCGCATTTCGAAAACGACCCGCCCTCAGGGACCCTCTTGGAGCATCGGAGGCCCTCTTGGAGCCATCTTGGGCCATTTTGGGCGCTCTAACTCCTCCGCGCCCCCCGTCCAGACCCCTGAGAGGGGAGGGGGAGGGTGCCCCTTCCCGAAGGGACGATGAGATTTGGAAGAGGAACAAACAAATTCGTTAGACCACCTACGCCCAGAGGACTGGTAGGATTGAAATAATACGTTCATCTAATGGCCTTCGGCCCCTCCCGCTACCGTGCCTGGATTGTGGGTCATAGGCCTTTAGGATGTTCGTAGGTATGTCGTGGGAGGCCTTTCGGGAGCCTCTGGGGGCCGTTCCGAGGCCTCGTAGGGGCCGGTTTGGGGC
>CAUYUJ010011931.1:0-20329 GCA_963575745.1 Prorocentrum cordatum | reverse complement strand
GGGGGGAGACGATCCACAGCGGCTTCGGGCTGAGCGGCCAGCAGGCCTTGACCATCGCTAGGCTCTCCGGGCAGAAAGTCGAGGATGATTTCGTGGACCGCATGAACGCTCTCAAGGCCGTCATCGTGGAGGAGGTGTCCTTGGTGCCGCCTGCGCTTCTCGGCGCTGCATCGTTTCGCATGTGCAAAGCCCGGAAGGCGACGCACAATTGCGACGTGGACCTGTACATGGAGCGGGGACACATGTTCGGGAAGGCTCCGATTGTCATGTTCCTGGGTGACTTTTATCAGCTGGGCCCTGTGAACGGCAAAGGCAAGAGGTCTTCCCTGCTGCAGCGTGAGGCACCCGACCAGTGGGTTCACGTCCGCAATGGGCAGTCGATATTCTTGGACGGCGTCACCCACGCGATGTTTCTGTACGAGACGCACCGCTTCAAGGACACGCTCGTTACTCCGCACGCGCCCTGCCCTTTCATGCCGGGGTTCTTGAAGACCATGAGGGGGGGCAAGAAGTTGACGGCCGAGCAGAAAAGGGTGGTGCAAGGGTGGGTGGTCCGACCCGGTAAGAACGACAAGCGGCTGCAGGACCCCGCTGTCAAAGACGGGTTCGAGATGGGCATCGCCTGGGAGGCCGTGCACAGGCAGATGCAGTATCGGGCCGTGCGAGAGGCCAGGGAGAAGGGGCAGATGCTGCTGTATGTACAGGCCGTGGACTTGCCCCCAGCCCCCACGGCCTTCGGTGAGGAGCATTACAAGGCCATGCTGCAGGTGCCGAACGTGAACAACACTGGTCACCTCATCGGCTTGTGCCCGCTGTACATCGGCATGCGTGTGCGGCTGACCGTGAAGTTGTCGGCGAAGCACCAGATCGTCCAGGACGCCGTGGGGGTAGTCAAGGACGTGCGGTTCCACCCGCGAGAGTTCGAGACGCCGGGCGCGGATTGGCGCGAAAAGAAGACTCACGACGCCCACAGGCTCGGTTATTCTCGATGCAAGCGTTTGCCTCGCGGTGTCCTCGTCAAGTTTGATGACTTCACGGAGGACCTAGGGTTCGGAGCAGGGGTCGTGCAGATCGCGCCGCACAGGGCGTCCTGGGAGTGGAACCATCACTACTACGAAGACGATGGCGAGCGAAAGCTTCGGAAGGTGAAGGTTACGAGGTACCAGATCCCGTTGCTGCCAGAGGAAGTTCGCACCGTGCAGACGGCGCAGGGCTTGGGCATGGATGCGGCCACCATGGTGCTCCAGAAGCCCATGAACATGGGCGCCGATGACTGGTGGCTGCACCTGTACGTCATGCTCAGTCGCGTTCGCGTGGCCCATCGCGTCCTCGTCTCCAACCTGCCGCCCTGGGAAATCCTGCAGCGGGGCCCGCCCCAGTACGTCCGCGAGGGGGTCCAACGCTTCGAAAGCAGGATTTTCAAAGCGAGTTACGAAATCGCAAAGCAGAGGGCGCAGGAGTACGGCTGGGACGTGGGGGATGGGCCCGCGGGACGGGGCAACCCGGAGTCGAGCTCGGCGCCCGCGCCGCCGACGGTGCCTCGGGCGTCGCCGCCAGGCCCGCCTCGCGCCGTGGGGAGCTCTGCGGGCGTCGGTGACGAGGTGGGCGACGACGACGACGACGACGACGCCACTGGATCAGCGCCTTCGGACGGGGAGGTGGCCCCTGCGGCGTCTGTGCAGACGCCTCTGCCCTCGCACGCGCTGCGCCCGGGCCAGGCTCTGACGGTGCCACCGGCATGCATTGCGCCCGACGCAGGGCCTGCGGGGCGGGGCAGGGGCCGCGGCCGCGGCGGCGACGCGACGGCGACCGCAGATGCGGCGGCGGCACCGTCCACTGGGAGCGATGCTTCGCGGGGGCGTGGGCGCGGGGGTGCCGGCCGCGGCGCCGGTAGGGGCACCGTCGTGCCGAGGGATCTTTGGGGGGAAATGTTTCGCGCGGCGGCGACTGTTGGCGATGGTGCAGAGCCGCCAGAGCTGCGCCCGCTGGACCGGGATCTGTGCATGGCAGCTTACGGCGTGTCCCAGGAGGAGGTCACAGGGAGCTGCAGTGGCACTGCGGCCGCGGCTCTGGCGTGGGCATCGCAAACCTCGTCAATACTTGCTTCGTGAGCTCAGTCGCGCAGGTGCTGCTGCGCCTGGCTCCCTTCCGTCGGCTTCTCCACGAGCACGGCCGGTGCCCTCTGGGTGCAGACTCTTGCGCGGCGTGCGCGCTCTGAGCTCAGGCCGCGGCTCTCTCTGTCCAGGGGGTCGACGCCGTCGCGCCACTCGCTATAGCCGCGCGCAAGGGGCTCTTTGGTGAGCGAGAATTTGCAGAATTCGATCAGCAAGGGAGACCGAAGCAATGCGACGCGTCAGAGTTCTTCCTGGCCGCCCTCCATGCCGTTACCGCGGCCGAACACCCCGTTTGCACGGCAGGGGGGGCTCACGGGCAGCGCAGTGTGCTCCAGCAGCACGTCTGCGGCATTGCGTTTCGGCAGCGGAGGCGATGCGCCGCGTGCACAGCAAGTTCGGACAAGGGGGAAATTAAGACGTTTCTCTAGGTGGTGCCTTCCGAATTGCTCGGCCCCGACTACCGGGGGCCGTGCGATCTGGAGGAGTTGATCCGGCTGGAGTTATGGCATGTCGGTGAGCCAGGGCAAGGATGTCCGGCGCACGCTCACCTCGATGATGCTCAGAGGGCGGCGGCCGGGGTCTGTCAAGGCATCAGGGTATATACTGGCAATCGCTGGGAGCGGTCGCCGCCCGTGCTCTTCGTGATCGTGCAGCGGGTGATAGGCGAGTGGTACGACAGACGCCCTGTGCGCTTTCCTCAGATTCTGCGGCCTGTGGTTTCCGAGTGCGAGTACGATTTCTCGGGGGTCGTGGTGCACCAGGGCGAAAGCGCGACGAGCGGACACTACTATGCGTATGCATCCGTGGGCGTGAACGAATACGCCAAATTCGACGACAGTACTGTCCACCTCCAGACTTGGGCGCAGATCGCCAGAAACCACCAGGTGCACATGGGCGCGTAGGTGTTTGCGTATGTGCGCAGGGCGGGTCCGCGGGGCGGAGGCGGCGGGCGCGCGGCGGCGGGGTCTGCGGGGGGCGCCGGCGGCAGCGCTGGTGCGGGACCGTCTGTGCGCCGCCGGCTCCGCCGACTGCGCCTCTCGGGCATGCAGGCGGGCGCGCGGCGGGGTCTGCGGGGAGCGGCGATGGCGGCGGCGGCGCTGCTTCCAGCACGTCTGCCGCGCCGTCTGCGCCGCCGAGTGCGCCCGCCGGGCTGCAGGCGTCGGGTGGCGAGCCACCGGGCAAGCGGCGTCGGGCGGGTGGCGGGGATCCTGGCGCTGGCGACGGGGACCCCGGCGCTTCGGGGCAGCCGCAGCCGCCGTTGCGCTGGGGCAAGAAGCGCGGGCTGTCCCCGCCTGCTCTGGGCAGCACGGGCGGCGAGGACGACGACGCTGGCAGGGCCTCGGGCGTCCCGTCCGCGGGCCCGGCTCCTGCCGCGGTCGAGCCAGGCGGGGGGGCGCCACCTGCCGACCGCGAGTGGCATCGCTTTACGCCGAAGATGATCGATGAAAGGAAATGTTTGGCTCGTACTTGGGGGGATGGAGTGGGTGCGCAGTGCCGCAGTTTCCCCGCGGAGGGATGCGGCGTGTTCTGCAAGAGGCACTTCGGCCTGCAAGGGGCAAAGGGGTGGCATGGGCGCGTGGACGGGGCAATCCCGGAGGCAAAGTTGAAGGAGTTCCAGGAGCGAGCGGCGCGCAGTGCGTCGGGCGCTGTTTCTGCGCCGGTGGTTCCAGCGGCGGGGACCCTGCCCGAGGCTTCGGCCGCGGCTGCGCCTCCAGAGGTGTTCGCCCAGGGCGGCTTCGAGGGTGCGCGAGAGGCCGCCGCGTCCGAGGGTGCTGGGGATGCTGGCGCGCACTGTGGGGCTTCGGCCCCGTCAGTGGGCGGTGGAGGCGGGGCGACGACAAGGATTGTGGCTGGCGTTGTCGTTCGTGTGGGCGCCGGCGCTGGCACGGCGTCCACCGAACCGCCGCGCCCTCAAGCGCGCCCGCGCATCGCCACAATCGGGATTCCGGACGTGGAGGCTCACGAGACGGCGCAGCAGGCGAGGGAGGCGGAGACCGCGCGCAGGCGACGCGAAGAGGGCGAACGGGGCCGCGTGACAGACAGGACAGGCGTAGACCTACCCCGCTCTGATCCACACAGGTTGGGATGAGATCGCCCCTCCATGGCCGCTTGCCAGGGCGTCCCTCATTGAGTGTTCGGGCGTGCGTTTGTGTATTCGTGTGTGTGTGTGTATGTGTGTCTGTGTGTCTTAGTGTGCGCGTGTATGTCCGCGTGTGCACTTGAGACCCGCGCTCGCGCCTGCGACGCGGCGCGCTTCCTGAGGAAACGTGCATCCTTGTGTGTGCGTGTGTGTGTGTGTGTCTGTGTGCGAGCATGGCGCTGGCACCCCCGCCGCCCCCTTCCCCCTTTTCCCCCCCCATCTCTTCGGCGCTCCGCGAGGGCGGAGTGGCTGGAGTGGAGGGAGGGCCGGCCCCAACATGGGGCGGTGCCTCCCCCCTCCGGAGCGCCGGCGGGGAGGGCGGTGGCGCTTGGGGGCGGATGGGGGGCGCGGGGGTAGAGTGCGCTGCTTAGTCGGGGAATGGGTCTGTCACCGCGTTGTCGTCTGTGCGTGGTTAGCCGCGGGTGTTCGCGATTGCGTCTGTGTGTGCGCTTGTGTGTGTGTGTGTGTTTGTGGTGGTGGTGGTGTGGGGGGGGCTCGCGCGTGTCTCGTATGTGTGTGTGTGTGTGTGCGCGACCGTGTGTGCGTTTGCGCGTGCGTGTCTGGGTGCTCGCGCGTGTGTGTGCGTGTGTGTGTAAACGTTTGCGTGTGTTTATGTCTGTGTGTCTGTGTGGCTGCATGTCCTCAAGCTCCTCGAGCTGTGTGTCAGATTTGTGGCTGCATGTGTCTGTGTGTCTGTCAGGCTGCATGTGTGGCTGCATGTGTCTGTGTGTCTGTGTGGGTTATTGTGTATATATGTGTGTTTGCGTGTGCGCGTTTGCGCGTGTGTGTGTGGACCTTTGCGTGTGTGTGTGTGTGCGTGTGTGTGCATGTGTGTATGTGCGCATGTGTGTGGAGCATGCTGGCGTACGTGTGTGCTCTTGTGTGCTAGTCTGTGTGTGTGTGCGTGTGCTTGCTTGTGTGATATCCTCTTTGCCATCCTGTTCGTTGTTCGTCTGCGCATGTGCGTGTGCGCGTGCGTGCGCGCGGTGCTGCCGCCGTCCGCGCGCCCCCCACCCCTCCCCCCTCCCCCCCTCTGGCGCTCCGCGAGGGCGGAGTGGTAGGAGCGGAGGGAGGGCCGGCCCCAAAATGGGGCGGTGCCTCCCCCCTCCGGAGCGCCGGCGGGGAGGGCGGGGGTGCGTGGGGGCGGCAGGGGAGCGCGGGGGGGGGGGGCCGAGTTGGCTGCGGTGCGTGCGTCATCGGGTGGTCGTCAGTGCGTAGGTTTCCATGGATGCTTGCGTGTGCGTCTGTGTGCGTGGGTTGTGCGTGCGCGAGTGTGTGTGTGTGTGTGTGCGTGTGTGCGTGTGGGTGTTTGTGTGTGCCACCGTGTGTCTATGTGCTTGTGTGATCCGTGTGCGTGTGCGCGTCCCTGTGTGTATGTGAGATGTGCTGTGTGTTCGTGTGTGCGCGTTTGCGCGTGTGTGTCGCCCTTTGCGCGTGGATGTGTTGCGTGTGCGTGTGTGTGTGAGTGTGTGCGTGTGTGTGTGTGCGTGTGTGTGTGTGGAACATGCTGGCGTATGTGTGCGTTCTTGTGTATGTATATGTGTTTGTATGTGTGTGTGTGTTCGTGTGTGCGTGCTTATGTGCGTGTGCTCGTTTGTGTGAGTGCCTCTTTGCTATCCGGGTTTTGGACGCTACCAATTCCGGCAGGGCGCTGGAAAGATCGTGGACCGGCGGAGGTGGGCGTGTCCTCCTCACCACCCACCGCCGGCTTCTTATCTGAAACCCTCAGCTCTCAAAGGAGCTATCCGGGAATCTGCCTGGGAGCCTGCGAGCACTGGCGAAGCTCTGCCGAAGCTCTGCCGAAGCGCTTCGCGCACCCTGGAGCCACGCGTATTGGGAAACGCTAGGAAGCCACGCTCCCGGACACGCTGCGAACTCCGGCAAGCCGCTGCGACGAGCGTGGACCGCCGTGGAGGAGCTCCTGGCAGGCACAAGCATCGTCCGGCTTCTTCTCTGGAACCCTTAGCTCTCCAAGGAGCTATCCGGGAATAACTAGCTAAGGGAAGCTCTACGAGTTACGCTAGGGAGCCACGCTCCCGGACCTGCGAGCTCCGGCAACCTGCTGCGGGGATCGTACACCGGCGGAGGTGGGCGTGTTCTCCTAACCACCCACCACCGGCTTCTTCTCTGAAACCCTCAGCTCTCCAAGGAGCTATTCGGGAAAAACCCGGATAGCGAAGCCAAGCGCGAAACGCCGCACGGGGACCTCTGCCAGGCCGCCTGAAACGATGCGCGGGACGCTGGAAATCTCGCAGGGGACGCTTGCAGGGGCGCCGTTTACGATGCGTGGAACCCTACAAAGCGCCCACGGAAGATCTGCCTGGTAGCCTGGAAGAACTGCCGAAGCTCTTCCGAAGCTCTGCCGAAGCGCTTCGCGCACCCTGGAGCCACCCGTATTGGGAAACGCTAGGAAGCCACGCTCCCGGACCCGCTGCAAGCTCGGGCAATCTGCTCCGGGGATCGTGGACCGGCGGAGGTGGGCGTGTGCTCCTCACCACCCACCGCCGGCTTCTTATACCTCGTAGAGCTCTTCGACGAGATGAGCTAAGAGGAATTCGGGCGCAGGGTGGAGCTAGTTGGCCGACCCGACCAAAAGAGACAATGTGTTAACCAGGGGTCGGTTTTTGAAACTTTGTGCAAGATTTGACAATTCGTTTTCAGAAAACGGATTTTTCTCACATACAGTAAGCTATGGCGCACCTGCTGGTAAAATTTTCAGGGCTCTAGGGGCAATATTACTGTCAAAAGACTGCAGGAACGGACTTTGCCTGCAGTGCAGTTTGGCAGGTGACGGTGGTTGGCTTTACTTAACTCGAGCTGTCAGCAAGCTGCAGACCTCTCACGCACACCAGTCGATGCAGAATGATCTGGCGCGTCACACTGGAAGCTCGAGAGTTCCTAGAAATGGCTGAGTCAGGAGTTATGCTCGAAATACTGTCTCTATGTATGCGTGTTGCGAACGGTGTTTCGATGATAATTCGAGCTGAGTGCATGCTATGCATGCCAGGTTCATTCCAATCGAAGTAGCGACATGCGAGACATCGAATGGGAGCCTCGAGAGTGCCCAAATTGATTAGAATTTTCAAAATCAATGAAAAATATCGATTTGTACAATTTTGTATTTTTTGTGTCGGATGTTTTTTTTTTTTTCTAATTTATATCGATCTATGGGTGACCTAGAGAGTTCTGGTGCATTTTTGTCGACGCAGAATGGTCTCGCGCTCTCACTGAGAGCGCGAGACTTCATATGAATAGCTTCGCTGGGAGTGAGAACTTTGGTCCAGCCGGCCAAGGCGGACAATGTGACAACTTTTGGGTGGTTTTGCAATTTTTTGAAAGATATTTGACAATTTATTTTGAAAAAGCAGATTTTTACTCCGAGCATTGAGATATAAACTTCGTTCCCTGATCAGCTCGGCCATCTAGAGTCATTTTCAGTACCAGTTCACTTGAAGGAACCGACTTCATGTTGACTCCGAAAAAAATCTCAACTTGAAGTTTTTGTAGAAAAGCTCCCAGAAGCTCCCGCTTTGATGCTGAGCTTTCTCACGGATTCAAGGAGCTCTACGTGGTTCCCGGCGGTGACCAGGTTGACGGTTCACCGCCGGCGCCAGTCTGAAACCCTCAGCCCTCCAAGGAGCTATCCGGGAATATTCGCAAAAACACCCAAAAGTTGTCACATTATCTGCCTCGGCCGGGTCTGCCAACTAGCTCCACCCCGCGCCGGAATTCCTCTAGCTCATCGATGGCGAAGAGCTCTACGAGGTACCTTAGGTCTTAGGTGCAGCTCCCTGTGTGGCCGCGAAACGTGTGAGGGATGTCCCACTTGTAAGCGTCCAAAGCCCGGATAGCGAAGCCAAGCGCGGAACGCCGCACAGGGACCTCTGCCAGACCGCCTGAAACGATGCGCGGGACGCTGGAAACCTCGCATTTGTAAGCATCCGAAACCCGGACTTGTAAGCGTCCAAAACCCGGATAGCGAAGCCAAGCGCGGAACGCCGCACGGGGACCTCTGCCAGGCCGCCTGAAACGATGCGCGGGACGCTGGAAACCTCGCAGAAGACGCTTGCAGGGGCGCCGTTTACGATGAGTGGGGCCCTGCAAAGCGCGCAAGGAAGATTTGCCTAGGAGCCTGGAGGAACTGCCGAAGCTCTTCCGAAGCTCTGCCAAAGCGCTTCGCGCACCCTGGAGCCACGCGTATTGGGAAACGCTAGGAAGCCACGCTCCCGGACCCGCTGCCGGGACCGGCAGGGCGCTGGAAAGATCGTGGACCGGCGGAGGTGGGCGTGCGCTCCTCACCACCCACCGCCGGCTTCTTATCTGAAACCCTCAGCTCTCAAGGAGCTATCCGGGAATAGCAATCGCATTTGTAAGCATCCGAAACCCGGATAGCAAAGCCAGGCGCGGAGCGCGAAGCGCTCTAACACGCCGCACGGAGACCTCTGCCGTGCTGCTTGAAACATCGCGAAACCTCGCAGGAAACGCTTGCAGGGACGCCGATGCGGCCCTGCAAACCGCGCAAGGAAGATCTGCCTAGGAGCCTGGAAGAACTGCCGAAGCTCTTCCGAAGCTCTGCCGAAGCGCTTCGCGCACCCTGGAGCCACGCGTATTGGGAAACGCTAGGAAGCCACGCTCCCGGACACGCTGCAAGTTCCGGCAAGCTGCTGCGACGATCGTGGACCGGCGGAGGTGGGCGTGTCCTCCTCACCACCCACAGCCGGCTTCTTATAACTCGTAGAGCTTCCCTTAGCTAGTTATAGCTGGAAGCTACGAGTAATTCCGGCGCGCTGGAGAGCTAGTTGGCAAGAAAAATCTCGACGGACCTTTTGCTGACTTTTGGTCGTTTGAAAATTTTGTTCTCAAAATTTGACAATTCGTTAGAGCTCTAGTATTTTTTCCCATGATATTCGATCTTATTCCCGCTCGCCATCTTGATCTCAGCTCGATCGGGTAACTTTGAAGGCCAAAAAGCAGGCAGGCGGGAACGGCCGTTTCGAGTCATCTTGATACGCGCTGTCGGTTTTCTCAAGATAACTCGAGCTTCAGGACAAATACAGAGCTGGTCAGCACAGCTAATGCATTCAGAATGATCAGGCGCGTTCGCCTGTTGAATCCAGAGGTCTGAACTCGGTCTGCTAGCCGAGCTAGGGTCACAAACCTATTCGTATTATTCGAGTCATTGTAGCAGACGCTCTCGGTTTTTCGTACTTAACTCGATCTGTAGGGCAGCCACAGAGCTGACAATCACAGAAATCGATTGAGAATTATCAGGCGCGTTCGTCTGTTGAATCAAGAGCTCTGAACTCGGCCTGCTCCCCGAGCTAGGTTCGCGAACCTATTGGTATTGTTCGAGTCATCTTGAGAAGTGCTCTCGGTTTTCTGTAGTTAAATCGTGCTGGGGGAGGGCTAGAGTGCTGGTGGTCACAGGAATCGATTTCGAGACATCAGGCGCGTCCGTTCGTCGAACCGAGAGCTCGGAACTCGGTTCGCTGCTCGAACGAGATCCGCGAAACTGTAGTATTATTCGAGTCATCCTGAGAGGTACTCTCGGTTTTCTGCACTTAACTCAGGCTGTATGGGGGGCTGCAGAGCTGGTAATCACAGGAATCGATCCGCAGACATCAGACGCGCCCGCCTGTCGCATTCAGAGGTCTGAACTCGGTTTCATACTCGAGCTCGATTAGAAAAGTGTTCGTTTGTTTTTCTAGAGTCATCTTCAGAGGTCTATAATCGCTTGGGCTGAAAAACTAGTCGTTCTCTGAAATTCTTCTTCACATTATGTATTGTCAGGAAGCTCTACGAGTCCCCCGGCGGTAAGAAAGGTTGACGGTTTACCGCCGGCGCCCAGTCTGAAACCCTCTGCTCTCCAAGGAGCTATCCGGGAACAAGGAAGATCCGCCCAGGAGCCTGGAGAACCTGCCGAAGCCCTTCCGAAGCTCTGCCGAAGCGCTTTGCGCACCCTTGAGCCACGCGTATTGGGAAACGCTAGGAAGCCACGCTCCCGGACCCTCTGCAAGCTCCGGCAAGCTGCTGCGACGATCGTGGACCGGCGGAGGTGGGCGTGTCTCCCTCACAACCCACAGCTGGCTTTTTATCTGAAGCTCTCTGCTCTCAAGGAGCTATCCGGGAAGAAGACGCTTGCAGGGGCGCCGTTTACGATGCGTGGGGCCCTGCAAAGCGCGCAAGGACGATCTGCCTAGGAGCCTGGAAGAACTGCCGAAGCTCTTCCGAAGCTCTGCCGAAGCGCTTCGCGCACCCTGGAGCCACGCGTACTGGGAAACGCTAGGAAGCCACGCTCCCGGACCCGCTGCCGGTTCCGGCGAGTTGCTCCGGCGATCGTGGACCGGCGAGCGTGGGCGTGTCCCCCTCGCCACCCACTCCCGGCTTCTTCTCTGGAACCCTGAGCTCCCCCCAAGGAGCTATCCGGGAAAAAATGGGGCGGCGGCGCCATGAGAACTGCGCCACTGCGACCTTAGGTGGAGCTCCCCATGAAGCCAGGAAACGTGTGAGGGCTCTGCCACCTTGTAAGCGTCCCAAACCCGGATAGCGAAGCCAAGCGCGGAACGCCGCACGGGGACCTCTGCCAGGCCGCCTGAAACGATGCGCGGGACGCTGGAAACCTAGCAGGAGACGCTTGCAGGGGCGCCGTTTACGATGCGTGGGGCCCTGCAAACCGCGCAAGGACGATCTGCCTAGGAGCCTGGAAGAACTGCCGAAGCTCTTCCGAAGCTCTGCCGAAGCGCTTCGCGCACCCTGGAGCCACGCGTATTGGGAAACGCTAGGAAGCCACGCTCCCGGACCCGCTGCAACCTCCGGCAGGGCGCTGCGAGAATCGTGGACCGGCGGAGGTGGGCGTGTGCTCCTCACCACCCACCGCCGGCTTCTTATCTGAAACCCTCAGCTCTCCAAGGAGCTATCCGGGAACATAGGGCGGCGCCGCCATACGAACTGCGCCACTGGGACCTTAGGTGGAACTCCTTGTGGGGCCACGAAGCGTGTGAGGGGTGTGTCAAACATGCGGCACAACCCACGTAAGCGGCCCGGAAGGCAAGATCTTGATTACGCGCGCAGTTTACGCATGCGGGGGCCGCCTCACGCACGCGGTTTACCGTGCGTGGAGTCGCTGGAAAGCTCGCGTGACAGAGCTCTGGGGAAGCTGGAAACCTTCCCTGGAAAGCTCTGGGGCGCTCTCCTGAAGCGCTCCTGAACCGCTGCCAGCGACGCCTGCACGCGTGCCTGCACGCGTGCAGGCACGCGTGGACGCGTGCCTGGGGCGCTCCCGGACCCGCTGCAACCTCCGGCAACTCGCTGGGAGGATCGTGGACCGGCAGAAGTGGGCGTGTCCCTCTCACCACCCACCTCCGGCTTCTTCTCTGAAACCCTTAGCTCTCCAAGGAGCTATCCGGGAAAAATCACCCAAAAGTTAACACATTGTCCGTTCTGGTCGGGTCGACCAACTAGCTCCACCCCGCGCCGGAATTCCTCTAGCTCATCGATGCCGAAGAGCTCTACGAGGTACTCTCAAGCTTCCAGCAATAACTTGCTAAGGGAAGCTCTACAAGATATTTTGCACAAAGATAGAATAACCGACCTCAAGTCGTCACATTGCCTCTTACGTCGCGTCGGCCAACTAGGTCCACCCTGCGCCCGAATTCCTTTTAGCTCATCTTGCCGAAGAGCTCTACGAGGTACCTTCCTGGCAATCCCACGGAAGCTCTTGTGAAGCTCTTCTGGGGCTCTGGGGGGGTCCCCGGCAGCGCTTCCGAAGCGCTGCCAGGAACGCTTCCACGCGTGCCTGCCCGCGTGCAGGCACGCCTGGAAGCTTGCCGGAAGCTCTCCCGGACCAGCTGCCGGATCAGGCGAGGCGCTGCGGGGATCGTGGAGCGGCGGAGATGGGCTGCTGGCGGGCACCAGCACCGTCCGGCTTCTAATCTTAAACTCTTAGCTCTCAGCGAGCTCTCCGGGAAAGAGAACACACACACCGGAAAATCTTCCTGGCAAGCCCACGGAAGCACGCGTGAAGCTCTTCTGGGGCTTTGGGGGGCTCCCCGGCAGCGCTTCCGAAGCGCTGCCAAAGACGTTTCCACGCGTGCCTGCACGCGTGCGGGCACGCGTGGAAGCTTGCCAGAAGCTCTCCCGGACCAGTTGCCGGGTCGAACGAGCTGCTGCGGGAATTCTGGACCGGCGGAGATGGGCTGCTGGCGGGCACCACCACTGTCCGGCTTCTAATCTTAATAAGCCCTTTAGCTCTCAGCAAGCTCTCCGGGAGTTTTCATTCGACCAAAAGTCACCAAAAGTTCCGTCGAGATTTTTCTTGCCAACTAGCTCTCCAGCGCGCCGGAATTATTCTTAAGCTTCCAGCAACTAGCTTAGGGAAGCTCTACAAGTCAAGCTCATCGATGTCGAAGAGCTCTGCGAGGTACCCGGAGAGCAAAGAGAATCTCGGGGACGGGAAAGCTTTTCTGGAAAGCCGTGGGGCGCGCCATGGGGCGCTGCGGAAGCGCTGCCAGAAACGCCTCCATGAGTGCCTGCACGCGTGCAGGCACGCGTGGAAGCTTGCCGGAAGCTCTCCCGGACCAGTTGCCCGGCCGAACGAGCCCCTGCGGGGATTCTGGAGCGCCGCGGATTAGCTCCTGGCGGGCACCACCACCGCCCCGCTTCTAATCTTAAACCTTTTAGCTCTCAGCGAGCTCTCCGGTCACTTCCATGCGTGCCTGCACGCATGCAGGCACGCGTGGAAGCTTGTCGGAAGCTCCCGCGGACTAGTTGCCGGGCCGCCGGAGGCGCTGCGGGGAACGTGGACCGCCGTGGAGGAGCTCCTGGGGGCACCACCACCGTTCGGCTTCTAATCTTAAGCCCTTTAGCTCTCAGCGAGCTCTCCGGGAAAAACCCGGAGAGGGTAGGGACTCTTTGAAGACGGGAAATCTTTCCTGGAGAGCTCTGGGAAGCTCCCCTGCAACGCTGCCGAAGCGCTGCCAGAAACGCTTCCACGTGTGCCTGCGCGCGTGCAGGCACGCGTGGAAGCTTGCCGGAAGCTCCCCCGGACCCGTTGCCGGTTCAGGCGAGTCGCTGCGGGGAACGTGGACCGCCGTGGAGGAGCTCCTGGCGGGCACCACCACCGTCCGGCTTCTAATCTTAAACCCTTTAGCTCTCAGCGAGCTCTCCGGGAAAAACCCGGAGAGCAAGGGCAAACACACCAGGAAGCTTTCCTGGCGAGCCCCCCAAAGCTCTCGGAAAGCTTTCTTGCGCCCGGGGAAGCTCGCCTGCAGCGCTGCGGAAGCGCTGTCAGAATTGTTTCCATGCGTGACTGCACGCGCGCAGGCACGCGTGGAAGCTTGCCGGAAGCTCTCCCGGACACGGTGCCGGCTCGAACGAACCGCTGCGAGGATTCTGGAGCGACGGAATGGAGCTTCTGGCGGGCACCACCACCGTCCAGCTTCTAATCTTAAACCCCTTAGCTCTCAGCGAGCTCTCCGGGAACCTGCAGCGTCTCTGAAGCGCTGCCAGGAACGCTTCCACGGTTTCCTGCACGCGTGCAGGCCCGTGTGGACGCGTGCTGGAAGCGCCCCCGAACCCGCTGCCGTGTCAGGCGAGGCGCTGCGAGGATCGTGGACCGGCGAAGATGGGCTGCTGGCGGGCACCACCACCGTCCGGCTTCTAATTTAAAACCCTTTAGCTTTCAGACAGCTCTCCGGGAACTAGTTCCACCCCGCGCCGGAATTCCTCTAGCTCATCGATGCCGAAGAGCTGTACAAGGTACTTGGTAGCGTCCAAAACCCAGAGAGCGAAGAGACCCTTTGGGGACGGGAAATCTTTCCTGGAGAGCTCTGGGAAGCTCCCCTGCGGCGCTGCCGAAGCTCTGGTAGAAACGCGTCCATGCGTGCCTGCACGCGTGCAGGCACGCGTGGAAGCTTGCCGCAAGCTCCCCCGGACCAGCTGCCGGGTCGAACGAACCGCTGCGGGGATTCTGGAGCGACCGAAAGAAGCTCCTGGCGGGCACCACCACCGTCCGGCTCCTGATCTAAAACCCTTTAGCTCTCAGCGAGCTCGCCGGGAAAAAGTCAGCAAAAGTTCCGTCGAGATTTTTCGAGCCAACTAGCCCGCCAGTGCGTCCGAACTGGGAACCGGCGGTAAACCCTCAACCAGCTTACCGCCGGGCACTTCGTAGAGCTCTATTCTTGCACAGCGCTCCTCGGAAAACGTGAAGAAAGCTTCTAAAGCGAGAGCCGAAAAATTCCAGAAATTACGATTTGTTAGTTGCCATCCGAAAGCGGTGCCTACAAGTCTTTCGATAGTAATATTGCAGCTGCGGACCTGAAAATTTTATTGGCAGACGCGGCATAACCCACTACACGTGAGAAAAATCTGGTTTCTCAAAATGAATTGTCAAAAATTTTTCAAATCTTACCAAAACCGACCCAAAGTCACCACTTTGTCTCTTAAGGCCGGGTCGGCCAACTAGCTCCACCCCGCGCCGGAAATCCTCTAGCTCATCGATGCCGATGAGCTCTACGAGGTATTACCCTTAAGCTTCCAGCTGCTAGCTTAGGGAAGCTCTACGAGTCACCCAGAGAGTAAAGAGGGCACACACCGGAAAGCTTGCCTGGCAAGCCCACGAAAGCTTCCGGGAAACTCTTCTGGGGCTTGGGGGGCCTCCCTGCAGCGCTTCTGAAGCACTGCCAGGAACGCTTCCACGCGTGCCTTCACGCGTGCCGGCACGCGTGGATGCGTGCCAGAAGCGCGCCCGGACCCGCTGCCGGGACGGGCAAATTGCTGCGAGGATCGTGGACCGGCGAAGATGGGCTGCTTGCGGGCACCACCATCGTCCGGCTTGTAATCTAAAACCCTTTAGCTCTCAGAGAGCTCCCTGGGAATATCTTTCAAATCTTCGCAAAATCGACCCAAAGTCACCACTTTGTCTTTTAGGCCCATGGATGCCGAAGAGCTCTACGAGGTATTATGTACCTGTAAAACTAGCGCCGGCGGTGAACCATTAACCTGGTCACCGCCGGGAACCTCGGAGAGCTCTTTTTATGCGTGCGAGAGCTCAGAGTCGGAAGAGAGAGCTTCTGGAGGCATTTCTCGAACAATTCAACATGTTTTTCATGTCGACGTGAAGTTGGTTCCCCCAATTGCTTTGATAGTATATGTGCGCCTATAGAGCTCATATTAAGACGCACAGGCCCTCACAATCGTTTACAGGTGGGAAAAATCTGGTATCTCAAAATGAATTGTCAAATATCTTTCAAATCTTAGCAAAACCGACCCAAAATCACCAGATTGTCTCTTTAGGTCGGGTCGGCCAACTAGCTCCACCCCGCGCCGGAATTCCTCTAGCTCATCGATGCCGAAGAGCTCTACGAGGTACAATACCGTCCTGTTCCAAACCCACATCCTGTCCAAATACGAGGTATTCGCCAAGCAGAGGGATGGGAGTGGCATCTGCTTGAATGGGTTTCCATTCCATGCCGTGTCGCACAAGAGAGTATGTGAGCTGCGAAAGCATTTCAATAAGTTGTGATTCGCTTTGAGCCAGTACTACCACGTTATCAGCCCAGACCATGCGGTTGACCGTGTGTTGAACCGTCGTACTCCATGTTTGCCCTACAATCTCACATCTGTAACCGTACCCCAAGACATCCCATGTATGAAACGTCGCACTCCACATGTGGGCAGCAGTAAGGTTGAAAGCCAGTGGCCCTTCAGGACCCCCAGTCCCAATATTCACATCCCAAGAGAAGCCCTCAATACTCAGACCCTCGCCTGTGACCCCACAACTCCCATAGAGTACAGCCTCCAGAAGAGGTATCTGAAACAGCAGAGGTACCCGACTCCAGTAAAGGGCCTCACGGAGTTCCCCCACGGTGGCGTGGTCTAAGGCCCTACGGATATCACAGATGGCTACGTGCAGAAAGCGCATTTTTTGGTGCCGATACAAAGTCGATTCTTCCAAGTGCTTAGATAGTAATATTGCCCCTCTCACTTCTGAAAACACACTTCGAAATTCGCGGAGAACTCGCCGAGAGCCAGAGGGTTTAAGATTAGAAGCCAGACGATGGTTGTGCCCGCCAGGAGCTCCTCCACGGCGGTCCGGTGGTGGTGCCCGCCAGCAGCTCATTTCCGCCGCTCCACGATCCTCGCAGCAACTCGCCGAAGGTCGCAGCGGGTCTGGAACGCGTTCACGCGTGCCTGCACGCGTGCAGAGACACGTGGAAGCGTTTCTGGCAGGGGGAGCTCACAAGAGCTCTCCACGAAAGACCCCACGTCCCCCAGGGTCTTTTCGGTCTCCAGGTTCCCGGAGAGCTCTCTGAGAGCTAGACAGTTTCGATTAGAAGCCGGACGCTGGTGGTGCCCGCCAGCAGCCCATCTTCGCCGGTCCACGATCCTCGCAGCAACTCGCGCGTCCCGGCAGCGGGTCCGGGAGAGCTTCCTGCAAGCTTCCACGCGCGCCGGCACGAGTGCAGGCACGCGTGGAAGCGTTCCTGGCAGCGCCTCAGAAGCGCATCAGGGGAAGCCCCAGGGCCCCAGAATTCCCGGAAAGCTCGCTGAGAGCTAAAGGGTTTAAGATTAGAAGCCGGACGGTGGTGGTGCCCGCCAGGAGCTCCTTTCCGTCGCTCCAGAATCCTCGCAGCGGCTTTTTCGGCCCGGCAACGGGTCCGGGAGAGCTGCCGGCAAGCTTCCACGCGTGCCTGCACGCGCGCAGGCACGCATGGAAGCGCTTCGGCAGCCCTGCAGGGGAGCTTCCGAGAGCTCTCCAGGAAAGATTTCCCGCCCCCAAAGGGTCTCTTCGCTCTACCAAGTAGCTTCCCGAGAGCTTCTGTGGGCTTGCCAGGAAAGCTTTCGGGTGTGTGCCTTCTTTGCTGTCCGGGTTTTGGACGCTAGCAAGTAACTCGTAGAGCTTCCCTTAGCAAGTTATTGCTGGAAGCGAAAGAGTAATTCCGGGAGGCTGGAGAGCTAGTAACTTGTAGAGCTTCCCTCGGCCAGTTACTGCTGGAAGCTTAAAAAAATTCCGGGGCGGTGGAGAGCAAGTAACTCGTAGAGCTTCCCTGAGCAAGTTGTCGCTGGAAGCTTAAGAGTAACTGTAGAGCTTCCCTCACCAAGTTGTCGCTGGAAGCTTAAGACTAATTCCCGGAGAGCTCGCTGAGAGCTAAAAGGTTTAAAATTAGAAGCCGGACGGTGGTGGTGCCTGCCGGGAGCTCCTCCACGGCGGTCCACAGGCCTCGCAGAAACCCGGGCGGCCCGGCAGCGCGTCCGGGAGAGCTTCCGGCAAGCTTCCACGCGTGCCTGCATGCGTGGAGGCACGCATGGAAGCGTTTCTGCCAGCGCTCCAGGGGGGCAGAACCGACAGGATCTCTCAAGATGACTCGAACAATACGAATAATTCCCGGAGAGCTCTCTGAAAGCTAGAGGGTTTAGATTGGAAGCCGGACGGTGGTGGTGCCCGCCAGCAGCCCATCTCCGCCGCTCCACGATCCCCGCACCGCCACGCCCGGGGTCGCAGCGGGTCCGGGAGAGATTCCGGCAAACGTCTACGCGTGCCTGCACGCGTGCAGGCACGCGTGGACGCGTTCCTGGCAGCGCTTCAGAAGCGCTCCATGGGAGCCCCCCAGAGCCCCGGAAGCGCTTCAGGGGAGCTTCCGAGGGCTCGCCAGGGAGGTTTTCGGGTGCGTGCCCTCCTTGCTCTCCGGGTTTTGGACGCAACCAAGTACCTTGTAGAGCTCTTCGGCAACGATGAGCTAGAGGAATTCCGGAGCGGGGTGGAGCTAGTACCTCGTAGAGCTCTTCGGCATCGATGAGCTAGAGGAATTCTGGCGCGGGGTGGAGCTAGTAACTCGTAGAGCTTCCCCCAGCAAGTTCTTGCTGGAAGCTTAAGAGTAATGCCTTGTAGAGCTCTTCGGCATCGATGAGCTAGAGGAATTCCGGCGCGGGGTGGAGCAAGTAACTCGTAGAGCTTCCCTTAGCAAGTTATTGCTGGAAGCTAAGAGTAATAACTGTCAGAACTTCCCTTCGCAAGCTATTGCTGGAAGCGTAAGAGTAATTCCGGGGCGCTGGGGAGCTAGTTGGCAAGAAAAATGTCGACAAACCTGTTGGTGACTTTTGGTAGGTTGAAAATTTTGTTCCCGGAGAGCTCGCTGAGAGCTAATGGGTTTAAGATTAGAGGCCGGGCGGTGGTGGTGCCCGCCAGGAGCTTCTTTCCGTCGCTCCAGAATCCTCGCAGCGGTTCGTTCGAGCTGGCAACGTGTCCGGGAGAGCTTCCGGCAAGCTTCCACGCGTGCCTGCACGCGTGCAGGCACGCATGGAAGCGATTCTGGCAGCGCTTCCGCAGCGCTGCAGGCGAGCTTCCCAGGGCGCAACAAGGCTTTCCGAGAGCTCTGGGGGGCTCGCCAGGAAAGCTTCCCGTTGTGTCTGCCCGGGCCCCCCGGGTTTTGGACGCTACCAAGTTCTCGAAATTCCCGGAGAGCTCGCTGAGAGCTAAAGGGTTTAAGATTAGAGGCTGGACGGTGGTGGTGCTTGCCAGGAGCTTCTTTCCGTCGCCCCAGAATCCTCGCAGCGGTTCGTTCGAGCCGGCAACGTGTCCGGGAGAGCTTGCGGCAAGCTTCCACGCGTGCCTGCACGCTTGCAGGCACGCAAGGAAGCGATTCAGACAGCGCTTCCGCAGCGCTGCAGGCGAGCTTCCCGGGGCGCAAGAAAGCTTTCCGAGAGCTCTGGGGAGCACGCCAGGAAAGCTTCCCAGTAACTTGTAGAGCTTCCCTTAGGAAGTCATTGCTGGAAGCTTAAGAATAATTCCCTGAGAGCTCGCTGAGAGCTAAAGGGTTTAAGACTACAAGCCGGACGGTGGTGGTGCCCGCCAGGAGCTCTTTTCCGTCGCTCGACAGGCCTCGCAGCGACTCGCCTGAACCGGCGACGGGCCCGGGGGAGCTTCCGGCAAGCTTCCACGCGTGTCTGCACGCGTGCAGGCACGCATGGAAGCGTTTCTGGCAGCGCTTCAGAAGCGCAGCAGGGGAGCTTCCTGGGGCTCTTTGTCCCGGATAGCTTAGTGGGCTACGTAGGGTTGTTAGAGAAGAAGCCGGCCGGTGCGCGTACGCCGCCGCACCCTTCCGCCCACCGCCCCACGTGCCCTTCCGTGAGGGTTCGGGTTCCGCAGCGTGTCCCGGAGCGTCTGTTCCAATACGTTCCCGTAGAGCGTTCCCCAGAGGCCCCGCGAACGTGCCCCAGAGGCCTTGCGAAGCTTCCCGGGCAGCGAGCGCTCACGCGTGCAGGCGCGCGTGGAAGCTTCGCGCTCAGCCCTTTAGGGCCGTTCAGGCGAGCTGTTTACCGCCACCACGCACGTTTGCTGCCCTCCGGGAGTGCTTCAGGCGAGCTGCCCACCGCCACCTTGCACGTTTGCAAGTAGCTTTTGCAGCGCTTCAGAAGCTGGCACCTCCGCGCACGTCCAAGACGTGCACCCGGCCATGCGCACGCAGCGTGTGGAGCAGGCGAGCGCAGAGGTATGCGGCGCCGGACGGCCCAGGCCGCTGGCGCGACGAGACCCGTGCGCGCGCGTCTGTCACTTGGCTATGAGGTTTTTGGACAAGAACAGGTCGCTCTTCGTTGCTCTTCGGGTTTACCTCGTAGAGCTCTTCGGCATCGATGAGCTAGAGGAGTAACTCGTAGAGCTCCCCTTAGCAAGTTATTCCCGGATAGCTCCTTGGAGAGCTAAGGGTTTCAGAGAAGAAGCCGGAGGTGGGTGGTGAGGGGGTCACGCCCACTTCTGCCGGTCCACGATCCTCGCAGCGAGTTGCCGGAGGTTGCAGCGGGTCCGGGAGCGTGGCTTCCTAGCGCTTCCCAATGCGCGTGGCTCAAGGGTGCGCGAAGCGCTTCGGCAGAGCTTCGGCAGAGCTTCGCCAGTGCTCGCAGGCTCCTAGGCAGAGGTGTCGTGGTAGGTTTCACAGAGCCCCGCGCGTCGTAAAAGACGCCCTCGCAGGCGTCTCCTGCGAGGTTTCCAGCGCCCCACGCATCGTTCCAGGCGGCCTGGCAGAGGTCGCCGTGCGGCGCTTTGGAGCGCTCTGCGCTCCGCGCCTCGCCTCGCTATCCG
>CAUYUJ010011930.1:0-20343 GCA_963575745.1 Prorocentrum cordatum | reverse complement strand
GGGGTGCCCAGCGCGGATCCAAGAAAGCCGCGCAGAGCGCCGTTTATGCCGTTTCCCTTCAACAAAAATTCATTGATCATGTGAGAATATTGGAGCAACGGAGGGCCGTGCCAATTCGAACTCCGTGCGCCGCAAGCGCTGCTACCTGCAGCGCCGCTACGCGGGCACGCGCGTGGTCATTGCCAGGCAGTGGCGTGCCCAAACTAGAAGTGCACGTTCATGCATTAGCTGGGTAGAAAAGTGCACGGTGGCCCTGGATCAAGATCGCAAGGAGAGGTGAGCAAGCAGGCCGGAAAGGGCACTGGTGGTTCCTTCCGGGAGTCCGTGCGCCGCAAGCGCTGCTACCTACTGTACAGCGCCGCTACGCGGGCACGCGCGTGGTCATTGCCAGGCAGTGGCGTGCCCAAACTAGAAATGCACGTTCATGAATTACCTGGGTAGAAAAGTGCACGGTGGCCCTGGATGACTGCAAGGAGAGGTGAGCAAGCAGGCCGGAAAGGGCACTGGTGGTTCCTTCCGGGAGTCGCTATGTCTCATCAATCACAAGCGGCACGTCGCGTCGCAGAAAATCAAGCCGTCTACTCGATCGATCGAGCTGTCGAACTCAGGGCTCCTGCGCATCGGCTACAGCATGGTAGCGGTTGAAAATCCAATGCGGTCTGGCCGTGGCTCACTCTGTGGAGGGAGCGATACCCAACGAGTAACCGCTCAGCCACCGCGGGGAGGCGAGCCGACAGGGGGAGCAGCCCCCCTCCTCCCTGTGCACACAAACAAGGGGGGACGAGGCGAAAGAGGGGGAGCACCCCCCCTCCTCCCGGCTCTCCAGTCTCTCTCTCTCTTCCCCCCCCGCGCGCTGGAGGGGGAGCCCCCTCCCCAGCACTCGAATCTCTTTCTCTCCCCCCCCCCGCGCGGGCGGACGGAGAGCGCCCCCCCCTCCCCCAGCACTCGAATCAACTTCTATCCCTCCCCGCGTGCTGGAGGGAGAACCCCGCCCCCTCACTTGATGTTCATTTCCCTTTCCCCGCGCGCTGCAGGGAAAGCCCCCTCCCACCTCACAATACTTGAATTTATCTACCCTCCTGCCGCGCGCAGGAGGGAGACTCTCCCCTCAACATTTAAATTTCTCTATTCCCCCCTCCCGCCCCCTCCCGCGCGCCTGAGGGGGAGCCCGCCCCCCCCCGCAGCACTCGAATGTCTCTCTTCCCCCACCCCCGGCGCGCTGGAGAGGAAGCCCTCCCGCTCCTCGCACTCAAATCTCTCTCTCGCTTTTCCCGCGCGCGGGATCCAACCTCCCCCTTAAGCATTCGAACTTCTCTCTGCCCCCCTGCGCGCCGGAGGGGGACGCCCCCCCCAGAGCACTCGACTCCTCTCCCTTTCCGGCGCGCTGGAAGGGGAGTCCCCCCCCGCCTCCCAGCACCCGAATCACTGTCTCACCCTCCCGCGCGCCGCAGGTGGACCTCCAGGCCCCTATCCAGCCATGCGGATCTCTCCCCCCCACTCCTCCTCCTCCTCCTCCTCCTCCTCCTCCTCCTCCTCCTCCTTCCTCCTCCTCCTCCTCTTCCCCTTCTCTCTTCTTCTTCTCCTCCTCCTCTCCTTCTCCTTCTCCTTTCTCCTCCTCTCCTCCTCCTCCTCCTCCTCCTCCCATCCTCTCTCCTCCTCCTCCTCCTCCTCCTCCTCCTCCTCCTCCTGCTCCTCCTGCTCCAACTGCTTCCTCCTCCTCCTCCTCCTCCTCCTCCTCCTGCTCCTTCCTGCTCCTTCCTCCTCCTCCTCCTCCTCCGCCTCCTCCGGCTCTCGCGCTCCTCCTCCCCCTCCTCCCCCTCCTCCCCCTCCTCCTCCTTCTCCTCCTTCCTCCTCCTCATCATCATCATCATCCTCCTCCTCCCCCTCCTACCCCTCCTCCTCCTCCTCCTCCTCCTCCTCCTCCTCCCTCCGCCTCCTCCGCCTCCTCCGCCTCCTCCTCCCCTCCTCCTCCTCCTCCTCCTCCTCCTCCTCCTCCTCCTCCTCCTCCTCCTCCTCCTCCCTCCTACTGCTCCTCCTCCCCCGCGCGCCTGGATGAGCACGCCCACCCCCCCGCAGGCTCCGGATCTCTCATCTCTCTCTCTCTCTCTCTCTCTCCCGCCCGCGCGCCCAGGGGGACCCCGCCCGGATAAGCCCTCCTCCTCCCCCTCCTCCTCCTCCTCCTGCTCCTCCTCCTCCTCCTCTTCCTCTTCCTCCTCCCTCGTGCACGTCGGAGGAGGAGCATCCCCCCCGGTATATGGCAGCAAAGCGAAACCCGCAATTTTCGACGACGAGACCCGCAAACCAGCCGCGAAACTCGAGCATCGAAAAGAAGCGAAGCCCGAAAATCTCCCCGCAGGCGAAATCCGAAACTCCGACGAACCCCCAACACGAAAACCAGAGAGGGGCGAAGCCCCAAAATCCGATTCAGACGAGCCCCACCTCGCCCCTCCACGTTCGTACTTCCGCCCCCCTTCCTTCCCCATCTTCGATCGTCCTTCACATTTTCCTCCCCCCGCTTCCCGTCCTTCACATTTTCCCTCCTCCCTCCTCCCCATCCTTCCTCGTCCGCCTATCGCGATTCCTCACCAACCTCCCCCTCCTCCTCCTCCTCCCTCCTCCTCCTCCTCCCTCCTTCCTCTCCTTCCTCCTCCTCCTCCTCCTCCCCCTCCTCCAGTCCTCCTCCTCCTCCTCCCTCCTCCTCCTCCTCTCTCTTTCTCCTCCTTGACCTCTTCGTTTTTCCTCCCACGCGTCCTACCCCTGCTCTCCTTCCCTCCTCCTCCCCCTCCTCCTCCT
This sequence comes from Prorocentrum cordatum, assembly GCA_963575745.1. Taxonomy (NCBI): domain Eukaryota; class Dinophyceae; order Prorocentrales; family Prorocentraceae; genus Prorocentrum; species Prorocentrum cordatum. The sequence goes on along the minus strand of CAUYUJ010011930.1, from coordinate 17,550 downwards.
CCTCCGCCTCCTTGCCTCGACCTGCCTCGTGCCTCCTCTCCCTTCTCTTCCCTCCTCCCTCCTCCCTCCCTCCTCTCTCCTCCTCCTCCTGCTCCCTCCGCCCTCCTCCCTCCTGCCTCTTCCCTACTCCACCCCTTCCCCTTTCGCTCATCCCTCCCCGTCCCTCCTCCGTCGTTCCTATACTTGGCAAGCGGCAACACCGGCGGGGCGGACATTGAAACTTTTCCACTGTACTCGCCATATGGCAAAAGCCTGGAGGGCGAACGAATGTGCTACTCCACTCTCCTCGCGACGTGGCAACGCCTGCGGGACTGACAGAAACACGACCCCGCGCAAATTGCCAGGTGGAAGCGACTAGGGAGCGAAACGCAAATTGCTCCACTCCACGACTCGCCACGTGGCTACGCCTGCGAGGCGGAACGCCTACTTTTTCCACTCTTCTCGCCACGTGGCTACGCCTGCGTGGCGGAACACACACTTTTCCACTCTTCTCGCCACGCGGCAACACTGGTGGAGCGAAACAAATACTGCTCCACTCTCCTTGCCAAGTGACAACGCTCGGAGGGAGCAACCCATATTATTCCTCTGTACTCACCACGTGGCAGCGCTTGCGGGGCGACACAAAATTACTCCACTCTACTCGGCACGTGGCAACGCATTGGGACGGCAACACATGCTACTCCTCTCGGCTCGCATCATGGTAACGCCACGTGGCAAGGCATGAGAGGTACACAAACATAATATCCCACTCCACTCGCCAAGTGGCAACATGGCGAGCGAACGAGATGGTCGCGAACACTCGACTTATCGCGCGGCAATGCCGCGCGGGCCGATCATATACAATCCCATTATACTCGCCAAGTGGCAGCGTCTGGGGGGTGAAACCAAAAAGGGCTCCATTCCACTCGCCATGTTGCAACGCCGCGGGGCGGGAACACATCGAACGCCACTCCGTTCGCAACGGGGCAACGACAGGCCGGCGAACAAACCATAATACAACTTTGCGCGCAACGTTACCAAACCGCACTACTCTAATTAGTGCATTCGACGTGGCAACGCCGTGGAGGCGAAAACCCACTTCTCCTCGGCACGTGGCTCCAACGCGGACGACGACGACGACGAGAACGACGACGCTGGACGACGATGACGACGGCGGGCGACGATGACGACGACGACGACAATGACGACGACGACAATGACGACGACGATGCTGATTATGACGACGACGTCGACGCCGCAGCCGCCGCCGACGCCCGCCGGCCTGCCCGCCCGCCCGCCCGCCCACCCGCGCGCCCGCTCGCCCGCCCTCCCGCCCGCCCGCCAGCCCGCCCGCGCGCGCGCGCGCTCGCTCGCGCGCGCCACGTGGCAAACGCCCGGGGCACGAAACAGATACTGCTCCACTCCCCTTGCCACGTGGCAGAGCTCGGAGGGAGGGAGCAAATACTGCTTGACTGTACTCGTCACGTGGCAGCGCCCGAAGCGGGCCCGGAACACATGCTATTCCACTCTACTCGCCACACGGCAACGCCGCGTGGCAAGACCCAAGAGGCAAACGACAATACAATCCCACTTCGCTCGCCACGTGGCAACGACGTAGGCAGCGACAGTAAGTGTAAAGACACTCAACTCATCACGTGGCGATGCCGCGCGGGCCGAACATACACAATCCACCTCTACTCGCCACGTGGCAACGCCTGGGAGGCGAAAACAAATCTTCCATTCTTTTCGCCACGTGGCAACGCCGCGGGGCGGGAACAAATACACCGCAACTCCATTCGCAACGGGGCAAAGACGGGCCAGCGAACAAAATACAATACAACTTTCCGCGCCACGTGGCAAAACACACCAAACACAACACTGCTCTATTGCATTCGACGTGGCAACGCCGCGGAGGCGAACACGAACATCTACATACTCGACACGTGGCTCCAACGCCGCCGACGACGACGACGAGGACGAGGACGACGACGAGGACGGAGGCGGCGGCGGAGGCGACGACGACGACAACGACGACGACAACGACGACGACGACGACCGACAACGACGACGAGCGACGATGACAACGACGACGACGACGACGCCGACGACAACAATTACGACGACAATGACGAGAACGAGGAGGAGGAGGACGACGACGACAACGACGACGACGCCGACGACGACAATGACGACGACAATGACAACGACGACGACAACGACGACGACGTCGACGACGACGACGACGACACCCGCACGCACGCCCACTCGCCAGCACGCCCGCGGCGGCGGCGGCGGCGGCGACGACGACAATGACGACAATGACGACGGGAGGACGACGACGACGACCCGTCCGTTCGCCCGCTCGGCTGCCCACTCGGCCGCCCGCCCGCCCGCCTGGCCGGTCGGCCGGCCGGCCGCCCAACCGCCCCGCCCTCGGGCCCGCGCGCGCCCGATCGCGCGCCCGCCCGTCCTGCCGAGGCGCGCGCCCGCCCGCCCTTCCAGCCCGCCCGCGCGCCCGCCCGCCCGCCCGCCCGCTTCGGAGCCCGCCCGCCCGCCCAGTCGCCCCCCGCGCGCCCTGGCAGGACAGCTCCTTCGCCATCACTCGCCCCCTCCTCCACTGAGCCGACGACGTCCGTCCTCCTCCCCTTCCGCATCATCCCTCACTTCCACCACTGTGCCGACGACTTCCTCAGACCAGGGAGTCCTGAGAACCCACATCCTCTTCCTCCTCCTCCTCCTCCTCCTCCTCCTCCTCCTCCTCCTCCCTCTCCTTCTCCACCTGCTCCTCGTCATCCTCCTCCCTCCCCCCTAGGCTGCACGCCCTGAAACCGGCATCAATTCTTTGCCTTCGGCGCAGTCGCACGATGCGCTGCATTGCGTTGCACTGCGTTCCTCTTCCTCCTTCCGCCCCCCTTCCCCCCCTCGCTTCCTCGTCCTCCTTCCAATCCTCCCACCATCCTCCTCCTCCTCGTCCCTCCGTCCACCTCCTCGCTTGTCACCCTTCCATGCCTGCTAACCTCCATCTCCTCCTCCCTCCTCCTCCTTCCCACCATCCTCCTGCCCCCTGCCTCGTCTCGCTAGTTCCTCACCCCCCTGCTATTTGCGTCCTCCTCCTCCCTCTCCCTCCCGCCCTCCTCCCCCCTCTTCTTCCCTCCTCCTCCTCCTCCTCCTCCCTCATCCCTCCTCCACCCTCCTCCCCTCCTCCTTTCCTGTCACCTCCATCCTCCCTCCTCTTCCTCTTCCTCCTCCCTCCTCCTCCTTCCTCCTCCTCCTCCTCTCCCTCATCCCTCCTCCTCCCTCCCTGGCCTCCTCCTCCTCCTCCTCCCGCTCCTCCTGCCCCCTGCCCTCTCCTCGCTAGTCCTCCCCCCTGCTATTTGCGTCCTCTCTCCTCCCTCCTCTCTCCCTCCTCCATCCCTCTTTCCCTACTCCCTCCTCCTCCTCCTCCATCCCTCCTCCTCCTCCTCCCTCCTCCTCCTCCCTCCTCCCTCCTCCCTCCGCCTCCCTCCTCCTCCCTCCCATCCTCCCTCCTCCTTCCTGTCAACCACCGTCCATCCTCCTCCCTCTTCCCTCTTCCTCCTCCCCTCCTCCTCCTCCTCCTCCCTCATCCCTCCTCCTCCTCCTCTCTTACCCTTCTCCCTCCTTCCAAGCTCCTCCTTTGCCCCCTGCTCGGGCTCGCTTAGTCCTCCCACACTGCCATTTGCGCCTCTAACTCCCCCTTGCTCCGTGCAAACGCCTTCCTCTTTCCCTCCTCCCTCCTCCTCCTCCTCCTCCCTCCTCCTCCTCCTCCCCATCCCCTCCTCCTCCTCCCTCCTCCTCCCTCCTCCTCCCTCCACCCTCCTCCTTCCTGTCACCTCCCTCCTCGCTCCTCCCTCCTCCCCTCCCTCCCTCCTCGCTGTTCCCTCGTCCCTCTACTCGGCACGCGGCAACGCCTGCAGAACGGACATTACAACTATTTCACTTTACTCCCCACGTGGCAAACGCTTGGGGGCGAAACATATGCTACTCCACTCTCCCCGCGACGTGGCAACGATTGCAGGACAGGAAACGATGCTACTCCATTCGAATTGTCAGGTGGAAGCGAATGGCAAGCGATATACAAACTACTCCACTCCACGACTCGCCACGTGGCACCTGCGGGGCGGAAGACACATTATTTCACCCTACTCACCACGTGATATTGCTGGGGGAGCGAAACAAATACTGCTCCAATCTCCTCGCAACGTGACAACGCTCGGAGAGGGAAACGAATACTACTCCAATACCCGCCACGTGGCGAACGCCCGCGCGCCCGCCCGCCTGCGCGCGCGCGCCCCCCCCGCACACCCGCCCGCCCGTCGGCCCGCCCGCGCGCCCCCCCGCACACCCGCCCGTCCGCCCGCCCGCCCACCCGCGCGCCCGCCCGCCCGCCCGTGCGCGCGCATGCGCCTGCTCGCGCGCTCCACGTGGCAACGCCCAGGCGGTGAAACAAATACTGCTCTGCTCTCCTTGCACGTGGCAACGCGCAGTGGGGGAACAGACACTACGGCACTGTAGTCGCCACGTGGCAGCGCCTGCTGGGCCGAAACAACGTTACTCCACTCTATTCGGCTCGTGGCAGCGAAATGGGCCAGGAACATGTTCTACTCCACTCTAGTCGCCACATGGCAACGCCACGTGGCAAGGCCTGAGAGGCAACTAACAATACTATCCCACTCCACTCGCCAAGTGGCAACGACATGGGGAGCGAACAAAAAACACACCTCCGCTCTACTCATCACGTGGCAATGCCGCGCGGGCCGAACATCTACACATCTCACTCTACTCGCCACGTGGCAACCCCTGGGAGGCGAAAACAAATAATAGATCGATTTGTCCCGTGACAACGCCTCGCGGCGAGAACAACTACACCGGCTGGCAAACCACGAAAAACACATCAAAGCAAACGCCAAAACTGCAGAAGCCACCAGCGGACCACGCTGAGGTTCCCGACGGAAAGCACCACTCACCGACGCGCTACCCAGAACCCGCTACACCAAGAAATCCACGTGTGAACTTTTTACCGCTCTACTACCCTCTCCGTTTCCCTCGTAGGTCTCCTACCTCCGTCTGCCTTATCCTACGTCCCCCTACGTCCACCAGCCTCCTCCAGCTGCACCCTGGCTCATCCTACCTCGTCCCAGCGACATGACAACGCCTGCGGGACTGATGGAAATACGATTCCGCGCGAATTGCCCGGTGGAAGCGACTGTGGAGCGAAACACAAACTACTCTACTTGATTCGCCACGTGGCAACGCCTGCACGACGGAGCACTATGTTTTTACTGTCATCGCCACGTGGCAGCACCAGAGGAACGAAACAAATACTGCTCCACTCTCCCTGTCACTTGGCAACGCTGGGACAGGGGAACGAATACTACTCCACTGTACCCACCTCGTGGCAGCGCCCGCGGGGCGAAATAACATCACCTTCGCTCTACTCGGAACGTGGCAACGAAGCCAGGCGGCAACAAATGCTACTCTTCTCTGCTCGCCACATGGCAAAGCCTGAGAGGCAAACAGTAATACTATCCCACTCCACTCGCCACGTAACAACGACATGGGGAACGAACAAGAAGTACACCTCCGCTCTGCTCATCTCGCGGCAATGCCGCGCGGGCCGAACACATACTACCCCATTATGTTCGCCACGTGGCAACGCCGCGGAGCGGGAAGACATAGAGGACCACTCCGTTCGCAACGTGGCACAGACGGGCCAGCGAACAAAATACAATACAACTTCGCGCGCCTCGTGGTAAAAATGCACAATTCTACTGCATTCGCCGTGGCAGCGCTGCGGAGGTGAACAACAAAATCTACTCGGCACGTGGCTCAGACGCGGACGAAGACGAGGACGGGGCCGAGAACGGCACGAGCGACGACGACTCCGCCGCCGATGACGACAGTGACAACGACAATGACGACGACAATGTCGACGACGACGACGAGAACGACGACGATGATGATGATGATGATGATGATGATGATGATGATGATGATGATGATGATGATGATGATGATGATGATGATGATGATGATGATGATAACGATGACGATGACGATGACGATGACGCTGCCGCCGCCGCCGCCGCCGCCCCTTCCGCCGCCGCCGCTGCCGCCCGCCGGCCTGCCTGCCCGCCCGCCCGCCCGCCCTCCCGCGCACCCGCCCGTCCGCCCGCGCGCCCGCCCGCTTGTTTTGCTTTGCGCTGAAGATGAAAGACAAAAGGAGAGGTAGGACATCTTCATGGTGAGACGTCGGCACGTCGGCAGCAAGTGCAGCGGACCAACCGCATCAAGTAAACACTGCATCATTGGAAGCTCAAGACGCCCCTGGTGCGGCGACGATGTGACGTAGCGCGATCAACCAAACAAAACATACGGTATTGTGTATCGCCAGAGTCTTCGAAGCCACTTCTTCGCGTCGGTCGTTGTTCACATCCTGCGCAATAATGCTTGGTGCTGAACTGCACCACCACCCCAGAGGATGTGAAACGCAAAATGGGGCAATCAGCTTCAAACAATACTCGGGGATGGACAGAACCCCCTTCAGTAAACCGTGGTGTAGTGCAAACGACCTCGGGCCCAAACCTCACGGGCGCAAGCCTGGGAAACGACGGCCGCAGCGACCTCTCTCCAGAACCGACAACGGACAGTTCGCCAGCCGACGTGTCAGGGCTGGGGGCTCCTGTCCGCCCCCGCAAGGACTGGCTGGCGCGTCCGCCCCCAAACCGATACGAGCGAATGGAAGCACGCGCACGCCTCGCCCTCCCCCTCCCCCTCCCCCTCCCCCTCCTCCTCCTCCTCCTACTCCTCCTCCTCCTCCTCCTCCTCCTCCTCCTCTGCCTCGTTCCCGATACCTCTAAGTCGGGCCCGTCCCTCTACAGGGAGGAATACTCAAAAATGGTCAAACCATATTCTGGGGACAGCTTTTTGACCACCTTTGGAGCATTTTTTGGCTGTGCCTCATTTTTCGTCCAACATTCACCTGTAGGGGGACAGGCCCGATCTAACAATACCACCTCCAGCCCCCCTCCCACTCCTCCGACCTCCTCCTGCCGCCTACGGCAGGTTCGCGTCGTGCCGACTTCGGCTTTGGTCTCTGACACCGCGGGGACCGTTCCGCCTTGAACGGTCGGCCGTTTCCGAAGCGCCCACATCGCTCCACATCGAACGATTCTGGGTCGCCCGTGGCGTTCAACGTCGAACGCCGCTGGCGGGGTCGCCGCCGGTCGACACGACACGAGCCTGCCGTATTGCCTCGCCCTGCTTCCTTCGAGATCCCCTCCTCGAATTTCCTGGGGCCCCCCCTCCCAACTTGTCGTGTCTCGCACCCTCCGGAGGTTTCGGATTTGGGCCTCCAGCGTTTTGGGGTTTCGGGGGAGTTTCCGGGTTCGACCTTATTCCCCTCCGTGGTCGTCGTCGTCGACATCGTCATCGTCATCGTCGTCGTCGTCGTCGTCGTCGTCGTCGTCGTCATCCTCATCGTCGTCCTCCTCGTCCTCGTCCTCGTGATCGTCCTGGCCCTCCTCGTCATCGTCCTTCTCCTCCTCTTCCTCCTCCTCCTCCTTCCACCTCGAGGCGTCACGGCCGTCACCCTGTCGAACGACCATGGCGGGGCGCGATTTCGGCCCAGGTGGCCAGCGGGGGCACCCCGCCCTTGGCGAGGCGTGAGGAAAAGCCTCGCCCTTGGAGCCCCCTCGCCCCCAATTGAGATGCGCGGGACGGGGGGACGGTCAAATGCCTGGATAGAAAGACAGGGTCAACCCTGACTTTCACCCCCCCCCCTTCCCCCCCTTTCGTGTGCCGGAGTGGAGGAGCCCCCCCCGCGTCGCTCCCTCTGAACGCCCCCTCCCCCCAACTACAATGCGTGGGTCGGAAGGGAAGGCAACGGCCGAAGAGGAGAGAGGGAGGCCTCTGAAGCGGCCCCCCTTTCGCATGTGTGTGTGTGTGGTGCTATGTGTGTGTGTGTGTGTGTGTTGTGTGTGTGTGTGTGTGTGTGTGTGTGTGTGAGTGTGTGTGTGTGTGTGTGCGTGCGTGCGTGCGTGCGTGCGTGCGTGCGTGCGTGTGTGTGTGTGTGTGTGTGAAAGTGTGAAAGTGTGTGTGTGTCTGTGTGTCGCTCTGGCTTTTATAACGACACTCCGCTTCTTCCCTGCATGTGTACAGGAGTTGTGCTTCGTGTCGTCGCTGGCCGTCAACCTTTTCACACCGCGCCACTTCAAAACACATTGGCAACTCACGCGGCCGCACCTGTGTTACTTCGACTTGGTGCGTCCACTGGTCAGTTTGCCGAGGGGGAGTCCCCCCCCCAGAAGAGGGGAGGCTCACCCTGTCGCCTCCCCCTTTCCCGTGCCGGGGGGAGGGGGGGGGTGCGCCGCCTTGTGCTCCACCCCCCCTTTCGTGTGCGGGGGTGGGGGCGGGGGTGCTCCCCCTTTTGCCGGCCCCTTCCCCCGCCCCCGCATCATCTTCACGGGGGTATCTCACTCCCTCCCTCTGTGGGAGAGCGCTCGGCGCCGCGCGGCGCTCCGACCCCGCCCTCGCCGGCCCAGCCGTCCTCCGGCCAAGGAGCTGCAGCCAAGACGTCCGACGGAGCGCTGGCCGGAGAGCGCGGGCTGCGACCAGAGGCCGACGCTCCCGAGGGCCCCGCGCCAGCGGGCGTGCGGCTCGCCGCCCGGCGCGCCGCGCCAGGCCGCAGGCCGGCGGGCTCCGCCTCACTCGGCTGGCCCGGCTCGAGCTGGGCTCTCAGCTGACGCACCTCCGCCATGAGCTTCCGGCTCGCCTTGCGGCTCTCGCGGAGCAGAGTGGCCACCTCCGAGCTCTTGGCCTGCCCGCGCAGCCTCATGCACCCCAGGGCGAAGTCCTCGACCCTGATCCGGCCCCTGCCGCCCTTGTCCAGCAGGCTGAACAGCCCGGCCGCGTCGGAGGTATCGAGCGCCTGCGTCGTGAAAAAGGCCTGGGCCTGATCGTTCTTCAGGTAGTCCCTGAATTCCTCCCAGGTGATCGTGCCGTCCCTGTCCCCATCCACCTCCTCGAAGATGCGCCGCATCTCCACGAGGAATACCTCCTGCGAAGCCAACTCGACCTGCGTGGCGATGTCCCGGTCCGAGCTGCTGAGCTCCCGCGCGCGTTCCACGAAGACGGAGGTCAGCACGTTCACCGCGCCAACGAGGACCAGAACCACGTACACTGCGAAAATTGCCACGTATACCATGTGCACCTCCGCCAGCGGCTCCGCGAGCGTCACCCAGTCCGCGCCGTTCGTGATCGCGATGACCAGCGTCCACATGGTCAAAGGCAAGGACCCGTACAGCTTCTCCAGACGGTGACAGGCATCATCGTGGACGTGATGCTCCTCTCCAGCTCCCGTGCGATCGGTACCTGCCAGGAAGCCAGATACCGCATCCGTGAAGCAGGCGGCGAAGCAGTACACGACCACGAAGAGGAGCACAAACGCCCAGAAGATCGACACCAGCGACTGCAGCAGAGTGCAGGACATAAGGCGCAGATCGCGGAGGCAGAGCGAATTGCCGGTTACCCTAAGCAGCCGCACCAGGCGAAAGAAGCGCACAATCCTGATGTAAGTGAAGGTGCCCCTGCCCTGAGACACAGCGTGCACGCCCCAGGCTGCCAGAAGACAATCCAGCACGTTCCACTGCCACATATCTCCAACAAAATGCTTCCAGCGAGTGGCCGTGATGCGGAGCACCACCTCCGCCAAGAGCAGTCCCAGAAAGACCTCGTCGGCCCATGCGAGCGTGCGGCCGTGCCCGCTCGGACAGCCCGAGCGCGCGCATGTCGCAAATCGGTTTATCCGGATGCTGGCGATCACAGTGTTCACCAGTATCAGGGAGAAGGACACCAACTCGAAACCGATGCTGTTCACGACACTGTGCAGAGTCGCGCGATGCTTCAACTTGGGGCCCTTCGCGAGCGACTGCATGGCCGCAGTGGCCGACGACGTCAGCACCCCAACTTGCATCACCCTCGAGCCTGCCACGGCCAGCTTCGACGTGACTTTCCCGGCCATGTGCTGCCTCCACTCCACGCTGCCCTGCACGTGGGACGTCGCCGTGTAGCATCTGCCGCGCGAGCTGCCCCCGCCTGGGCTCCCGGCCCCCGCCGCGGCTGGCTGCGAGCCGCGGGAGGCGGCGGCGCGCGACGGGGACCACGGCCACGGGCCGTGCTGCGGCGGCGGCGCCTCCGCGGCGGGGCTGCCCTCGGCCGCCGGCGATGCGCGCGGCACCAGGGCGCGGCGCGGGAGGCGGGGCCGGCCAACGCCGCAGCCCGGCGAGCTGCCCGGCGACCCCTGCGGGCTCGGCGCGCGCCGCGGGGGCGCCGCGGGCGCCTCTGGCTCGGCCGCCGCACGGGCCGCGGCGCGCCGGCACTCCGCCGCCGTGCGGGGGCGCCCTGCCAGCGCGGCATGCAGGCGCCCCTCCACCTCCACGAGCGTCTGCTGCACGGAGTCGTGGACGGCGCTGGTCGCGTGGGCGTAGACCTTCCTCTCCATGCGGCACAGCTCCTCTCTGAGGTCGGACCTGAACGACGAGCGGATTTCCGCGAGCAGCTGCTCGTAGTGCGCGCGGGTGCCCTGGAACGGGCACCCCCACGGGTGCCCACGCGGGAAGCCCTCGCCAGCCTCGAGGTCGACCATGACGTGTTCGGGCGGCGCTACTGTAATCTGGTGATGCGAAAAGGGATGCAGGGCGACACTTGGTGCAACAAACTACATGAGCCCCAATGGTTACGGAGGTGATTGTGAGAAGGAGGAAGAGGAGGACAAATATGATGTAGCAAGGCGGGGAGGAGGGGGAGGAGGAACCGACACACATGCCCATTTACGCTGTAAGTCCGCCCTGACACCCTCCCGCAGGTGGCTGTCGAAGCGTCGTCCCAGTCGCCCTACACCTCCTCCTCCTCCTCCTCCTCCTCCTCCTCCTCCTCCTCCTCGCTCCTCTGCCTCCTTCCTCTGGCTCCTCCTCCTCCTCCTCCTCCTCCTCTTCCTCCTCCTCCTCCTCTCTCCCCTCCTCCCCCTCCTCCTCCTCCTCTCCTCCTCCTCCTCCTCCCCCTCCCCCCCCTTTTCCTCCTCCTCCTCCTCCTCCTCCTCCTCCTGTACCTCTTCAGCCTCCTCATCTTCCCCTTCCTCTGCCAATGCTTCGTATTCTTCTTCCTCCTCCCCCTCCTGCTCCTGCTCCTGCTCCTGCTCCTGCTCCTGCTCATTCTCCTCCTTTTCCTCCTCCTCCTCCTCCTCCTCCTCCTCCTCATCCTCCTCCTCCTCCCACACCTCCTCCCCTAAAGGCCCAGGGGCACCCGAGTGGGTCCCCACCCCCGTCACCAAAGGGGACCCTGGGGCGTTGGGGTTATGGTCTTGGGTCCCTAGCATCGGAACAAAAACACCTCCCGGACATACCCTCTTGGAGGACCGGCCCCGTGGCATTCCACCTCTGAGTTTTTGTTTTGTGTTTTTTCTCTACAATGATGAATCACAATGCTTGCAGAGGTGGTCTGGCAGGGGCAAGGGAAGGGCAGTCACACAGACAAGCGTGGTGGTCGATGTGGGGGCCGCGGTGGCAGGACCAACGGCGGACGTGGTGGTCATGCTGCCCGGCGTGGTGGTCGTTGTGGAGGTTGGGCTGGGTGGGCTGATGGTCGGGCGCCGTGGTGGAGCGTGAGCGTCAAGCTTGCGGTGGCCGTGGTGGCTGCTGGTGGGCGCAGTGGTCGTGGGGAAGGCCGCAAGAATCGTAGTGGTCGTGGCTTTGGTCAAGGTCGCTGATGGCAGTCGTGGTCATCAAGGCCGCCGTGCTGGCGGCTACGGCCGCTCTTGGTGGCCGCGGCGATGGTCAGAACGCCGGTGTGGGCTGGCCTAGCGCACGAATGCATTCAGCAGCATCTCGGCACTGCGAGTCTGCAAGCGCCTGCTAATTTGGGTCTTTTCCTTCCCCCGCCGCCCTCCCCCTTGCCCTGTAACTGCTTCCCTTCTTCTTCTTCTTCTTCTTCTTCTTTTTCTTCTTCGTCTTCCTCATCCTCCTACCTCCCAGTCCTCCTGCTCCTCTCGTTTGTCCTGCTCCTGCTCCTGCTTATGCTCCCCTCTTTTCCACTTCAGGCCAGGAAACTGGATTGAAAGCGATGTGACAGCAGGGGGCCCCCGCCGGAAGTCTGACACTCGCAGCGGCCAGAGACCCGGTAAACTGTCGAAGACGCATGCGACAGAAGAGAAAAAGCGCGGGGGAGGGAGGGAAGCTTGAGCGATCATGTCCGCGGCCGATCGTTATAATTGTAGCAACACTGTCCAGAAAATAACTAATGACCCCTTTGTCCACTTGGGGCCAGGAGGCCAGTTCAAGGGCGGTGCGACCGCAGGCGGCTCCCGCCGGAGGTCGGGCCGTCGCAGCGGCCAAGGACTCGGTAAACGTTCGGGGACACATGCTAAATGCAAACCTTATCTGGCAACGCCGTATAACTAAACACTCACTTTCAAAAACCTGAAGCTCTGTGAATTAGCGACTCGAATTGACTAGCTCGGGAACGGGCTTTCTCGTGCACGGGCAAGGATGTTGCACGACTGCCGAACCCCAACCAGTTTTGTCTTGAAAGTTCCCTGGGCGTTGTTTCTTGAGAAACAGTGGTGCTTGCAGCCAGTCATAACGCGCCCTCGGCCAGTGGCCGCGATGAAGCGTCGCACCAATCAGGTCGGCGGCGATCTAGGTGCTTTTCCCCCAGGGGTCCCGAAGAGGTAGTACTCGAACACCTGCGACGAGACCTGCCGGCGGCTTAGCAGGCTCAACATGGGCGGCGAGAGTCAGGCGTGGCTGAGGGCGGGATTCTCGATGCACCATGGACCGGGGCACCGAGCACTGACGGCGCAGCGCGCGCGGAGAGATCGTCGGCTTCACGAAGAGATTGCCTCACTTGGCCTTCTCGGCCTCGCCGCCGAGCAAGTTGGGCAGGCCCTGGAGGTGCTCGCTGGCGCGGCGACGGGGCGGCCCGTCGGGCTGGCCCCTCGCGCGCGAGAAGGTCTCGCAAGGGAAGCCGGCGTGCAGGCAGCAGGCCGACACCGCTCGGATCCACCCTCGGACGAGGCGGGCGTTCTCGGGGCCCCTCGGGCCGCGTGCCAGGCCGAAAGGGATGCCCCGGCGCGGAGCGTGGGCGCGCCCCTCCCGGCAACTGCGCAGGCCTAGCGCCCGGGGCCAGCGAGCAGCTCGAGGAACGCCGCGGCCTGCGGGGCCTTCAGCGGCCCGGCGCGCACAATCCCAGAGATCCGATGTCGCGTTTTTTTCAATGCGGGGTCCCCGGAAATCTCGACCCATTCCCCAGGACCGGTTTTTCATCCTGAATCGTTCTTTGACGGTCCCGGGGCCCGGCGAGGGCCCGTGGAAGCCGAAAAATACGAAAAACCTCCGTCTTGTTTTTTTCAATGCGTTGGATCCCTGGGATCGCGCTCTGGCGCAGCCGTGGCCGCCGCCCGCTGCGTGTCTGGCGGCGGCCGGCGGCCGCCGTGCGCGCGCCGCCGCAGGCCGGGCCCCGAGCGCCGCCGCCCGCGGCGCTGGATCTCCCGTCGCCCGCCCGCGCCCCGGCCGCGAAGTCAACGCTCGCGCCTGCGTCCCGGGGGCGGCGGGCGTCGAGGGGGCCGGGCGGCGCCCGCGGGCGGCGGCGGGCCCCTGGCTGTGGCCCGCGATCCCTGTCGGACCTGCCGCGCGCCAGCCAGCCTGGCCATCGGCGGTGGCGACCGCCCGGGCGCAGGGCCGCCAGCGGGTCGCTCGGGGCCCCGCGCCCCCGCGACGGTCCGTCGGCGGGTTCCACGACGCGAGCCAGCGGGCCTGGAGCAGGCAGCCGGTCGTCGGCAACAGCGCCCCGAGGTTGCGGGTCGCCCGCAGCGTGCCGTCGGCGGGGGAGCGGCTCTTCCCGGCCGCCAAAGAAGCAGATGTGGCAGCGCCTATCAGAAGGAGTCTCGATCCTGCGCGATTTCGATGTGGTTGGCCGTGGTTTGCACCGGATGTCGAACACTGCGCGATCCTGCTTCGGCCTCGAGAACTGGCGTGGCCCCGCAGGGCCGCTTCCACCTCGACCTCCCGCAAACCTCCCAGGGGGCTGTGAGGAGTTCCAGGGGGGCGTCCTCGAATTTCCCAGATTGCCGAAGATCGAAGGTACCATCGTGGCCCATCGCGTCGGGCTGCGGGGACCTCGTGAGCTCTACGAGGACCTGCTTGCCGGGCCCCCTCTCGTCCAGGTGCAGCTGCCCGGCGGCCGCGGCGAACGCCCGCTCCCGCGGGGCCTTGCAGCTCTCGGCGGCCGCTCGGGCCCCTGCAGTCAGAACAAGCTTGCCAGCTTGCCCGGCGAGCTCAACGGAGGAGGGGGGCGCCCTCGAACGGTCCCGAAGCCCCGCGGCGAAGCGTCCACCGCGGCAACGCCCGGGCTGATTCCAGCGCGCGTGTTGACCCGCGAGATCGGCGAGATCCTTTCCCAGGCGTCGAGCTCCTTGCGCGCGGAGGCCCAGAAGGCCCTCGCCCCTCGGGCAGGGCCCCTTTGGGCCGCTTTGCACAACCTATGGCAGCCCGCGAGAACGCTGAGGCGCTCGCGCCTGCGGTGGCCGATGAAGCAGGGATGGCCCAGGAAGCGCTTCAAGCTCCCCTCCCGGCAACGACCCCGCGCCGCGGGCCCCCGCGCGGCGAGCCGAGCCTGCCGGACTCGCTCGGGGGCCTGGCGGGAGACGCGCCGAAGGCCGTCGATCGCTCGCCCTGGCGCCGCCCGCCCGGCGCGCCTCTTCTCCGCGCGGCGGAGGGCCGAGAGGCTCGAGCGCGGCCGTCGCGCAAGCCAGATGCTCGCGCGCCATCTGCTCGCCCGTCGAGATCGAAGGGCCTCTCTCCTCGGCGGCTCGCTCGAAGGATGGCCCGGCGCCTCAGGAGGGCCCGTGGCCGGCCCGTGGGCAGAGCGCGCGCGGTCGAGGGGCGATCCAGGCGTCGGGCCATACGCGGGCCCCTCCAACCTGGGAAACGGCGACGACCCACGAGGCCCGCATCTTTTCGCATACAGAAAAAAACCGCGAAGCTCAGCCTGGAGCTCCACATGATATGAAGCGCGGATCGTCCATCCTCGCACTTCTGGCTGCTTCTCGTCCCTCGCTCATCCTCGCCCATTCCTGCTCCTCCTCCTCCTCCGCCTCTTCCTCCTCATTTTGTCGCAAAGCGAAAAAACCAGCCAAACTCATGATAGAAAACGCCCTTCGTGTCGACCTGCCCTATGAGGATGGGCGCGCCGCGTGTCGTCGCTGCAAGCCCGGGCGAGTCGCCCGAGACCAGGCTGGCGGGGGCGGGGGGGCGGCAACGCCGATTAGGCCGACGGCAGTCGACGACCGGCCTCTGGCAGACAATCGGCCGCGTCGCTGCAGCGTCCGATGGGGCATCTCGACGACGCCGGCCTCCAGCGCCTCTGGGCAAAACCACCGTGGAGAGAGGTTGAGTAGAGGGGGCGGGGATCGCCGCTGGGCCGAGCTAGCCCCGAGTCCATTGCAGTTTCGCGAGCCGCATCGATGGGCAAGGCCGGCGACTCGACAGTGCGCGCAACTTTGCTTACCCCGCGGGGCCCACAGTGCCCGGCGAGAGGGGTCGCGGCCGAACCCGCCGCAGGAATGGAAGCGCGGGCGGCTTCGTGGCCGACTGGGCCTCCTCCAGCATCGCGGGGGAGGGCGAGGCGCGGCGCCTGGAGGGCTGCCGCCTCCAAAAGATCACGCAGGGGCTGCCCCGGGGAGGAGGCGTCGACGTGCTCGCGCGCGTGCTGCTGCCCAAGGCCTGCAGCCGCGCGAAGGAGCCCGTACGCGGGCGGCCTGGGCGAGGCGATGAGCGCGGTAGGGAGAAGGCAAGATGTCCCTGCCCGCGCTCCCGTCCAAAACTTCCGGCGGCGCGGCAGCGCCAGGTCGAGCAACCTTCGTCAAGCTCGCTTCCCGCCCTCCAGGCCCGAGGGGCGCCAGGCGGGGGCAGTCGTGCATCGTCCCGTCTTCTTGCCCAGCGCCTCGCGGGCCTCTGGGGCAGGCTCTCGGCGAGGGCGGCGTCCTGCTCGAGCTGCCGTACTGCTTCGCGCGCTCCAGCAGCTGCGGCGACGCCGCAAGCCTGGCCTCGTCCCGGGCGGTCGCTCCTGAGGCCTCCTCCTCGTCGATTGTGAGCCGGCCGCCCGATGCGCCAGTCGCGCGCTCCTCTCGGAGCTTGTCGCTGTTGCAGAACTCGAGGGTCTGGCACCGCATGCTCGCCTTCGGTTCCAAGAAATCGGCCAGGCGCTCCTCGCGGCAGCTCTCCGCGATGTTGGCCAGCGACCTGAAAGGCTTGCCGGCCCGATCCAGGCGCGCCGGCAGCAGGCGGCAGTCGGGCGCCACCGCCCGGCCGCTGATCGCTCTCTGCGACGGCGACCCACGCGACGGAGAGCGCCGACCCATCGACCAACGCAATAACCCCACGGGGCGACGAGCCCGTCCCGGCGAAACCAGCACGGGGCACGACCACGTCGCCGCAATGGTAGCCCCCCCACTCCTGCGCCGCCCGCCAGCGCCGACGGCCACTCCAGCCAGCGCGAGCGGCTGGGGGAGCGCACCAGCGGCGGCCGCCAGTGCCGCCTTTGCGGGAGGGCCTCCGTCGCCCGCGCCCGAGCGCGCCGCCAGCCAAGAGCGCGGCGGGCGGGGCGACCGCGGCGGCCGGCACCAGAGCGTCCGCCGCCGCAGCGAGGGCCGCGCCTGCCGGCCCAAGGGCCCCTGCCGCCACTGGGGGGGCGGCTGCGGCATGCCGGCGCCGCCCGCGGGTGCGGCTCGAAAACGGGCGGCGGCACCGCCGCCCGTGGATGACGCCGCAGGAAGCAGCGCCGCGCCTCCGCCTCGGCGTCGGGGACCCAGGCGGCCACGTCGGCCAGCGACGGCGCCGCCCCGAAGCGGTCGCCGACTCCAGGCGGCCGAAGCGCGAGCCAGGCGGCCCACCGCATAACGCTGGTGTCCGCCGACGAGCCGTCGACCACCTTCCACTGCACCGGGCGGTCGGGTCACACGAAGACGGCATCACGCGGACACGACACCACCCGGCCCATCAGCCAGCGCTGGTGCCCTAGCGGCGGGCCTGGCACCGCGTACAGGAGGTAGGCCACCAGCTTTGCCTCGGCCAGGTGCGGCACGGCGGCGGCGGCGGCGGCGGTTGCAGCAACCATCAGCAGGCCGGATGGCCTCCCCGAAACCCAGCCCGACGACGAGGGCCATCACTGTCGTGAGCCAGGCCGCCGCCACCAACGGGGCCGAAAGCTCGGCCCGCGGCGCCGCGTCTGGCGGCGCAGGGCACATCTCCAGCAGGCCGGGCACGGGCGGTACCGCTGGGCACGCGCACTGGCAGCCTGGGCACGCCGGGCACGGGGGGGGGCGCCAGCGCCTGGCTCAGCCAAGGGGGCGCGCCATGCGCTACCTGCGTGACCGCGCCTACTACCCAAGGAAGAGCCACGGGCATCCCCCGCTGAAGGAAGCTTGGGCGATCATGTCAGCGGCCGACCGACTGTTCAGAAAACAAATCAGGAGGAGGAGGAGGAGGAGGAGGAGGAGGA
>CAUYUJ010011929.1:17500-20353 GCA_963575745.1 Prorocentrum cordatum | reverse complement strand
GGAGGAGGAGGAGGAGGAGGAGGAGGAGGAGCTTCAGCAGCAGCAGCAGCAGCAGCAGTAGCAGCAGCGGGAGAAACGGGGATCGAGGTTCGAGGTTCGGGGTTCTGTTGCGTCTCTCGCCTCTCTTGGGTCCCCCGGGGGGTCTCTCATCGCCACGGCTGGATTCCCCTCGCCATGTTGGTCAGCCTCCTCCTCCTCCTCCTCCTCCTCCTCCTCCTCCTCCTCCTCCCCTTCCGTTCTCTCTCTCTCTCTCTCTCTCCATCCTGGTGCGAGATGAACTGCGCCAGACGTTGCGCCATGGGTTGCGCCCTCGGCCATATGTTGCGCCATAGGTTGTTCCACAGTCGCACCACAGGTTGCGGAGCAGCTTGCGCCATCAGTTGCACCACAATGAGCGGCAAGAGTGCTGCGCCACGGGCTGCGCAGGCGCGCCGCGTGCTGCGCCATGCGGTGCGCTACGACTTGCGCCGTGGGTTGCACCATGGATTGCTTCACGGGATGCCTGCCTGGCGATCGGTTGGGCCACAGGCTGCGCCCGCGGGCAGCACGCTGCTCCGCATGCTGCAGCCTCGGTCCTCGGCCTCCGAAGGCACGAGACGTGCGCGACAGGCCAAGCCAAGCCCATCGAACCACCGACTCCTGGGCGAGGAATAGCAGCACGAGGCGAGGAACATCACTTGGGGCGTCGAGAGCTGGGTCGTGGGAAAAGCATGCCACAACGCGGAAGAGTGAGCCTCCGCACGTTCGGGCGGCGAGGACCCTTTCCAACGACCGGTGCTCACATCTGTATGTCGATTGAACAGCGGCAGTATGGACGCCTAGGAGTTCTACTGCATGGGCCTCCACCTCACCCACTAGAGGGGGGGGAGCTGTGTAGAACTGGGAGGAGGCGGAGGGGCTGAGTATGAGGAGGGGGGCAAGGGGCAAGGATGATGCTTGATGGTGATGCGCATGAGGATAAGGATGTGTACGGAGGAAGAGGAGCTCCCCCCGCTTACCACACGTCCAGCGCTTCGACACCTTCGGAGCGAGGGCCCTGGAAGGGCACGTTCTTCACCTCAGGGTCGTTCCCTGATGGCCCTGGGGCCAGAGAATATCAGAGAATTGCCTCCAAAGACCGATGACTACAGTCAAGACGCTGAAATACGTACTGCTTGGGGTTCGGAATGGGCTCGCTGTTCCTTTGGTCATTCCGAAGATGCTCCTCTAGCCCTACTCGTGTACCCAGGCGCTTTGGGTGCCAAAACGGGGCTTGGTTCCTTATCTATCCTTCCTTATGTTAGCAGCTTGACTGTGCATTGGCACGAAAGAGACGGGTCCTGAAGGAGACGGGCTCTGGAGGGCCTCGAAGGCCCGAAAACGACAAGCAACACGAGACCCCTTTCCCTCGGAACCTCTCTGTGCTCGTTTTCGGACTCGCTGTGTTTGCCGATCGGCGCGGGGCCTCGCACCCCCGCCCTCCCCCCGTCATGGAGTAGACCTTGGCTGCTCCTGGCGCCTGCTTCGAGCAGGTGGGCCCCCCCCCAGAGGGTGCACAGCTCCAAGCGGCCGCACGAAGCAGGGGACCGGGGCCAGATCCCCCCCCCTCCCCCCTCCTTCCGCCCAGTGTCGAGACGCCGACCAAGAAAACGCTCACTCTCCCCGCTGGCGACCTGCCACAAAGCACTGCCGCCCCGATATGCGATGTCTTGCCGCAGCGCCGGACGGCTGGTCCCCCGCCCCCCCGCGCGCGCAGACCCCCTTCCCAGACATGCGACGTCCTGTATTCTTCAGGACGGAGTCCCCATCCCTCCTCCCACTCCCCCTCCCCCTCCCCCTCCTCCCCCTCCTCCTCGTCCTCCTCCCCCTCCTCCTCGTCCTTCTCCTCCTCCTCATTCTCATCTCTTCCTCCTCCTCCCCATCATTATTGTTCTCCTCCTCCTCCTCCTCCTCCTCCTCCTCCTCCTCCTCCTCCTCCTCCTCCTCCTCCTCCTCCTCCTCCTCCTCCTCCATTCATTTCCCTTATCAAGAAATTCTCCCTCTCGCACTCCGAGGCCAGTCGAGACCCTTTCCCCAGGGCCGATTTTTTCGTCCTGAGTCGTTTGTTGACGGTCCCGGGGCCCGGCGAGGGCCCCCAGGGGCCGAGAATAGGGAAAAACCTCCCGTCCTGATTTCTTAACAAAGCCGGTCCTGGGGAATGGGTCGAGCCTTCTGGAGGCCCCGCATTGGAAAAATCACGACCTCGGATCTCTGGGGAGGGAGAGGAGTGGACGTGTCCCCGGGTACTCTGCCTCCTCCCCGTGCCTCTCCTGATTGGGGACCCGGGCACCACATTCTCGAATCTCCTGGAGCTTGCCGTGGTTCCCCCAGGAAGCCCGGCGTGCCCCCGCGTGACCTGTGGGGGCCCAAGAGGGCCCCAACCCCAAGAAGGGCCAAGAGGGCCCCAAGAGGGCCCGAAGACGGTCCAGGATGGCCCCGAGTCGCCGAACGATCGCTCCAAGACGCTCAAGATGGCCACGAAGAGGCCCCCAAGGAGGTCCCAAGAGGCGCCCAAGAGGCCCCAAGAGGCCCCCAAGGGACCCCCAAGAGGTCCCCCAAAGGCCCCCAAGAGGCCCCAAGAGGCCCCAAAGAGGCCCCCATACGGCCCCCGAGAGGCTTCAAAACTGCCTCCAGGAGGCCCCCGAGAGGCCTCCCACGAGATCCCAGCGAACATCCAACAAGTGGCACGCGTGCCCTGGCTCTTGCACCAAGGAGCTGCGAGGGACAGGAGGCTTTCGCCTCCCTCCTCCAGGAGCTTCCTTCCGCGGCGGGGGGGGGGGAGGGAGGACGGACGACGCACGAGCGAACGACGACGACGGACGAAAGTGCAGAGAT
>CAUYUJ010011929.1:10000-15000 GCA_963575745.1 Prorocentrum cordatum | reverse complement strand
GTCCTCCTCGTCCTCCTCGTCCTCCACCTCCTCCTCCTCGTCCTCCTCCTCCTCCTCCTCGTCCTCCTCCTCCTCCTCCTCCTCCTCCTCCTCCTCCTCCTCCACCTCCTGGTCCTGTCCCTCCTCCTCCTCCTCCTCCTCCTCCTCCTCCTCCTCCTCCTCCATTACCTCGTCCTTCCTCGTCCGCCTCGCAGCTTCCTCTTCCTCACCGTCGCCGTCTTGCGAGTCCTTCTCATCAGCCTCTTTCGCCTCTTTCTCCGCCTCCTCCTCCTTCTCCTCCTCCTCCTCCTCATCGCAATGATCCTACTCATAATCGCACTCATCATCATCAGTAGCATTATCACGATCAGCATCACCATCACCATCACTATCACCATCACCATCGCCACCAACACCACTATCATCATCATCAGCAGCATCATCATCATCATCCTCATCATCATCCTCATCCTCATTCTCATCCTCCTCCTCATCATCATCATCAGCATCATTACCATCAACATCATCATCAGCATCATCATCAGCAACAAGATCAGCATCACCATCGTCAGAACCATCATACTCCTCATAGCCATCGCCATTATCATGCTAACAATCATCATCAGCAGCAGTATCATCATCATAATCAGCATCATTAGCAGCATCATCGTCATCATCACCATCATCGTCATCATCATAATCATCATCTTCATCATCCTCGTCCTCATCAGCATTATCAGCAACAACATTATCAGATCCGTCCTCACCACCATCACCATCATCCACCTCATCGTCGTCATCGTCTCATCATCATAATAATGACCATCACCAGCATCACAAATATCATCATCGTCATCATCATCATCCTCATCCTCATCATCATCAACATCATCATCCTCGTCATCATCAGCAGCATCAACATCAACATCATCATCATCATCATCATCATCATCAGCAGCATCATCGTCATCACCAGCAACAGCGTCATCAGCATCATCAACATCAGCAGCAGCAGCAGCAGCAGCAGTGTCATCCGTATCATCATTAGCAACACCACCATCACCATCATCGTCATCACCATCATCACCATTATCACCAGCATCACCATCAGCATCAGCATCACCATCATCATCATCAGCAGCAGCATCATTACCATCATCAGCAGCATCATCAACATCATTATCATAAGCATCGTCATCATCAGCACCATCATCCATCATCAACATCATCCACCACCACCACCACCACCATCGTCTCCAGCACCACCTCCACCCCATCCTGCTGCTGCTTCTCCTGCCTGTTTTCTGCCCCCGCTCCTCCTCTTCTTCCCCCCTACCCAAGCTGCTGCAAGCGCCGCTTGTAATGCTGCTGCTGCTGCTGCTGCTGCACCGCCCCCATGCACGTGCCTGTCCTGCTATCTTGCTCCGTCTCTTCTTCCGTCTCCTCATCCCCCCACCCTCCTCCGTCTCTGTCCTCCCGCTCCTCCGTTTCCTCCTTGTTCTCCTTTTCCTCCTCCGCCTCCCCCTCCACATCTTCCGCCCCTTCCACCTGATGCTCCCCTCCGCTCCCCTCCGCGTCCCCCTCCTCTTCCACATCGTCTTCTCTCATCCCCCCTCCCCTTCCGCATCGTTCCTGTTTTGCGTCGCTGCTTGATCCTCCTCTTCCCCCCCCACTCTTCCTCCTCATCCTCCTCCTCCTCTTCCTCCTCCTCCTCCTCTTCCCGACTCCTTTTCCCCCTCTCCTCGCCCCTTCCCCGCTGACTCTTCCTCCACCTCATCCTCCCTGCCAAGCTTCCGTTCCGCCTCCTCTTCTCTCATCCCTGCGCGTCCCCCCTCCTCTCACATCCCTCCCGTGGCAAACTGCGAAAGAGGAGAGGGAGGGGGAGGGGGGGAGGGAGGAGGTTGGAGGATGATGGATGAGGAGGAGGAGGAGGAAGAGGAGGAGGAGGAGGAGGAGGGGGAGGAGGAGGAGGAGGGGGGGAGGAAGAGGAGGAAGGAAGGGGGCAAAGAAAGCAGGATGAGCAGGAGGAACGGGGGGGACAGATGCAGCAACGGTAGGGGGCCCATGGTCAGGAGGATGGGCCGGCAAGGGGAATGGGAGGAGGCCGACGTCGACGGCTTCTTCCTCGTCTACCCGTGTCAGGTCAGGACATGGCAACGTGTCGCCAACGCGGCTGCCGATTCAACCGTGGCCATCGGGTAGGGTGGGAGAGCACGGTGCCATTAGGTAAATGTTTGCCCGTGCATGGAGCCACATCGAAACCATCTCGAATGGAGTTACAGAGCCAGGAGCCAGAATACCATCGCTAGGAGGGCGGCCACGGGGTGGAGGGAGCGACGCAAGACGCACAGGCCTGCCAAACAGCTGTGCGTTCCTCGAGCTGGGGGAGCGCTTGTATGTTTTCCCTCGACGCTTGTGTGTTCCCCTCGGGGCGTTTTCGCTTTGTTCCCCTCGTGCGCTTTTGTTTTTCCACCTCGGCGCTGTTCCCTTTCATCTCGGCGTTATTTTTTCCTTCGGGGGAGGAGGAGGAGAAGGAGGAGGAGGAGGAGGAGGAGAAGGACGAGGAGGAGGAGGAATAGGAGGAGGAGGAGGAGGACGAGGAGGAGGACGGAGGAGGAGGCGGAGGAGAGGAGGAGGGGATAGGAGGAGGAGGAGGAGGAGGCAGGAGGAGGGGGATGAGGAGGAGGAGGAGGAGAGGGAAGGAGGAGAGGAGGAGGAGGAGGAGGAGGAGGCGTAGGAGGAGGAGGAGGTGGAGGAGCAGGAGGAGGAGGAGGAGGAGGAGGAGGAGGAGGAGGAGACGGAGGAGGGTGGAGGAGCAGGAGGAGGAGGAGGACGATGGAGGAGGAGGAGGAGGAGAGGAGGAGAGGAGGAGGAGGAGGAGACGGAGGAGGAGACGGAGGAGGAGGAGGAGGAGGAGAAGGAGGAGGAGGAGGAGGGGAGGAGGAGGAGGAGGAGGAGGAGAGGAGGAGGAGGAGGAGGGAGGAGGAGGCGGAGGAGGAGGAGGAGAGGAGGAGGAGGAGGAGGAGGAGGAGGAGGAGGAGGAGGAGGAGGAGGGTGAGGAGCAGGAGGAGGAGGAGGAGGAGGAGGGTGGAGGAGAGGGGGGGGCTGACCCAGGCGGAGAACCAGAGCTCGAGACTTCGTAGACCTCGTGCTCCCAGGCTTCCAGCGCCGGCACGGCCCGGCTCTGCCAGCCGGGTCGGGCACCAGCCGAGGAATGTCACGACCCAGCTCACGCCGAGGAATGGCGCGAGGGCTCTACCCCTGGAGAAGGCCTCGGGCGCCTCAGCCCGCATGGCCAAAGGTTTGATGAGAGCTTCCAAGTGCAAGCGAGTCCGATCTTGCCCGTTATACCCCCGAATATGTAAAGCTGTAATGTTCATATGTTTGACGCGTTCCATCGGCCGTCGCGCCACACAGTGGGGTCGGGTCGTACGTAGCATGTAAGGAAGCAGAAACGGGGCGGGAAGGAAAGCAAGAAGATGAGTGAAAGTTCTTCCACGAATGCCGCACAATTGATCGACTCACCCTGGCCCTCAAGTCCGAGCAACCTGAGCCGAAAAGAACGACGGCCACGACGGTATTAGAACTCCGCTCAACACAAATCCCCGAACCCCTCCCGGGTCCATCCGTCCACCGTTGACAACTGTTAGCCCGAAATCGATTCGGAACGGCCGCGGAGCCCGAAAAGGCCCCCTGGAGTGGTCTCTTCGAAACCCGTACCTCGATCAATAGGTCGATCAATGCCGACGACGACGCCGACGACGATGTCGGCGACGACGGCGACGACGAAGCCGACGAAGCCGACGACCACGACGACGACGCCGACGATGTCAACGACGCCGTCGACGCCGCCGACTCCGACGCCGACGCCGACGACGACGCCAACGAGGTCGACGACCACGACGACGACGACGTCAACGAGGAGGAGGATGGAGGAGGAGACAAAGGAGGAGGACAACGACGAAGCCGATGACGAAGCCCACGACGACGACGACGCCGACGCCGACGCCGACACCGACGCCGACACCGACGCCGACGCCGACGCCGACGACGGCGACGACGACGTCGAGGACGACGACCCGTCAGCTATACATTCCCCAACGAGCCTTCCTGTCACCCTGGCCCCTCTCGAGCTTCCTCTTAGTATCCATGCCCACGATACCAGCAAACTTATGCCAACAAGAACCTAACAGTTTACTGAACTCTATGACGGGCGCACGAGAAATATGCCCGCGATGTGTTCGCATCGACGGCGACGACGACGACGGCAACCACGGCGACGACGACGGCGACGGCGACGGCGACGGCGACGACGACGACCACGCACACAACAACGACGACGACGCCGACGCCGCCGACGCCGACGCCGACGCCGAAGACGACGACGACGACGACGACGACGACGACGACGCAGATGACGCCGACGCCGACGCCGACGACGACGACGACGGCGAGCAAGGGCGGGGGCAGCGGCAGGCGCGGGGGGGGCGGGCTAACGGGCCCAGCTCAAGACGGCGGCGAGGACGAACACCACGAAGCCGCCGCCGCCGCCGAGGCCCTCCGCGCGGGCGCCCGGGGGGGAAGAGGGGGAAGCGAGGCAAAGGGAGGGAAGGAAGGAGGGGGGGGGAGGAAGAGGGGGAGGGGCGAGGAGGGCTCGGAAGAAAAGGGGAACGGAAGGAAGGAGGGAGGGAAGGAGGGAGCAGGAAGAGGAGGAGGAGGAGGAGGAGAGGAGGAAGGAGGAGGAGGAGGGAGGAGAGAGGAGGGTGGAGGGTGGAGGGTGGAGGGTGGAGGGTGGAGGGTGGAGGAGGAGGAGGAGGAGGAGGAGGAGGAGGAGGAGGAGGAGGCTCCGCACTTTCAAGAGGAGCTCCACGCCGCCTCCCTGGCCTCCTGGAGCACGTCAGCGGCGGCGCCAGGGGGCGCCCTTCAAGGGGGGCACCCGGCGGCAGCTCCGAGACGTCCCTGCGGCCCTCGGGAAGCTTATCTGTACATCCACGCAGCGCTCGCCCTCCCTCCGCCCTCCT
>CAUYUJ010011929.1:0-7500 GCA_963575745.1 Prorocentrum cordatum | reverse complement strand
TGAAGAATGAAGGAGAAAGACAGAGAGAGAGAGAGAGAGAGACAGAAAGAAATAATATAGAAAGAAAGAGAGGGGGAGGGGATTGTTTGACCTCCACAGGCCCACCGCTGAGTGCAAATGCAGGCAATGCGGGAACTGCCAGCACAAGAGAGGGAGAGGAACGAGAAAAGAAACATACGTACATGTATATATATATACAAGAGAAAGAGAGAGAGAGAGAGAGAGAGAGAGAGAGAGAGAGCGAGAGCGAGAGAGAGAGAAAGAGAGAGAGAGAGAGAGAAAACAACCAAACTATACAAAGGAAACGAGGGAAAGAGAGAGAGAGAGAGAGAGTGAGAGAGAGAGAACAGAAAGAGAGAGGGGGGGAGAAAGAGAGAGGGAGACAGAGAAGAAGGGAGAGAGAGAGAGAGACGTGAATATATGTACATATGTATACCTACATGTCAAACATACATAATCACATGCAGACCTACAAGACTGCATTGGCGCTTCGCGCCAAGCAGCTTGGTCCGTCAAACTTTGCAGATGATGGCCCTTCGTGCCATCCTCTCTGGCCCTCGAACCGTGGCCTGCCGGTTCGTGTTGTGACGGCCTGCGCGTCGATTTCTGACACCGCCTGCATCGTTCAGCCTTGGACGATCGCGGCATTCCGACAGCGCAGATATTCCAACACCTTTCGATGCCTGACTGCTGGCGGCTTTCACTCGGATCGCCCGCGCCGGGGTCGCCGCCGCGTCGACACGACGCGAGCCCACCATTGGTGGAGGAAGAGTTGCTTCCCAGGGGTCGTTTTCCACCCCGGGATCTGCTTGTGAGGGCTCCTGGACTCCACAGCAGCTCCCAGAGGCCGAAATCGAGGCAGAACTTGCAAGGATCGGGGATCTAGCAAAATTAACCTAAATATTAGCCAGCGGGGACCCCGAACAGTGAGAGACAGTGAGCTGCGGCTGTGACTTTGGAAGCTCTGTGGTGGAAGCCATGTCATCTGAATCATGTTGTGTAACTAAGCCATGTGGTGCAAGCTCAGCAGCGCAAGCTCTGTGGTGGAAGCCCTGTGGTGTAATATATGTTGCGTGGGCTACGTGATGTGAGCCATGTGGTGCTACCCATGGTCTGCAAGCTCCATGGTGCAGGATACATGTTGTAAGGTATGTGCTGCGAACCAAGCTGTGGAAGCCATAGGTTCAACAAAAAAACCTGCGGCGTAAACTATTTGGTGTGGCGCCCAGGAGGGTCCACGAGGCGGCATGGGCGGGCACGCAACGAACCCGAGGCCGACCCGCCCAAGTCTGGAACACCGAAGCACAAACCCCTGGTGCAAGCACCGTCTGGGCGGCCTTGCGTTCAGCTGCAGTGTGGGCCCGACCACAAGACACCTTCCACATGAAGCCCAACCCTGAGACCCCAGGACGTCCATGGATTTTTGGTATGGGGACGTCACGCTTCCCATCGCAAAAGCATCGAAACCCAAGAAACCCAGGGCACCCTGGAGGCAAGCAGGGTGCTTCTTGGCATGGGCCTCCACCGTATCCTCGCTCTCGCCTGGCCTCGCGAAGAGCCATTCCCCGTCTGCCGCAGGTCCTCTTGTGGAGGCTCCTCGTCGGAGAACCCCCCGGGGGGTCCTGCGAAGGACTGCTGCGGGCTGGTAGGACCTCCGGGGGTCTCCCGGGCGCCTCTGGAAGGCCTCTCCGTGCGCTGCCTTCGGCCTCTTTGGCTGTGAGCCACGGGTTCCCTCTCAACGACCAGGTCACGATGTGGAGCGCATTGTGAGGCGACGGCGACGACGACGACGACGACGAAGAGACGACGACGACGACGACGACGACGACGACGACGACGACGACGACGACGACGACGACGAAAAGACGAGAAGACGAAAAGACGACCGCGACGACGACGAC
This sequence comes from Prorocentrum cordatum, assembly GCA_963575745.1. Classification (NCBI taxonomy): domain Eukaryota; class Dinophyceae; order Prorocentrales; family Prorocentraceae; genus Prorocentrum; species Prorocentrum cordatum. The sequence goes on along the minus strand of CAUYUJ010011929.1, from coordinate 5,599 downwards.
GACGACGACGACGACGTCGCTGTTGTCAACTAGTGTAATGTTGCCTCTGGGGCCTTCTTGGGGGTCCTTATGAAGCCCTTTTGGGCCGTTCTGGGGCTCTCTTGGGCCTTCCTGGGACCCTCTTGGGCCCCGGCCGGGGCGTGGGCCCTTTAGGGGCCTTCTTGGGGCCATCTTGGGCACTCTTGGGGGCCTTGTGGGCCTTTAGGGGGCATCTTGGGCCCTGCGGGGCTGTCTCGGGGCTCTCCTGTGCAGTCTTGGGGCCCTATTGGGCATTGTTGGCGCCCTCTCGGGCCGTCTTGGGACGATCTCTGGAGCCTCTCGGGCCGTCTTGGAACGCTGATGAATCAAAGTGACGACGATGTAAACATTTGCGTAATGGGATTTGCCTCTTGGGTGTGTGGTGCTGGGGGGTTGTGCTGGGGGGTTGCGCTGGGGGGTTGCGCGGTGGGGTGTGCTGGAGGGGGGCTGTGCTGGGGGGCCGTGCTGAGGGTTGTGCAGGGGGGTTGTGCTGGGAGGTTGTGCGGTGGGGTTGTGCTGGGGGGCTTGCTGGGGGGTTGTGCTGGGGGGTTGTGGGGGGTTGTGCTGGGGGGTTTGTGCTGGGAGGGTTATGCCGGGGGGTCGTGCTGAGGGATGTGCTGAGGGGTTGTGCTGGGGGGCTGCGATGGGGCGTCCATGACCCGGATAGCGGGGCAGTCCACAGCGCGTGAAACGCCTTTGCCTTTGGGGGACGCTTGCAAGACGCTGGAAAGGGCGTGTGGGAAGCTTGCAAGCTCAAGGAATTCAGCATCGCAGGAGCCCAGGAAGAGCTTCGAATGAGCTTCGGAAAGGCCTCCCAGAAACGTATTGGGAACTAGTAGGAACAACGCTTTCGGGACACGCTGCAGATCCCAGCAACACCCCAGCACCACACCCCAGAACAACCCCCCAGCAAAATCCCATCGCACAACCCCCCAGCACAAACCACCCCCGCACAACTCCCCAGCACAAACCCCCAGCACAACCTCCAGCACAACCCCCCAGCACAACCCCACAGAACAACCCCCGAGCGCAACCCCCCAGCACGACCCCCAGCAGACAACCCCGCGAGCAGAACCCCGAGTCACAACCCCCCAGCATACCTCCCAGCACAACTCCCCCAGCAAACCCCCCGCACCACCCCCGAGCAGAACCCGAGCACAAGCCCCAGCATAACCCCTCCTTGCACAACCGACCATGCACGACCCCCCGGCACACACCGTCAGCACAACCCCCAGCACAACCCCCCCTAAAAAAAAAAGCACGACCCCCCCGCACACTCCCCCAGCACAACCCTTCACACGAACCTCCCAGCCCCAACCCCCCAGCACAACCCCCCAGCAACAAATCTCCAGCGGAACCGCAGCACAACCCTCAGCACAACCCCCCACCATAACCCCCCTGCACAACCCCCCAGCACAAGCGCCCAGCGCAACCACCAGCACGACCACCAGCGCTACGCCATCGCCGTGACTATGTTTGAACTAGGTGTTCGAGTCTCACTCGCGCGATGACCGCAGGGCATAAAACAAAACAAATAACTTTAAACATCTGAGTTCAGAGCAGGGCCGCGAGGTTGAGGCCGGGCATACCATCTTAGTTGTTTGAACTCCCTGTGGGCAATACATCCGCACACACACACACACAAAACACAAAACCAACATAACACACATACACACATCACAAAGACAGAGGGAGGAGCAAAACACGGAGACAGAGAGAGAGAGAGAGAAACATAGAAAGAGAGAGAGAGAGCGATATATCTATACATATATAGAGAGACATCATCAACAACAGCAACAACAACAGCAACAACAACACCAACAGAGAGAGAGGTAGATGGAGAGAGAGAGAGAGAGAGATTATACAGGAGGAGGGAGATAACGAAGTGTGACAGAAAGAGAGAGAGAGAGAGAGAACAAACAAACAAAGAGAGAGAGGAAGAGGGGGGGAAAGAGAGAGAGAGAGAGAGAGAAAGAAACACACATAAATATATAAACAACACAACAACGAGGGAGAGAGCGAGAGAGAGGGAGGGAGGGAGGGAAATAGACATAAAGACAGAGAGAAAAGGATGACAAACAAGAGCGAGAGAGAGAGAGAGAGGCGCGAGAGAAGCGGGGGCAGGGCTGCCCGCTGCCCCGAGCATGACGCCAAGAACCATGACCTCGGCAGCGCCGCCCGCGAGGCGGCTGGGGCTCACATTCCTCCATCCTTCTGCCGTCCTCTCTCCTCCCGTCCTTCCTTCCTTCCTTCCTTCCACCCATCCTCGTTCCTCTCGACTCGCTCCCTCTCTCCTCCTCCTCCTCCTCCTCCTCCTCCTCCTCCTCCTCCTCCTCCTCCTCCTCCTCCTCCTCCTCCTCCTGCTCCTGCCTCCTCCTCCTCCGTCTCCTCCTCCTCCTCCTCTCCTCCTCCTCCGTCCTCCTTCCTCCTCTTCCTCCATCCCTCCTCCTCACCCTTCCTCCTCCTCCTCCTCCGTCTCCTCTTCCTCTTTCCTCCTTCTTCCTCGTCCTCGCTCTCCTCCTGCTCCTCCTCCTCCTCCTCCTCCTCCTCCTCCTCCTCACCTCGATCTCCTCCTCCTCGTCCTCCTCCTCCTCCTCCTTCTTCTCCTCCTCCTCGTCCTCCTCCTCCTCCTCCTCCTCGTCCTCGTCCTTCTCCTCCTCCCTGCCTCCTCCATTCTTCCTCCTCCTTCTTCACCTCCACCTTCTCTTCCTCCTCCGTCCGTCCGTCCGTCCGTCCGTCCTTCAGCCTCTCTCCGCCTTCCTCTCTCCTCCTCCCCGCCTCCGTCCTCCCTTCCTCCTCTCTTCCTCTTTCTGCGGCGTGCTCCGCCACGAAAGGGAAGAGCCTCCAAGACTGTGCGCCAGCCTCGACCTGTGGCGCCTCCATACCATCGCGCACGGGCCCGCCTTGCACGAGACACGCACGGCACCCCGCAACGGGAGAGGCCTCCAGGCTGGCGATCTTCCGGGCTGCTAGGCTCTTCGATGAGCTCGGCGAGTCGTCGATATCTGCCGTCCGACTGCCCATCATGGGTCCACCGGCGAAGTGCACTCCAGCATGGACTACGGAGCTGTGGATCTGCAGCGTGGGCGACAGACCCGCGGACCAGGGCGAAACACGATGCCAGCGCCGCCTGATGGCGGAGCGCGCCGATGTTGCATGGAAGCGGGACCCGTCGCTGATCCACCCGCCTCGGCGCCATAATTTTCGTTCAAACGGTCCAAGGTTCAAACGCTTGGTCGAACGAAGAGTGACACAAACATCAAAACTCGGAGGTCCGCGCGGTTTCATCGGATCCGCGCTGGACCCCCTGGCGGCGCCTCCGGCGCCGCCACTGGCGCGCTCCGCGCGCCAGGGAGGGGGATCCAGCGCCGATCCGAGAAGTCCGCGCGGACCTCCGAGGTTTCATGTTTGTGTCATTCTTCGTTCCCCTAACGGCTGGGTCCGCCTGCAGGGTGGCCACCGGGAGGGTCTGGGGACGGCTCTTGAGGAGGGGAGCTGGGAGCGGGCGGTCAGAGCCGCCGTCGTCTCCGCCGGCCCTCCTCCGGCTCCTCGTTCGGCCCCTCGGCCCCTCGAAGGCGGCCGCAGGGAGGGGCGCCACCGTACGCACCTCCGCAGCTCAGAGGCCTCGACTCCTTCGGGCGCCAGTGGCCACCACCCGGCGCCTTCCTCCGCCCCGCCCCTCCTTCCTGCGGCTGCAGGAGGAGGAGGAGGAGGAGGAGGAGGAGGAGGAGGAGGAGGAGGAGGAGGAGGAGGAGGAGGAGGAGGAGGAGAAGGAGGGAGGGAGGGAGGGAGGGAGGGAGGGAGGGAGGGGGGGAGGGGGGAGAGGGAGGAGGAGGAGATCAAGCTCAGGATCATGATCAGGATTCACGATGACGATGAGGAGGAGGAGGGGGAGGAGTAGGAGGAGGAGGAGGAGGAGGAGGCTGCGCGCTGTGCTGGCATGCAGACAGCTGCAGTGCTGGAGGGGAGATATGGGGGACAGTGCCCGGCAGCCCGGTCGAGGCAGCGGCGGCCCTCCCTCTTGCGCCTCTCGCCATGTTTCGTCGGAGGAGGAGGCAGTGAGGAGGAGGCAGGGAGGAGGAGGAGGAGGAGGAGGAGGAGGAGGAGGAGGAGGAGGAGAAGGAGGAGAGGAGGATGAGGAGGAGGAGGAGGAGGATGAGGAGGAGGCGGAGGAGGAGGCAGGGAGGAGGCAGGGAGGAAGGCAGGAGGAGCAGGGAGAGGCAGGGAGAGGAGGAGAGGAGGAGGAAGAGGATGATGAGGAGAGGATGAGGAGGAGGGGGGGGGGGAGGAGGAGGAGGAGGAGGACACGCCAGTAGAAGGTGAGTCCAAGTCGCCCGAACCCACTCTACACAGAGAAAAAAAACAAAACTCAAGGGCCCCAGATCAGTATCAGCCAGGACCCAGGACCCTCAGCCGCTACCTAGGCGGCAGCCCACTCCTCAACCTCTGGAGGCGGGTCTTCTGAGCGCTGAGAGTCTTGGGGGCCTCCGAAGGTCCCTGACAAGGGGCTTTGAGACCAAGCACCCGCCCAGACTCCCCAGCAAAGCACGCACACCGCTCACAGAAGACGTACGCACCCGCCTCAGCCATCCGATGGCCGAGGTCACGGAACAGGGCCAAGTCGGCAAAACGCCGAGCCCCAGAGCCCTCCCCAGAGCTCGGCACCCAGGTGGGGCCCGTCTCAAGGACCCTTGCCGCCGCCTCCAGGGCGACATGGACCGCATCGGAGGTCGGCCTCCAATCGGAGCAGCGAGAGAAAGCACGGGCGGCCTGCCAGCGCTGCACCTCGGTCGGCGTGCAGCGCGCCGAGCAGGACCTGAGGGCGCGGAGACCAGCTGTAGTCCTGGTGGCCACTCCACACCGCCTGCATCTCCATTCCTGGGCGGCGTCGCTCCTATACATGCTGTGGCACGCGAGGGGCTCACCAGGCTCTAAAATTTCAACGGGGGTTGGGCGGGGGCCAGGCCTCGGACGAGAACGAGCAGCTCCCTCCGACGACGACGACACCCCAAGCCCCAGATCAATGGCCCGACCCCCAGCCCAAGCCAGATACTTGGCGAACTCCTGACACTCTTTGAGCGCGATCCGAAACAGATCAGCCGTGCCCTGTCCAACCATCTGGCTGGCGGCACCCGCCTTAGCAAAGAAATCAGCCCAGGCATTTCCCAGGACGTACAAAAACGGCGGGCCAGATCCAGGGGTCGCCAGGGCCGCATCCGACAGGTCCCTATGGGCAGGACACCAATGAGTGGTGGGCGGGACCCCTCCGCGACGAACGACCGCCGCACGAATCTGCCGCCACACCGCGGCATGCTCAGCCCCTGGACCTTCAGACTCCGCACTCCACTCCTGAGCTTCATTGGCCAGGCCCAACAGATCAGTGACTATGACCTGCAGCGACGGGATGTTTTCCACCGCCCGCAAATAGGCGACTCGCTCGGCCTCGCCAACCGTCTGACTGGCGCCTCCAAGCCTGCCGTAGCACGCTCTTAGTGGCGTGCCCGACGCGCACAACTGGACGACGCCCCAGCCACACGCTCTAATCTCTGGTTGAGACGACCACATACCCGACCCGTCCGTG
>CAUYUJ010011928.1:0-20361 GCA_963575745.1 Prorocentrum cordatum | reverse complement strand
GGAGGAGGGATGAGGAGGAGAAACAAGAGGAGAGCGAGGAGGAGGAGGAGGAGGAGGAGGAAGAGGGCGAGGAGGAGGAGGAGGAGGAGGAGGAGGAGGTGGAAGAGGGCGGAGGATGAGGAGAGGGGAGGAGGGAGGAGGGAAGAGGAAGGAGGAGGGAAGAGGTGGGAGGAGGGAGGAGGAGGCGGAGGGAGGAGGGAGGATTTAGAAGGGAGGAAGAGGGAGGAGAAGGAGGAGGAGGAGTAGGAGGAGGAGGAGAAGCTGGAAGAAGAGGAGGAAGCGGCGAATGATGATGATGAGGATGAGGAGACAAACGAGGATGAGGACGATAATGATGAGGAGGAGGGATGAGGGAGAAGGTGGAGGGACGAGGGATGAGGTAGGAGGTTGGAGGGAGGGAGGAAGTAGGAGGTAGGAGGGAGGGAGGAGGAGGGCGGAGGGAGGAGGCAGGATGGCGCAGGAAGAGAAGGAGGAGGAAGAGGAGGAAGATGAGGAGGATGAGGGAGGCGGGAGGGAGGAGGAGGAGGAGGAGGAAAGGATGAGGAGGAGGCGGAGGAGGAGGAGAGGAGGGAGAGGAGGAGGAGGAGCGGAGGAGGAGGAGGAGGATGAGGAGGGAGGAGGGGAGGAGGGAGGAGGATGCGGATGGAGGTTGAGGGGAGTAGGGAGGTGGGAGGAGGAGGGAGGTGGGAGGAGGAGGGATGCGAAGGCAGGAGGAGGGAGGAGGACGGAGGACTGAGGAGGGAGGCGAATGATGAGGAGGGGGAGGAGGAGGAGGAGGAGGAGGAGGAGGAGGAGGAGGAGGAGGAGGAATAGATGGAAACCACGCAGGAGAGAGCACATAAGACAGGAGGAGGATGTGGAGGAGGAGGGAGCAGGCGTGAGCACGAGGAGGAGGAGGAGGAGGTGGATTTCGGAGGAGGAGGATGAGGGGGGTGATGATGCTGTTGTTGATGATGATGATGCTGATGTTGATGCTGATGATGATGATGATGATGATGATGATGATGATGATGATGATGATGATGATGATGATGATGATGATGATGATGATGATGATGCTGATGATGATGATGATGATGATGATGGTGGTGGTGATCGTGATGGTGATGATGATGACGATGCTGATGATGCTGATGATGATGATGATGCTGCTGATGATGATGATGCTGATGCTGATGCTGATGCTGCTGCTGATGATGATACTGATACTGATGATGATGACGATGATGATGATGCGGATGACGATGATGATGACTATGAATATGATGGTGATGCTGATGGTGATGATGATGCTGATGACGCTTATGCTGATGATGCTGCTGATGATGTTGCTGATGCTGATGATGATGCTGCTCATGACTATGCTGATGATGATGATGATGATGATGATGATGACGATGATGATGATGATGATGATGATGATGATGATGATGATGATGATGATGATGATGAAGATGATTATGATGCGGTGATGGTGAAGAGTGCCATGTCGACGATGCTGATGATGATGATACTGATGCTGATGATTGATGCTGATTGATGATGTTGTGATGCTGATGATATGATGATGATGATGATGATGATGATGATGATGATGATGACGATGACGATTGACGATGATGATAATGATGATAAAGGTAAATGTGATGATGCTGATGATGATGATAATGATGAAGATGTTGATGTTGATGTGATGTTGATGATGATGATGACGATGATGATGGTGATGATGATGATGATGATGATGATGATGATGGATTGATGATGATGAGATGATGATGATGATGAGACGATGATGATGATGATGATGAGGTGGAGGAGGAGGAGGAGGAGGAGGAGGAGGAGGAGGAGGAGAGGAGCAGTGAGGAGGAGAGGAGGAGGAGGAGGCCGGATGAGGGGGGAGGAGAGGAGGCGGAGGAGGAGAGGGACTGAGGGTGGAGGAGTAGGACGATGATGAGGGAGGGGGGGAGGAGGAGGAGGAAGGATGGATGAGGGGGAGGAGGGAGGAGGGTGTAGGGAGGAGACGGGAGGGAGGAGGAGTACTGGAGGAGGATGAGGAGGAGGAGGAGCAGGAGGAGGAGGGAGGAGGGAGGAGGCAGGAGGAGGAGGAGGAGGAGGAGGAGGAGGAGGAGGAGGAGGAGGAGGAGGAGGAAGGAGAAGGGCGGCGCCGGTGAGGACCCCGGTGCGGCGCCGCGGCCGCAGGCCGAGGCGTCCGACGTCTCGCGCGGTGCCCGCCGCCAGCCGCGCGCGTCGGCGTGGCAGCGCCACGTGGCGCAGGCGGGCGCGGGCGGCCCGCGGTGAGCCCCCAGCATCAGCAGAGCGAGAGAAGACATCATCGTCGTCGTCGTCATCATCATCATCCTCCTCCTCCTCCTCGTCGTCGTCGTTGTCGTTGTCGTCGTCGTCGTCGTCGTCGTTATCATCGTCGTCGCGGGCGCGGGCGGCCCGCGGTGAGCCCCCCGCGCGGCCCTGCTGCAGCCGCAGCAACAGCGGGACGACGACGACGACGACGACGACGACGACGACGACGACGACGACGACGACGACGACGACGACGACGACGACGACGACGACGACGACGGCGGCGGCGGCGGCGGCGGCGGCGACGACGACGACGACGACGACGACGACGTCGACGACGACGACGACGACGACGAGAGGAGGAAACGCCTCGGGGACAACGTTGGGGCCAGAGGCGACGACGGCAATCAGCTGCTACCGGTCAGCCTCGGCTGTACAGTCGAGTCGCCGTAGCAAGGAGCAGTTTGGGTTCGGAAGGGGCTCGAGGTTTCTCGGGACCCTCCGGCGGCTGCTCCTCCGGCCCTCCCCGTGCGCGCGGGCGGCCCTGGTGCCACAGAGGTGCTTGCGCTCCTTACAGTCATCCCGCATAGTAAGGATGGGCAACCTCCTCCTCCTCCTCCTCCTCATTCCTCAATCTTCCCTCCTCCTCCTCCTCCTCCTCTTCCTCCTCCTCCTCTTCTCTCCTCCTCCTCCTCCTCCTCCTCCTCCTCCTCCTCCTCCTCCTCTCCTTGCCTCCTCGGTCCATCCTTCGCCACTTTCGTCGGCGGCGCCCCGCTCGAGAAGCTTCGGAATGGGCGTCCACGGCCCGTGCATCCTCGTCGCGCATCCTTATTATACGGGTTGACTGTATGTGGCGCTCCCTCCTTCCAGCGGCCCGGCTATGCCCTTGACACCACGCCCCCCCTCCCCCCAATTTCAAAGTTGGCCTCAAGCATTTGGCAGCACAGGCGTGAGAGGACAGAAAAAGTGGAACCCCCAGGGCCTCCGAGAGGCCGAACCCAGCTTTGAAGTTGGGGGGAGGGGGGGGGGGGGGGGGGGGCCGAAGACCCAGACCTCCGACGTCGTGATTTTTTCACAACGTCGACCCCTAGAGGTCTGGACCCCTTCCCCGGGACCGGTTTCTCATTCTGAGTCGTTTTTTGACGGTCCCGAGGCCCGGCGAGGGCCCCCCGACGCCGAAAATAGCGAAAAATGTCCCGTCGTGATTTTTTCACGACGCCAGGAGGTCTGGGGACGAAGGGGTTCCACTCTTTTGTCCCCTTGCCGGAGGAGCTGCCCGCGAGCCTCCCCGCGGCGGGGTGGCGGTGGTGCGGCGGGGGGGGCTGGCCGGCGTGGGGCAGGGCAGGCCCGGGGCCCCCGCGCGCCACATGAGAGAGAAGCCCACGACGGAAGGTCCTGGTCCCTCGCTGCTTCCGGCCCTCCGGGGGCTCTTTTTGGTCGGGGGCGGCCAAGAGGGGGGTGATGACTACCCAGACCTCCTGGCGTCGTGAGAAAATCACGACGGGAGGTTTTTCGCTATTTTCGGCCTCCGGGGGCCCTCCCCGGGCCTCGGGAGCGTCAAAAAACGACTCAGGGCGAAGAACCGGTCCCGGGGAAGGGGTCAGACCTCTGGGGGTCGACGTTGTGAAAAAATCACTACGTCGGGGGTCTGGGACTATAGGGGGGGTGGATATCATGGCGTGGGCCAGGATGCTTCCTCTGATTTCATGGCGCCTCTTCTTATTTCATTGCGTCCCTGCCCCCCCCTGGGCCGCGCACATGCCGCCGGCCATGAATTGCGCCCTCCCCTCTTGGACGCCCCCTTCTTGGCGCCATGATTTGCGCCCCCCCCTCTGGGGACCCTCCAACAACGACTCCAGAGGAGCAGCCGGTCCTGGGGAAGGGGCCCAGGCCTCTGGGGGTGGACCCTCTCGCGCTGTGAGCAACCAGCCCACGACGGGCGGTTTTGTTCGAGGAGGAGGAGGAGGATTGGGATGCGGAGGAGGAGGAGGAGGAGGAGGAGGAGGAGGAGGAGGAGGAGGAGGAGGGGGAAAGAACAGCGGGTCCTGGGGAAGGGGTCCAGGCCTCTGGGGGTCGGCGTCGTGAACAAAAAAAGGCTTCGGGGGTCTGGGGAAGGGCCCCAGCAGCCGTCCAAGACCGGCGCGCCGCGAAGCAGTCGGCGGCGGCGAGGGGGGCGACCAGCCCAGGGGCGGGCCGTGCACGTCTTCGCCGGGGCGCCTCGCAGAAGGCATGGGTCAGCGGCACCCTTGGGCACAAGCATGGCTCCCCAGACCTCCTCGCGTCGTGAAAAAATCCCGACGGGAGGTTTTTCGCTATTTTCGCCCTCTGGAGGCCCTCCCCGGGCCTCGGGACCGTCAAAAAACGACTCAGGACGACAAACCGGTCCTGGAGAAGGGGTCGAGAACTCTGGGGTCGACGTAATGAACAAATCATTACGTCGGGGGTCTGGGTCTCTCCTGTGCAACTCGCCCCCACCGTCGCCTCCGATGGGGGGAGGGGTGGTGGGCTCGTGTCGAGGAGGCGCAGGCACGGATGAAGGCGCGTGGGTCAGCGGTGGGTCCCGCTTCCGTGCAGAGGCGTGGCGCCCCGTGCCAAGTCAGGCTACCTACCAGCCTCGAACTTATCCCTATCCCTAAGATTGGCACGCCAAAAGGCGATGACAATCTTAGGGATGCGCCCTCAAAAGATAGGGGAATCCCTGAGATTGGCATCGTGTTGAGGAGGTGCCCAGCATAGGGATAGGGACATGTTCCAGGCTGGTAAGCTACCTTGCCTCCGCGTTTCAGAGGTAGCTTCTCCGATCCACTGATCTGGCGCCAACGCGGTAGATCTACGGATCCCAAAACCTTGTCAGCGGGTGCCCGATCCTGGGGTGGGTGGGGGGATTTGATCTGGGGGGTCTCCTGAGGGTCGGGTCGGGTTGTTGGCGGTTTTCGGACGATTATGTTGTGTCTCTGCTATTCTCCAGTCCCGGGATGCTCTCCAGCGGCTGCGCCTCGCCGAGAGCCGTACGGCCGCGGGAGAGCCGAGCTACGGCCCGGAAGCCACCAGGGGACGGGATCAGGGGGGATGCGTCGACCCCCACTCGTCACGCAGCACCGGAATTGGGCCCGATAGCCCCCCCCGCCCCCCGGGGAACCTGCGGATTCTCCATCGGGTGCGTATTCGCCGATCTATCAGAGCAACGCATAGCCGACTCCAGCTGGATGCTTCCCCCTCGGAACCAGCCCCCTCCAGCGCTCCCCCTCATATCACACATATGAAAACCTCAACCTTGATGACACAGTGAAGGCGTGGCCTCACTTAGGTCCCCGTCTCTGCGTTGGGGATGATTTATCTGGGCAGTTTGGTTCGATACATCTGCAGGAACAGACCCCCTGTCCCTACTGTTTCTGGCCCTCCTAAGTTGGGTCCCCTCGCACAGGGTAAGGGGTCTTTTTGCTGCTAAGCATAACTGTCCGCATGGGGGGGCCCATGGGCTTTGAGCACCCCTCCTGGGAGGTCGCCGTCACGATGGGTTCCTCCAGGAGGGGGGGGGGGACAGTCGGGGGCCCCCAAACGCTGTGGTGACCACACCGCGTGATGTGGGGATTCGGGGTCACCGCACTGTTCTGTCTTGGGGCTCGGGCCGCAAGGCCGTGCGTTGACGGACCGCGCGCTCGGTGAGGTCGTTGGGGATTCCGAGGCCGCCATGCGGTCCCTCACCACACGGAACGCAGGTCGCTAGCCCCATCGCAGATTTCCTCGGGGCAGGGGGGCGGCGGTGACTCGCCGTGGGCGTCTTCGATGTACAAGCGGCCCGTCGATGGCCCGTTGAGCTGGATGCACCAGGGGAGACATCCGTCGTGAGGCACACGCGACGCCCTATGATCCTCCTCCTCTTCTTCCTCGAGAACGGGAGATTGTGGGGGTCCTCGCCTTTCGAGGGGTGTTTTCGTATGGTTTTCTTCCTTTTCTCCTCCTCCTCCTCTTTCTTTTCGTTTTCTTCCTCCTCCTCCTCCCCTTATTCCTCTTCATGCTCGTTCTCCCTATCCTGCTCCTCAACTCCCTCCCCTCCTCCTCCTCTTCTTCCTCCGTCCCTGGCCTTTCCTCCGCTCTCGCTCTGTTCGTTTCCGGTGTCTGCTGCTGCTATTCTCTCTCTCTCTCGCCGGACCTCCTCTCGCTTCTCCCTGCTCGCCGACATGTGGGATATGGACTACACCTTAGGCGATGCTTAAGAAAACCTAAGTTTTCGGCCAGAGTCTCGATTATTCTTAATGTTTCAATGTAAATCCCAAGAGTTTGATAGAAATGTTGGGTTTTCATTTGAATTCTGGGACTCTCAATTTCTTAACCCATGATTTCTAAAGCATTTCGCAGGGTGTACTGCGAGTGCGCCTGCCGGTGAACAAAAACACATACGGTAGGTTCGTGTCGTGTCGACCGGCGGCGACCCCGCCAGCGGCGTTCAACGTTGAAAACGCGGCGGGCGACCCAGAATCGGTCGATGTGGAACGATTTGGACGTCTCGGAAACGGCCGATCGTTCGAGGTTGAACGATCCCCGCGGCGTCAAATTACCAACGTCGAAGTCGGCACGACACGAACCTGCCGTATTCCTCCTCTGCCCCCAGCGCGGGGCAGCCCCCTGACTGCGTGCCTACTGCGGGGGGGCCGCCCTGCACGGGGCCGCGCGGAGCCGGCTGGCCACCTGCGTCTGCGAGCGGAGGTCGGCTGCCGTGGCAGCGCGCGGACCTTCCTCGATCGACCGCCCGTTCCCGATGCGAAGTTCCACTGCGATGTCCTGTTTTGTCTCGTCTTGTCTCTGCGTACTCGCCCTCTCCCTCCTCCTCCTCCTCCTCCTCCTCCTCCTCCTCCTCCTTCTCCTCCCCCTCCTCCTCCTCCTCCTCCTCCTCCTCCTCCTCCTCCTCCTCCTCCTCCTCCTGCTCCTCCTCCTCCCTCCTCCCTCCTTAACTCCTCTACCTGCAGTGGAGGCCCACGCCAAGAAGCACCCTGCTTGCCTTCAGGGCGCCCTGGGTTTCTTGGGCTCCGATGGTTCTGCGACGGACCACGTGGCGTTCAAGTATCAGTGGACACCCTGTGGTCTCAGGGTCGGGTTTCTTGCGGCAGGTCTCCTCTGGTCGAGCTCCTGCCGCTTTCCCCTCTGGCCCCCCCCCCAGTCCCGGGGGTGTGCATTTTTCCTTCGGCGAGGACCATCGAGGAGCATCCTTGATCACTTGGCGAAAAAACCACGCACGAAACAAAAAAAACACAGGGAATGGACGTCCGAGCGGTTGCGAGACGTGCTGCCCCCCTCCCCCCCCCTCGCTACGGCCGCGGTCCTGCCGCGCGCGGCCTGGCGCCCACCCCCACCGCGGCTCGCCGTCGGGGGGCGCAGGGGAGCAAAAAGGGCGGGCGGCTGCGGCGGACGACGGCGGCGGCGACCACGGCGGGGGCGACGGCGGCGGCGGCTGAGCCTCTCCCGCCGCGTTTGACTGCGGCGACGGCGGGGTGGGGGAGGGAGGAACACGAGGAGATCGGAGGAGGGGGTGGGGAGGGGGGAGGGAAGGGGGGTGGGGAGGGGACGGGAGGGAGGGAGGGGGGGAGGGGGGGGGGAGTGCCAACGAGGAGGGAGCGAGCGAGGGAGGGGGGGAGGGAGGCTGATCAGGGAAGGGACGTGAGGCTTAGGGACGGGGGGGGAGTGAGGAGGAGGAGGAGGAGGAGGAGGAGGAGGAGGAGGCAGGACGGAGGAGGAGGAGGGAGGAGAGGCAGGGAGGAGGAGCAGGAAGGGACGGATGAGGAGGATGAGCCGGCAAGGCGCAGTGAGGAGGAGGAGGAGGAAAGGAGCAGGAGAGAGGAGGAGGAGGAGGAGGAGGAGGAGGATGTGAATGCCGCTCGCGGCGGCTTGCGTCGCGTGGGGGGAAGGCAGACGGGGTGGGCAAGCATCATCAAGAGGATGGGGCAGAGTCGCATGCGGGAGTGCGAGAAGGAGTGGCCGACCCAGTTTGGTGATTCTGGCGTGTTCCTGTGGGGGTAGGTAGATTCAAGGGGAACTTGCCCAATCCATTAGGCCGGGTTCGGACGGGGCGGGCGCGGGACAAATGGAGCACGATACACATTAAGACGAGGGGGGAACGGAAGTTGAGGACAGGCAGGGTGGGGGCAGGCAGAGGAGGAGGAAGAGGAGCAGGAGGATGAGGAGGATGATGATGATGAGGAGGAGGAGGAGGAGGAGGAGGAGGAGGAGGAGGAGGAGGAGTGGAGGAAGGACGAGGCAATCGGTATCAAGGCGCAGCTAAGCCTTGGAGGAAGGGGAGGAGAATGGATGGAACCCGAGGACGCAAAAAGGGGGTAGTGTTAGCTCTAGGGGAAAGGGAAAAGGAGAAGGACTTGGATGGGCGATGATGCTGACATCGTGATAGATGGTGATGGTGCATGTGATGATGATGATAGCTGATGCATGACTGTGGTGCTGGGGATCATGGCGGTGGTCGATTGTGGATGATGGTGATGATGGCTGATAGCTGTGATTTGATGATGATGATGATGATAGATGATTTGCATGATAGAGAATGATGATGAATGATGATGATGATGTGATGATGATGATGAGGATGAGGAGTATGGAGGATGAGGATGAGGATGGAGGAGGAGGAGGAGGGAGGAGCGAGGAGGAGGAGGAGGAGGAGGAGGAGGAGGAGGATGAGGATGAGGATGAGGATGAGGATGAGGATGAGGATGAGGATGTGGATGTGGATGTGGAGGAGGAGGAGGAGGAGGAGGAGGAGGAGGAGGGTGAGAGAGGATGGGGGAGGGCACGGGGATGATCAGGAAGGAAGGCGGCGGATGAGGATGATTGGCCACGAGGGCGATGATGAGGAGGAACGGCGAGGGTGAATTGAGGAGAGCGGAGATGAGAAAGGGAGGAACATAATGGGGATGGAGAGGGTCAGGGTTGGATGGCGGTAGACTTGCGTTTCAGGCAACGCGGTTAGATTGTCAGGCTAGGGCTAGGGCGAGAGGGCTAACATCAGCGCTGTACGGTAGTGCGTGTGCCATGGTTCCGGTTATTGTATTGATGTTGGGGTGGCAGGTTTAGGGTCAGGATATGAGGTTTAGAGCGTGATGACTTGACGTCAGGACTAGGGTGATGCGGGTAGGATCAGGGTGGTAGGGCTGGAGTATGACTGTTTAGGTCAAGGCGTTGAGGTTGATTGGGGTGCTATGTTTATGGTGTTAGGGTTGGGGTGCCAGGGCCAGGACGTTAGGGTTATGGTGTTAGCGTTGTTGTGATTAGGTATGGAGTGAGGGTTCAAGGGTTAGGGATAGCGTTTAGGGTCAGGGCAAATAACTATCATACACATGATGGGGCAGAGTAGCAGGTGGGAGCGCGGGAAAGAGTGGCCGACATAGTTTGGTGATTCTGACATGTTTCCGCGGGGACAAGTCGGTTCAAGGGGAATTCGCCGAATACGTTGGGCCGCGTTCGGGCGGGGCGGGCGCGGGACACATGGAGCATGGCATACATTACGACAATGGGGGAACGGACGATGAGGACGGGCAGGGCGGGAGGAGGCAGAGGGGGTGGATGAGCATCAGTATCAAAAGGCGGAGTTAAGCCTTGAGGAAGGGAAGAGAAGTGGACGAGGACGCAGGGGGGGGATGAAGAGGAGACGGACGTGGAGGGGCGGTCATGATGTTGATGTTGCTGTGGATGATGATGATGCTGATGATGATGTTGATGGTGATGGTGGTGATGATGGTGATGATGATGGTGATGATGATGCTGCTGATGATGATAATGTTGACGATGACAATGATGGGGAGAGCGGACATGAGGAGGGGGAGAGGGGGGGACATGAGGAGGAGGAGGAGGAGGAGGAGGAGGAGGAGGAGGAGGAGGAGGAGGGGGAGGGTGAGAGAGGACGGGGGAGGGCGCGGGGATGATCAGGAAGGAAGGCGGCGGATGAGGATGATTGGCCACGAGGGCGATGATGAGGAGGGACGGCGAGGGTGAATTGAGGAGAGCGGAGATGAGAAAGGGAGGAACACAATGGGGATGGAGAGGGTCAGGGTTGGAGGGCGGTAGATTTGCGCTTCGGACAATTTTGACTTGTCGGGCCAGGACTAGGGCGATAGGGTTAGCATCAGCGCTGCACTGTAGTGCGACAGGATGAGTGTGCCATGGTTCGGGTTGATGTATTGGTGTCGGGGGTGGCAGGTGTAGGGTCAGGATGTGAGGTTTATGGCTTCATGCTTTGACGTCAGGGCAAGGGTGGTGCGGTTAGGGTCAGGGTGGTAGGGCTGGGGTGTTGCGGCTTAGGTCAAGGCGTTGAGGTTGATTTGGGGTGTCAGGGTTATGGTGTTAGGGTTTGGTGCTCCGGCTAGGGCGTTAGGGTTATGATATCAGCGCTGCTGCGCTTAGCCTTGGAGTGAGGGTGCCAGGGTTAGGATTCGTGTTTCGGGTTAGGGCGTTAGGGGTGGCGTTGGGATGTTCGGGTCACGGTTATAGGGTTCGATTGTATTATTAGAATCAGCGTGTCAGGGATACAGTTTTGCGATGGTATGCATGGGGATTGTGCTTAGTAAGGGCCAGGGTGCCAAGGCTAGGGTCATGGCGGCATAGCCAGGGCATCAGGAATAAGGGTTGCCAAGTTATTGTTCTCCACATGCTTCATGGGGTTCTGGTTTTCTTCCTTGCCGCGCCGCACCCGCGACACTCCCACACACACACACACACACACACACACACCTCACTCTTCCTCTCCTCCTCACAGCACTGCTCAGCACATCTCAGCTCAGCTCAGCTCAGCACGGCACAGCTCAGCACAGCACAGCTCAGCTCATCTCACCACAGCACAGCGCAGCACAGCACAGCACAGCATAGCTCAGCCCAGCTCAGCACAGCACAGCTCAGCTTAGGGGGTGCGCAGGGGGTGGTCCCTCACCGCGGCCGCACGCAGGAATGCAGGGTGCGGCAGGCGTGGCAATGTCTCCACAACAGAGGCGGTGCGCGGGGGGTGCGGTCTCTTTGCGTTGCAGGCGCGCAGGGCACGGCAGGCGCGGTACTCTCAACACCAGGAGGGTGCGCAGAGGGTGCGGTCTCTATGCGTTGCAGGCGCGCAGGGCACGGCAGGCGTGGCACTTTCTCGACGCCAGGAGGGTGCGCAGGGGGTGCGGTCTCTATGCGTTGCAGGCGTGCAGGGCACGGCAGGCGCGGCACTTTCTCGACACCACGAGGGTGCGCAGGGGGTGCGGTCTCTATGCGTTGCAGGCGCGCAGGGCGCGGCAGGCGTGGCACTTTCTCGACACCAGGGGGGGGGTGCACAGGGGGTGCGGTCTCTATGCGCTGCAGGCGCGCAGGGCACGGCAGGCGCGGCATTTTCTCGACACCAGGAGGGTGCGCACGGGGTGCGGTCTCTATGCGCTGCAGGCGCGCAGGGCGCGGCAGGCGTGGGAATTCTCGACACCAGAGGGGGTGCACATCGGGTGCGGTCTCTATGCGTTGCAGGCGCGCAGGGCACGGCAGGCGTGGCACTTTCTCGACACCCGAGGGGAACACAAGGGGGTGCGGTCTCTATGCGTTGCAGGCGCGGGCACGGCAGGCGCGGCATTTTCTCGACACCAGGATGGTGCGCAGGGGGTGCGGTCTCTATGCGTTGCAGGCGCGCAGGGCGCGGCAGGCGTGGGAATTCTCGACACCAGAGGGGGTGCGCAGGGGGTGCGGTCTCTATGCGCTGCAGGCGCGCAGGGCGCGGCAGGCGCGGCACTTTCTCGACACCAGAGGGGGTGCACATCGGGTGCGGTCTTTATGCGCTGCAGGCGCGCAGGGCGCGGCAGGCGTGGCAGTTTCTCGACACCAGAGGGGGTGCACACCGGGTGCGGTGTCTATGCGTTGCAGGCGCGCAGGGCACGGCAGGCGCGGCATTTCTTCGGCACCAGGAGGGTGCGCAGGGGGTGCGGTCTCTATGCGTTGCAGGCGCGCAGGGCGCGGCAGGCGTTGGAATTCTCGACACCAGAAGGGGTGAACAGGGGGTGCGGTCTCTATGCGTTGCAGGCGCGCAGGGCACGGCAGGCGCGGCATTTTCTCGACACCAGGAGGGTGCGCAGGGGGTGCGGTCTCTATGCGTTGCAGGCGCGCAGGGCGCGGCAAGCGTGGGAATTCTCGACACCAGAGGGGGTGCACAGGGGGTGCGGTCTCTATGCGTTTCAGACGTGCAGGGCGCGGCAGGCATGGCAAAGTCTCGATAACAGAGGGGGGTGCGCGTGGGGTGCGGTCTCTATCCGTTGCAGGCTCGCACGGCGCAGCAGGCGTGCCATTTTCTCGACATCAGAGGGGGCGCGCAGGGAACGGCCACCAACATCATTCTCACATGCTTCTTTTCAGCTATCATCAGTCCAGCCATAATATAAGTATGTGGGGTTCTTCGGTAGCGTAATTCGAGCCTAGGGTGTTAGGACCTGGCCGGAAGCTCAGGGCCAGGATGCTAGGATCAGCGTGTCATGGTTAGGGTGTAAGAGATACTTTGTGTTCACGCGGATCATTCACGCCCCCCTAAGCCATATTCGAAAGACCGACCTATCTCCTCATCGCGCCAACTTATTCTGGCATCCTCTGGACCTTCCGGGCACAGCTGGGCCGTCTCTGAGCGATCCTGGGGCGTGCTTGGGTGCCTGCGCCTTGCTTCCATCCCTTCCCATAAGATCGACCTCGTCAACAATCTAAACGCATAAACGCGATCTGATTCATTCGGTCATTGACGCCTCTTGCGGCGACGAGGGCGGTGAAGATGAGGACATGGATGCTGCTGCCGCTGGCGGCGACGGCGAGCTTGGGAGCACTTGGGGGGCGATTGGGGAGTCTGGGAATGCCTCGAAGCGCCTGGAGAAGCCCGGGGAGCGCTTTGGCCCAACATCGGAGTTGGCGAGGGGGCCAGAAACGTATTGATTCATTATGGATCGGCGATCGATGATGTGTGTTCCCCTTGTACCCAGGCGCGTAAACACTAGCTCCTCAGAGTCACGCACAAGAGAAAAGGCGTGAGGCTAGAGTTAGGGTATTAAGGTTAGGGTGGCAGGGGTTCAAGGGTGTTCCGCTTAGGGTGGGAGGCTTGAGGTGTTCGGAGCAGGGCGATGTGGATTGGGTCAAAGTCTTCGGGTCAGGCTATCACGGTTCGGATTCGTGTGGCAAGGGTTGGTTATGGTTAAGGTTCGGATGTGAGGTTTAGGGTGTTACGGCTAGGCTGTGTAAGAGTTAGGGTTGTGGCGTGGTTTGTTCAGGCGTATAGCCTTTAGTGTCACGGTGAAACGTTTAGGGTGTCAGGGTTAGGGTTCGTGCTTAGGGTTAGGGTGTTCGGGCGCGACTTAGGGTTGCAGGGTGGGCGGTGTTAGGGTGTTGGGGTTGAGGGTTGTACGGTATGGGTTAATGTGCTAGGGCTGGGGTAGTAGGTTTAAGGTCAGGATACCAGAGTTTAGGGTTAGGGTTAGGGCCGTGACGTTGTGGGGTGTTGGGGGGTAGGCTGTCAGGGTTATGGTGGTAGTGCTCACATGATACAGTTGGTATTAGTGACGGCCGCGGCGTAAGGGCCGCGTGTGACGGCCTGCGTTGCGGGAGGAGGGGGGAGCGGCAGAGGAGGAGGAGCAGGTAGAGCAGCATGTGGGAGTCTGTGCAGGAATGGCCGACCTAGTTCGGTGATTCTCGCATGTTTCCGCGGGTGTATGCTCAAGCGGGACTCACCCGAGGAGGTCATATGCATGACAACGAAGAGGAAGCGGATGAGGAGGACGGGCAGGGCGGGGGAAGGAGGGGGAGAAGGCAATGGAGGAGGAGGAGGAACATCAGCATCAGGAGGCGGCATACATATTTGAGTTGGGGCAGAGGAGAAGAGAATTGAATGAGGAAGCAATGTGAAGACGAAGGAAGAGCAGGAGGAGGAAAAGGCAGGACGATGAGAGTAAGGAGGAGGAGGAGGAGGAGGAGGAGGAGGAGGAGGAGGAGGAGGAGGAGGAGGAGGGAGGAGAGATGATGATGATGATGCCGCTGATTATGGTGATGATGATGAGGATGATGACAGTGCTGATGCTTATGATGATGCTGATGGCTATGGTGATGGTGATGCTGGTGATAGTGATAATAAGGATGATGTGTTTTGATGATGATGCTGGTGGTGGTGATGGTGATGATGATGATGGTGACGGTGCTGCTGATGGTGGTGATGACGATGATGATGATGATGATGATGATGATGATGATGATGATGATGATGATGATGATGATGATGATGATGATGATGATGATGATGATTAGTATGATGATGCTTAGCATGATTGTGTTGCTGTTTATGTTGATGCTGCTCATGATGACGACGATGATGGTGCTGCTGATGATGCTGGTGGTGCTAACGATGACGCTGACGATGATGAGGATGCTGATGCTGCTGATGATGATACTGATACTGATATTGATGCTGATGATGATGTTCATGCTGAAGGTGATGATGCTGACGATGATGATGCTGATGATGCTGATGATGATTTGTATTATTATTGTTCATACTATTAGTATTATGGTGATGCTGATGGTGATGGTGGTGGTGATGATGATGATGCTGCTGGTGCTGATGCCTAGGCTGACGGCGATGATGGTGCTGATAATGCTGATGAGGATGAGGATGAGGATGATGATGATGCTGATGATGATGCTGCTGATGATGATTATGATGATGGTGCTGGTGGTAGTGGTGATGATGAGGAGGATGAGGATGAGGAGGAGGGGGATACTGATGATGAGGAGGAGGAGGATGAGTGGGAGGAGGATGAGGAGGAGGAGGATGGAGGGGTAGCGTAACAAGATGAGGGCGCAGTGATGGGCAGGAGGAAAGCCGGTGGATGAGGATGATGGGTAAATGGCAGCGATGGCGAAGACTGGTGAGGAGAAATTGAGGAGAGAGCGGAGGTGATGAGGGATGTTGAGAGGAGGAATTGTTGGAGGGTGGGGAGGCCAGAATGATTACGAGGAGAAGTTCAGAGCAATAAACACAAAACAAACTTACTTGAGGGGGTGAGGGAGAATACGGAGGACGGAAATTCGAACAGAGTAGCTGACAGGAAACGCTGAAACCGCCCAGGCTTTCATATTGGCTGGCGCCCTCCCTCCTCCTCCTCCTCCTCATCCTCCTACTACTACTCGCTCCCACTGAAGGCGAACCGCAGTGTCACGATCATGCACGCGTGCGGCAGCGGCCAGCGGCCGCGGCCGCGGAGCCTGGAGCGTGGTGTCCAGGAGCCGCGCGAGGCGCGGGCGGTGGACCTCCTTCCCAACCTGCCCGATCCCGCCCCCCGCACGTGGTTCACGGAGGTGCACGGGCCAGGCGGTGGGGCGGGGCAGCGAGGCACGGTGGGAGGGGGGCAGCGATAGAGTCCACCGGCCATGCCTGAAACCTGGCGGCGACGGCCCACGACCTGCCTGAGGGATGGGCACAGTGGTAGCAGTTGCCCCGATGCGGGAGCCTATCTGACGCTAGAAGTGAGAGGCAGGTTCGTGGCCACAACTCTAGCAGGTGATTGACGAGAGGCTCCGCACGTGCACAGACCAAACTCATGGCAGCACACAGTGGTACAGAAAGCCTGGCCAGGGAGTTTTAGGAGGTCCTGCACTTCGGGAAAGGTCCACCAGGAAACAAGGGGGGAAGAATCGGGCGCGGGGGCAGGACCTCCTAAAATAGTGGGAACGCCTGCCAAACAAAGCAGACCTGCACAGGAAGAAGGCGCCTCTTAGAATGGCATTGTCCTTCTCTACTTGAGACCACTGCTTCTGGCCTGCTGACGGGTCTCCCCACGGCTCCGAGCTTGAACGAAATTGGACTTGTTGTTGCGAATCTATTATGGGCCAGGAGAGGCGCGAAGGGAAGACGGTGAGTGAGGCAACCTGACCCGCTCTGTTCAAAGCGGAGAAAGCTTCGATGGCCGATTTGTAGAGGAGCGTTCCTTGATACCTCGATTGGGAAACGTCAATGTGAATAGTGTGGTGCTCAGGGCTGAATGTTGACAAGAAGTGGCCGAAGTCCTGATTAGACCTCGGGCTATCCTGCACCACAATATGGATGTTAGCTGAATGAGGTAATGGACGGAGAGGGCATATCGCAGGCAAACTCCGTAGCGCTTCGGCCTCTACCCCACCGTATGTTACATTAGGAAGGGGGGAGGAGGGTGCACCAGAGAAAGGACCAATGATACGGCGTGTGGGGGGGCTTGGCGACTTCAGGGTATAAACCTGCATTGTGCAGCTTGCGCGAGATCGCCTTGTCTTGATTTATCTCCACCTGCAACTCGTCTGGGCTCATTGTACGGAGGTAAGTGACTAAGAGACCTAGGCCGTGTGAAGAGCCGTGCCTAACATGACGAAGTAGCCTAAGGCGGGTACCACATCATTTCCCGCATGCCTGGCACATTGAGCCTGCACAATACCAACTGGCATTATCTAGCTGAGGGTGGTCCCGTGAGCGGTGGGATGCCCAGGAAGCTAGTGTTGATAAAACTCGGTCACAATCCCAGCACGGAAACACCACAGGAGAGGCAGGGGGACGAAGGACGGTGGGGAAATTATTGCTAGCGTCCCTAGCTAGTTTGACCATGTCTGCGTGCAAAACGGTTGTGCGCATACTCTCCTAGGCTCCACTGGCGTGGGTGCTCCCGTACGTATTCGATCCATCCTGCCAGATGTGGGAATGGACGCAGGTCAGCTGGCATTCGCACGTGATCACATAGCCACGTCACGTCTTCACTGTCTGCGTGCCTAGGGGCCATGTCCAGAAGAGCATGCATCATGCACGGTGCGTGCAACACAAGACGGGATAGGAAGGCAAGTTGGTGAAGCCGTACGTATGTTGCGGCGGGGAGAGTTTCAGTTTCTGAATAAATGATGTAGGCCCTTACTTGCCAAATGAATTTCTGGATCTAGTTAACGCGTACCGCAGCCTTAAGACATTGCAGGTTCTTCTGGTCCAAAAACTCAGCTTGCTTGACATTGAGCCTAGTCCAAACAGCACAGTGCCAGCATACACGGGAAAGGCATAAGGCTTTAACATATTTGAGGTTGCTATATACAGGGGCTCCCGTGAGTTGAAACGCCGAGCGCTTGAGGATCCCAAGGGGCCTTGAAGTTTGCTTGCAACGGTAGGCCACCTCTGGGCCCATACCTGAAAGTGAGCTCAGTTGTCTCCCTAGGTGTTTGTGCTGGTCTGTGATGGGGAGCCTGATGCCGTACTGCTGACTGTCCAACCTGCCTGACTGACGTTTAGCGAGCTGCTGTCTGCCTGTCCGAACCATCTTCCCTGCCATGGAAACCATGGCCTCCGTCTTGTCTGGGTCGTAGTTGATGGTGAAGCCTCGCGTAGACATCTCATGTATAATAACAGTCATGTGCCTAAGTTCAGTACCCCATGCCAATACAGTATCCACGTGTCCCATGGTGAGAAGGTCGTCTACGTAGCTTGGGCCTCGAATTCAAGTTTGGGTATGGTTATGATGCTGGCGGGAAGTCCCCCATGGGTAGTAGAATAGAGTCCTCGGAACGCCTCCTCGCGATGTCGAGCTGGATGGGCGCGAAGACCAGGTTGAAGAATAAGTCGGCATGTGTCACTCCTGGGCGGGAGCTCGTGAGGGATGTGGCTGCTAAAGGGCAACCTTTGACCTGGAACCATGTGCGTTGCAATGACTGGGCAGTGTCGTCATTGAGGTGGGGGTCCTCCAGGGCGTCCAGGACACCAGGCTGTTTTGCCGCTATCTCGGCGATGGGGGGGAGAGCTTTGTCAATTTCAGTTTTCTATTTCCCCACATCCTAAGTGGGGTTCTTGTTTTCTCTGCACACCCTCCGCGCAGGATCTCTCCTCCCCCTCCTCCTCCCTCTCCTCTGCTCCTCTTTGCTTCCTCCTCCGCATCATCATCACCATCACCATCACTCCCCACTCATCATCATCATCACCATCAGCATCACCATCACCATCGCACGATCACTCACCATCACGGGCACCGAAGATCATCATCATCATCATCATCTATCATCATCATCATCATCACATAATCATCATCTATTCTCATCATCATCATCATCATCATCATCATATCATCACTACTCGCGACTTGAGGCCTGGACTATGGAAACGGAAGTATTCGAGCGTGAGCCTCGTCTGTGAAGTGTGAATGGCGAGGAGGTTCAGGCGGGAGCCCCCTCCCTATGGCGGCGCCGCTAATGTTCTTTTTTTGAATTCCGACCGGGTCATCCGCACCGTGCAATTGTCGCACTTTTGGGTTTCTTGAAGACATGCTTTGAGTATGGAGGAAGTCTCGAGCGGGGAAGCCTCGTCTGTGAGTGAATTGTGAGGAAGTCTCAGGCGGGAGCCCCCTCCCTATGGGGCCCGCACTTCATGTTCGAATCCGAGCGGGTCATCCGCAACGTGCAACTGTCGTCACTTTTGGGCTCTTGAGACTGAATATGGAGGAAGTCTCGAGCGGGAGCCTCGTCTGTGAGTGAATCGCGAGGAAGTCTCAGGCGGGAGCCCCCTCCCTATGGGGCCCGCACTTCATGTTCGAATCCGAGCGGGTCATCCGCAACGTGCAAATGTCGTCACTTTTGGGCCCTTGAGACCTGAATATGGACCTATGGAGAAGTATCGAGCGGGAAGCATCATTGTGAGTGAATTGCGAGGAAGTCGCATGCGGGAGCCCCCCCTTCCATATAGGGCCCGCACTTCATTGTTGAATTCCGAGCGGGTCATCCGCAACGCGCAATTGTCGTCACTTTGGGGCGCGGAGACTGAATATGGAGGAAGTCTCGAGCGGGGAGCCATAGGTCTTGTGACGTGAATTTGCGAGGAGTCTGCAGGCGGAGCACCCACCTATGGGCCGCACTTCAGTTTGAATCCGAGCGGGTCAATCCGCAACGTGCAAATGTCGTCACTGAGACTTGGAATTATGGAGGAGGTCTCGAGCGGGAGCCTCGTCTGTGAGTGAATTGTGAGGAAGTCTCAGGCGGGAGCCCCCTCCCTATGGGGCCCGCACTTCATGTTTGAATCCGAGCGGGTCATCCGCAACGTGCAAATGTCGTCACTTTTGGGCTCTTGAGATATGAATATGGAGGAAGTCTCGAGCGGGAGCCTCGTTTGTGAGTGAATTGCGAGGAAGTCTCAGGCGGGAGCCCCTCCCCTATGGGGCCCGCACTTCATGTTTGAATCCGAGCGGGTCATCAGCAAAGTGCAACTGTCGTCAATTTGGGCTCTTGAGATTGAATATGGAGGAAAGTTCTCGAGCGGAGCCTCGTCGTGAGTGAATTGTGATGAAAGTCTCAGGCTGACAGCCCCCTCCCTCAGTGGGGCCCCCCTTCTGCTTTGAATCCGAGCGGGTCATCCGCACGTGCAACTGTCGTCACTTTTGGGCTCTTGAGATTTGAATATGGAGGAAGTCTCGAGCGGGAGCCTCGTCTGTGAGTGAATTGCGAGGAAGTCTCAGACGGGAACCCCCTCCCTATGGAGCCCGCGCTTCATGTTTGAATCCGAACGGGTCATCCGCAACGTGCAACTGTCGTGACTTTTGGGTTCTTGAGACTTGAGTATGGAGGAAGTCTCGAGCGGGAGCCTCGTCTGTGAGTGAATTGCGAGGAAGTCTCAGGCGGGAGCCCCCTCCCTATGGGGCCCGCACTTCATGTTCGAATCCGAGCGGGTCATCCGCAACGTGCAACTGTCGTCACTTTTGGGCTCTTGAGACCTGAATATGGAGGAAGTCTCGAGCGGGAGCCTCGTCTGTGAGTGAATTGTGAGGAAGTCTCAGGCGGGAGCCCCCTCCCTATGGGGCCCGCACTTCATGTTTGAATCCGAGCGGGTCATCCGCAACGTGCAATTGTCGTCACTTTTGGGCTCTTGAGACTGGAATATGGAGGAAGTCTCGAGCGGGAGCCTCGTCTGTGAGCGAATTGCGAGGAAGTCTCAGGCGGGAGCCCCCTCCCTATGGGGCCCGCACTTCATGTTTGAATCCGAACGGGTCATCCGCAACGTGTAACTGTCGTCACTTTTGGCCTCTTGAGGCCTGA
>CAUYUJ010011927.1:10000-20366 GCA_963575745.1 Prorocentrum cordatum | reverse complement strand
GGAAGAAGAGGGAAGGAGAGGGACGGAGAGGGAAGGATGGAAGGAGATGAAGGAAGAGCAGGAGGAGCAGGAGGAGGAGGAGGAGGACGAAAGGGACAGGGGGAGGACAGGAGGAGGATGAGGAGGAAGAGCAGGAGGAGGAGCAGGAGGAGAAGTAGGAGGATCAGGAGGAGGAGGAGGATTAGAAGAAGGAAGAGCAGGAGGAGAAGGAGGAGGATGAGGAGTAGGAGGAGGAGGCGGAGGAGGAGGAGGAGGAGGAGGAGGATAAGGAGGAGGAGGAGGAGGAGCAGGGGTACCTGGCCGCCCACTCTGCTGCTGTGGGCGGACGCGGCGCCGCGCGACTCGGCGGCGCGGCCATGTGGAGGTGCTCCACACCGCGGCGTGCGCCATGGGGTGAGTGAGTGAGTGAGGAGGAGGAGAAGGAGGAGGAGGAGGAGGGGGAGGAGGAGAAGGAGGAGGAACAGGAGGAGGACGAGGGACACGTGCCCCAAGGCCCCACCGCCCACCGTCCGCCCTTCTCTCGGCCCTTCTCTTCCGGCCCTTCCCCCCCTGTCGTCCCGCCCCCTCCCCTTCGCCCGCCACGCTCTGGGCCTCCTCCCAGAAGAGAGGAAAGCGACACTACCACCACCAGCGGTGCGAACTCCAGCGAGGAGGTCCACAATTCCTCTCCGAGCTTGGGACCCAGGGGGTGTCTCGAGCGCGGATGGGGGGGGGAGACCGATCCCCGACCGACACCCTGTGCTCTCCGATGCCCGCGTGGCGCTGTCGTGCGTCCTGGCGCAGCCGATCCGAGCCGATCCCGACTCCGTGCCGATGCAGCCCGACCTTGCGTCCCAGACATCCGACACCCGTGGCGGCCGAGGGTGGCCACGAGGCTGCTCTGGGGCGGTCTCTTCTTAACCCCACCTTACTTTTCTCGGCCTGTCGCGATCAACTCCAACAACGGCACTCGATGTCTTGATTTCTCTACACGGAGCCCTTGGACATCCCGACGCCTCTCCCCAGGGCTGGCCCTCTTCACCCTCAGGCGCCGCCCCTGGCGCGCGCGAGCGTTCCCTGCGCCAGGGAGGAAGAGGGTCCAACGCCGATCCCCAAGAAGCCCGCGCGTGACCTCGAAAGTTGATGCCCGTGCAGGTGCTTGTTGCTCTACGATTAAGGCGGGTCTGTCCCTCTACAGGAGAAAGATTCAAAAGTAGTCCAAACATACTATGGGGACGATTGTTTGACTCTTGTCGGTCCTCTTATATATATGTATATACGTAGGTGTGTGTATATATATATATAGAAATAATATGAATGGAAACCACCAAAAACATATTTTCATGTTTCGTCCAAATCCGCTTGCAGGAGGACATGCCCGACACAATTCTACGGTCGGGGTGTTGGTCGAGGAATGTGCCCAGCAGGCTTCAGAACCTGGGGGATTCCTTGTCTCATGAGGGCGGCTGTGATATCCACGGCCAGCCCACGATTGGAACCCCACTGGCTTCCAGACCCTGGATGCCTTATTCAATGGTTCCTCATCGAATGCCCCCAGCGTACCCCCCCCCACCGACCCACTTCCCAGGACTCGACCTGAACGGAGTGTTGGCGATGTCGTGGGCCGTTTTCGTTGTGGCTTCGTTCTGCAGCGAAGGCGGAAGGGAGGCCAAGCGAGGGACAAAACGAGAACATAATGACAGACGGCAAACACTGTTTAGGTCGATCCCTGGTGAGCGGCGGAGACTCGGGTACATGGCATCATGGCTGTGCTGTGGGCCGTGGCTGCTTAACGCCGTGGCCGCCCTGGCCAGCGCCAGTGCGGCCGGCGGTGAGCCCTTCCCCCTCTCAGAGGCCCTCACCGTATGTCTGGGGCAGGTGTCCCTCTGGAGCGATGTCCCGACGCGGAGCTGGCGGACCCTGCCCGGAGCGCGCTCCCGCGCGCCTTCCTCGCGACCGCGCGCGCCAGTCGCTCGTGGAGCACTGGAGCGAGGCCGAGGCGCGCCCGCAGCGGCAAAGAGTGACGGCGGTCGCGGCGTCGGCAGACTCGGCCGCCGCCTCGACTTCCTGCTCCTCTCCTGCTCCTCGTCGCCCTCGCTCGCCCCCTCCCATCTCCTCCTCCTCCTCCTCCTCCTACTCCTCCTTCTGCTCCTCCTCCTCCTCCTCGTCCATCGGCTCCTCCTCCTCCTCCTCCTCTTCCTCCCCTTCCTCGTCCTCCTCGTGATGCGCTCTCCTGGTCTCTCCTCCTCCTCCGCCTCCTCCTCCGCTCTCCCTCCCCATTCTCATCACACTGCTCTCCTCTCCTTTGTTTTCCTTCCTCCGCCTCTTCCCTCCTCCTTCTCCTCCTCCTCCTCCTCCTCCTCCTCCTTCTCCTTCTCCTCCTCTTCCTCGAATTCCATCCCTTTTCCTTGCAATTTACTCCTCCCTGTCGCACCCCGAGGCGTGTCGGTAGGGCGAGACGGGCGTTTCGCTTAATACGCCCTCACCACTTATGACCCTGAAGCTTAAACGTTTACAAGAGTTTCACGGGGCCGGTTTCAGAATGTGGCTCCCGCCTCAGCGCACGAGGTCACGTGTGGAGGTTTCAGAATTGGTCTCAACTGTTTGCAAGAGGTTCACGTGTGGAGGTCGGTTCCTGTTCAGCTTGTGACTCTCGCTGTAGCACCCCGCACATTCGTCACCAAAAGTTTGCAAGAGCTTCACAGATGGAGGGCGGATGGTTTTCAAACTGTGAGTTATCGCTCTAGCGCCGCGCACATACTGCCTCAGAAATTGCATGAGCCTTACGGATGGATAACGATTTTTTAATGTTGGCCTCGTTTCAGCGCCGCGCACATTCATGTGTAAGGTTGCAAGAGTTTGAGGGATGTGCATGGTGAGCGTCACAAAACGGTGTAGCGGCAGGATTCGGGGCTGTCAAAGAACAACTGTCACGTTGATTCGCGGTGTTGAGATCCCAGGAATGGTGTGCTGGCGCGATTCCAGGAGTCGTGTGTTGGCACGATTGAGGATTCTCAGACGGTTGTCTGCCAAGGGGGCACTCCCAGCAGTGAGAATGTGATGTTACAGGGACCTGTGATGAGGGAGCTTGGGGGGAGGGTTTATTCTCCTGCACAGATGTGTTCTAGAGCTCGGACCTCTTTATTTCCGTCGTCGTCGTTTGTTCGTTCGCCGTTCCCCCCCCCGGCCACGGAAGGATACCCCCAGAGGACGGAGGCGAAAGCCTCCTGTCCCTCGCTTTTTCCTTGGTGCAAGAGCCAGGGCACGCGTGCCACTTGTTGCAGCCTCGGTGGGACGTCTTGGGTCTACACCGGTCCTCCTCCCGCTCCTTGGCGGGGTACGGAGAGCGAGGAGGCTCAGGCAGGCCTGGGGCAAAAAGTACATTCCGGTCGTTGAAAGTCGGTGTTTTCCCAGATTCCAGTCTGCTTCAAGCGCCTTCCTGCCTCAGGACTCGATATGCTTTGCTGTGTTTTGTTGTTCTTTGGGGGGGCATGAACCCTATCTACTTGATGCGCCTGCCTGCTTCATGTTTTTACCTACCTCTTCCGTCAGACGTGTACATCGCCGCAGAGCGTTCCGGGTCGCTCTCAGAGCGTTCGGGAGCATTCTGGAACGGCTGCGGTTGTGGCGCCAACTCGGGAGCGGTCAAGATTGGGGTGATGAGTAAGGGATGGTGGATATTATTGCCGGGCCCATGGTAGCGCCCCAGATTTCATGGCCCCCTCTTCTCCTTTCAGTGCGTCCCCTGGTCCCGCTTACGTCCGCGCACGTGCTTCGGGCCATGAATTTACGCACCCTCTTGAACGCCTCCGGTCCAATGCATTCTTCTAGTCCGCCAGCTCCCAGAGGTTTCCTCTGCACCTCGCTCTGGTTTTCCCTGGTTGGGAATGGTGTTGCTCGTTTCAGCGTCGGCAACATCCAGACTCAGCGCTGGCCACCCTCCTGGCTAGGAATGTTGCTGTCCGCTAGCGCCGGCCACATCCTTGATTAGAAGTGAATGGTGTTCTCGCTTCAGCGCCGGCCGCGTTCCTGGTTGGGCACATTGTCCTCGCCTCAGCGCTGGCCACATCCCTGCTCGGGAATAGTGTTCTCGCGTCAGCGCTGGCCTCATCCTCCATCCGAGGTGGCTCGAGAATATTGCGAAGGCCTTACGGCCGGTGCCGCCGACCCTGAATGGCGACGACGACGACGACGACGACGAGCGCTCTTGGGGACCTCTTGGGGGTAGTTTGTGGGCCTCTTGGGAAGCTCTCAGGGACCGCTTGGAAGCCTCGTGGGGGCCTCTTGGGGCTTCCTGGGGGACTCTTGGAGGGGGCCTGGGACGTCTTGGAGGCTTCTTGGACGGTCTTGGGGCTATCGTGGGCGTTTTCGGCCGATCTGTGGGCGACTCGGGGCCCTCTTGGGCCGTCTCGGGGGCCATCTTGGGCATTCGGACCTCATTTGGAGTGTTTTCGAGGTTTCTAGGCCGCCCGAGGGAAAACGAATCTGCCCCCCCACCCCTCCCCCACCCCCCCCCGGGACCCCCCCCCCCGGGACCCCCCCGGACCCCCCCCCCTGGGGAAGGGATCGAAGGGAAGGGGCTTCCCTTCGACTCGATTACGACACTGCTAGATTTTTCTCTCGCTCACGAGCTTGAGAAGGAAGCTGCAGGGAAATGGGGCGACGGAGGCGACGACCGACGGAGACGACGACTCGAACAGCCAAGCCCCTCGCACACGCCGACAGGGTCGGCGGATTTCTACGCTGTCGTTACTTTTGGATTGCGTCCTTCTGTGCCGCTTCATCCCAGTGCGTCGTTTGCAGCCTGGCTGCTTGCCAATTTCGACGTGAATATTCAGCACAACTTTGGCGCTGTTTCGGCAGACATTAGACACTATGTCAGGTTGGGCACGAATAGTGTCTGATTTGTTCGGGGCGCTTGAATTTACGAACGTTACTCATCCAGTTTACAACGCCAGGTTGCCAGAGGGAGGACCATTCAAACGGCAGAGAAAAGGTTCACATTCCGCTTCACTCAGCCCCCTCCTCCTCCTCCTCCTCTTCCTCCTCCTCCTCCTCTTCCTCCTCCTCCTCCTCCTCCCCCTCCTCCTCCTCCTCCTCCTCTTCCTCCTCCTTCTCTCTCTTCCTCCTCCTCCTCCGCCTCCTCTTCCTCCTCCTCCTCCTCCTCCTCCTCCTCCTCAGGTTGGACCCGTCATTGCCTGATTCCCCCCTGTTGCCTCTTGGAGTTTCCCCCACCCACTCCTGCGTGGCTTGCGTGATGAAGGGCGGATTTGGCTGACGGGAGACGGCTCAGGGGCCCTTTTTCAGGACACCCACTGTTCCGCAGAACTTCTTGGGCTGTGGTCTCGGTTAATTGGGGAACCGACCCGAGAGGCATGAACGAGTTGCAGAAGTCTGGAGGATTCTGGGGTGCCGTCCCAGGACCCAGGCAGAGCAGCAGCCGTTCCTAGCTTTTTGTGTTTCTTGAAGCTGTCCGAGCTACCCAAGGCAGGAGTCTCATGTACCTCACCAACAGCGCATATGTCCAGAAGTGTCTGTTCAGGCTCAGGGCAAACGCTTTTTGGAAGCCCAAGTCTAATCGCGACCTCTGGAACCTGGTGAGGGGGCCTGCTTTGGTCAGGGACATCGAGGTTGTTAGAATCGAGAGCCACGCCAAGGAATCTGACGTTGTGCGAGCCTCGCCTGAGGTGAGGTCCCTTTTCGCGTTGAACACTTTTGCCGACCAACTGGCGGAACAGATGCCTCATGAGGCCCAAGTCCCCACAGAAGTGGCCGAAACATTGCGTGAGCTCGACGTGGAGTCGCAAGACATCCGCCGCCGCCTAGTCGCCATGTTGGCAGAGATGCCTGCTTCTCGACCTGTTTCGGAGTTGTGCTCGGCACTGGGGACCGCTCGGCCGAAACCGGACTTGAAGCAGGCTTCAGTTGACACGCTCCACTCCCGTGGGCCAGTCGGCGACCGACATCGCTTGCACTGCCGATCCTGCGGGTCTGAACCCCAGAGGAGGTCCAAGGGAGCGATGGTAAGTTGGCTTCGAGAGCCCCGCAGTGCCCCAGCTGTCGCAGACCCCTCCTGTCGGGACCCTGTCCCCGTGGCTACTGCCCGCCACGGCCTGACTGCGCACGCCTCTCAGACTCTGCGGTGATTGGAGGTGGGGGGGGGCTCTCGAGAGGAATTGAGATTTGCCTGCTCAACCTGCGGTGGCCTCGGGACGGACCACTACAGGAGGGGCGAGAAGCGTGTGCAAGAGTGCCAGCCCCCCACACGCACGGGGCTGGCTTATTTGAGGTCCTTCGAGAAAGGGCTCGCGCCTGGCCACACGAAGCTGGCCAGGGAGGTGAACTCCCAGGCTTGATCCTGCGGAGCTGCGCGCAGCGCATCGTCAAATCTAATAGATCCTCCTCCTCCTCCTCCTCCTCCTCCTCCTCCTCCTCCTCCTCTTGCTCCTCCTCCTCCTCCTCCTCATGTTTCTCCTCCTTTCTACGTTGGCCATGCTCTGGGTGAAGAGCCGCAGCGTCAAGCACACAACCCGTATGACCTAGTGCAAATGCAGAGCCAATCATATATGCACAAGAGAGGGCACTATTAACATAGCGTAAGCGAGCAGTGAGCGCGGATCGGCAAAGCGAGGAACACGGATGAGTGGAACAGATGGGGCCCGCAAGAGGGCATGCAGCACGCGCAGTCAAGTCCATCCTCCCACCAACTTCCTCCTCTTCCTCCTCCTCCTCCTCCTCCTCCTCCTCCTCTCCTCCTCCTCCTCCTCCCCTCCTCCTCCTCCTCCCCTCCTCCTTCTCCTCCTCCCCTCCCTCCTCTCCTCTCCTTCTCTCTCCTCCTCCTCCTCCTCCTTCTCCTCCGCCTCCTTCGCCTTCCTCTTCCTCCTCCTTCTCCTCCTCTCCTCCATCCTCTCCTCCTCCTCCTCCTCCTCCTTCCTCCTCCCCTCCTTCCTCCTCCACCTCCTCTCCTCCTCCTCCTCCTCCTCCTCCTCCTCTTCCTCCTCGCCGAAGACACAGCAACAACGCAGCAGCAAGAGCGCGCCGGCGGCGGAAAGCGACGGCGATGACCCCTGGGGCATGACCAGGGTAGCCCGCTGGGGACACGGCGCGGCGACGACCCGGCGAGATCCCAGGCCGCTTCCTCTTCCTTCGCGTTCTCTCTTTCCTCCTCCTCCTCTTCCTCCTCCTCTCCTCCTCCTCCTCTCTTCTCCCTCTCCCCTGCCTCCTCCTTCCTCTCCTCTCCTCCTCCCCCTCCTCCTCTCCTCCCCTCCTCCTCCTCCTCGCTCCTCCTCCTCCTCCTCCTCCTCCTCCTCCTCCTCCTCCTCCTCCTCCTCCTCCTCCTCCTCCTCTTCCTCCTCGCCGAAGACACAGCAACAACGCAGCAGCAAGAGCGCGCCGGCGGCGGAGAAGCGACGGCGAACCAGACCCCTGGGGGGCATGACCAGCGGAAAGACGGCCGCGGGGGCCACGGCGCGGCGACGACGCCGTCGACGATCCCAGGCCGCTTCCTCGTCCTTCTCGTTCTCTCTCTTCCTCGTCCTCCTCTTCCTCTCCTCCTCCTCCCTTCTCCTCCTCTTCCTCCGCCTCCTCCTCCTTCCCTCCTCCTCCCTCCTCCTCCTCTCCTCCTCCTCCTCCCTCCCCCCTCCCTACCCCCCTCCTCTCTTCTCTCCTCCGCCCCTCTCCTCTCCTCCTCCTCCTCCTCCCCTCCTCCTCCTCCTCCTCCTCCTCCTCCTCCTCCTCCTCCCCCTCCTCCTCCCTCCTCCTCCTCCTCCTCCTCCTCTCTCCTCTCTCCCCTCCTCCTCCCTCCTCCTCCTCCTCCTCCTCCTCCTCCTCCTCTCCTCCTCCTCCGCCCCCTCCCCCTCCTCCGCCCTCCTCCTCCTCCTCCTCCTCCTCTCCTCCTCCTCCTCCTCCTCCTCCTCCTCCTCCGCCCTCCTCCTCCTCCTCCTCCTCCTCCTCCTCCTCCTCTTCTCCTCCTCCTCCTCCTCCTCTCCTTCTCCTCCTCCTCCTCCCTCCTCCTCCCTCTCTCCTCCTCCTCCCTCCTCCTTCTTCTCCTCCTCCTCGCCCACTCCTCCTCCCTCTCCGCCTCCTCCTCCCCCTCCTCCTCCTCCTCCTCCTCCTCCTCCTCCTCCTCCTCCTCCTCCTCCTCCTCCTCCTCCTCCCAGGCCGCCCCCCCCGCCCTGCCGAGAGCCGCGAAGATCATCGCGCGTCGCGCCCATTTGTTTACAAACAATACAATAATAAGCAATCCTCGCAAGCATCGCGCGTCGCGCCCAGACCTCCCCCGAATCAGGACGACATCACGACGGGAGTTTTTTTGTAGTTTTTCGGCCTCCAGGGGCCCTCGCCGGGCTGGGGTCCAGAGGGACGGGGGCCTCGGGACAGGGAGGGATATCCAGGGCTGGGTCTGCGCAGTCCGAGGCGCCTCGTCCTCTTGGCCCCCTCCCTCGGCCCAGGCATGCGCCGTCCTCGTTTTTTGGCAGGGCTGCGTCCCTGGGAAGTCCCGACCCTTCCCCTGGGGCCGGTTGTGCATCCTGAGTCGTTATTTGGCGGTCCCGAGGCCCGGCGGGGGCCCCCCGGGGCCGAAGATGGCCCCAAACTTGCCGTCCTGATTTTTTTTTGCGACGCGATCATGTCTGAGGTCCTCTTGGCCCCGTCCTTCAGGGCCTCCCATCCTTGAACCACCGAGGGGGCGCGTTCACAGCTCGAGGTAGGATCCCTTCAGAGAAATTGTTGACGCTTCGCGAATTCCTACCAGCCCACCCAGAAACGATGCCCAGAGGAATTGCCTCGATCAGGGAAGCGGGCAGCACACAGAGGAAGGGTCCCCCAGTGGAGGCTTCTTGGAGCGTCTCGTAGAGCGTCTTGGGTGCCTCGGAAAGCTTCTTGGGGCCTCTTGGGGGTGTCTTGGGAGCATCTTGGAGGCCTCTTGGGCGCCTCTTGGGGCCTCCTGGGGCCTCCTGGACGCCTCTTGGGGCCCTCTTGAAGCGATCTTGAGAGCCTTGGGGGCGCTCTTGGGACCCTCTTGGGCCATCTTGGAGCCATCTTGAGGCCTCGGCGAGAAAGCCAAAATCATTCATTTTCATAAGGTTTTGGAAGGATTTTCGCCTCGTCGGGGCCTCCTGGGGGAGCTCTTTGGCCACTTGGAGCCGTCTTGGAGCGGTCTTAAGGCCTCTTGGAGCATCGTGGGCGCCATCTTGAGGCATCTTGGGATATCTTGAGCCATCTTGAAGATCATCTTTGGCTCTCCCAGGCGCTCTTGGAGCCATCTGAAGCAGTGCCCCCCCCCCCCCCCCCTCGGATGCCAAAATGTGGCCAAAACCTTTGTAAAATCAGCGATTTTGGCATTGTCGCCGAGGCCTCTTGGAGCGTCTTGGGTGCCTCTGGGGTGCCTCTGGGGGCCTTTTGGAGGTCTCTCGGAGGTCTCTTGGGAGCCTCTTGGGGGCATCCTGGGGGCCTCCTGGGGGCCTCTTGGGGCTTCCTGGCCACCTCTTTGGGCCCTCTTGGGGCACCCGTGGGAGCCTTGGGGGCCATGCTTGGGCCATCTTGGGTGAGATCGATCACAGGAGGGGGGGTCTAATTAGCGTCCCCCCCCCAAGAGGCCAAAATGGGGCCAAAACCTTATATAGTAGAACCACTGATTTGGGCTTCCTCGCCGAGGCCGTTTTGGACGCTCCGACGACTCGCGGAACCCCCCGTCCAGGTCCATGGGGAGGGGGGAGGGGGAGGGGGAAACCCGTCCCCGGAGGGGAAGGAGGAGGAGTGGAAGAGGAAACGCTCTAAACCACCGACGCCCAGAGGACCGGTGGGATTTGCCCTGCCGCCCTCCGCCATCCCCGCCCCCGAGGCCCCCCCCCCCCCACATTGGCGTCCTTCGGACGTGTGCATCTTCTTCTCGGCGAGGACCATCGAGGAGCAGCCTCGACCAATGATGCTCAAGGATGCTCCTCGGTGATCGAGGGGCATCCTTGAAAAGCGCTCGATGCTCGAGGATGTTCCTGATGCCCTTGCAATCGCTCGATGTTTAAGGATGCTCCTCGATGGTCGAGGAGCATCCTTGATCATCGGGCAACGAGACACACACACACACACGAAACCGAACAAATCATGGGTGGTATGGACGTCCGAGCGATGGCAAGCCCACATTCCCCAACCAGTGCTTGCACTGAAGGGGTCCTAGCGGACACTGAAAGAGTTGGCGAAAGTCCCAAGCCGATTTCGGTAGCGGGCTGGGTTCCTGGGTTCCCAGTTCCGGGTTCCCGGGTTCCCGGGTTCCCGGTTGTTGGTTCTGGGCCGATTTCGGGATCCCACGATCGAGCTCACCATCGATCTCATGATCGATCTCACTCTCCATCTCACCCCATCGATCTCACCACCGAAATATCACAATCGA
>CAUYUJ010011927.1:0-7500 GCA_963575745.1 Prorocentrum cordatum | reverse complement strand
CATCCTCATCCTCATCCTCATCATCTTCCTTCTTCTCCTCCTCCTCCTCCTCCTGCTCCTCCTTCTCCTCCCCTCAAACCTCCAACAGGTCCTCCTCCTTTTCCTCCTGAAACATGCATCTGCCTCGGGACCGGGGTCTTCTCTTCGGAAGTTGGCCGCAGCACGAGCAGCGAGCTCCCGCTGGACCAGAGACTCCGCCTTCGAGAGGTCTCTGGGACCGAAAACAAACGGCACAGCAGCAAGCTCCATCCTGGAGCGCGGAGCCTGGAGAGTGAAAGGTCAGAAATTCCGTGTATGCCCACCCCACAGTGATGTTGGGGCCATCTAGCATGGGGGAGCTCAGAGGGGGGCCCGATTGACGCGAACAACTGCCCAGGCCAGGTGGGGTAGCCCCCCCGCCTGGAGGCGCTTCCTGGCCGTGTACGCAGCCCCGCCACAGATCTTGATCTCGCGGGCCCCCTCCACGCAGCTGGGTCGTGTCGTGGCGACGTGGCGGCAATCCAGCCGCGGGAGTTCATGGTTGGACGCAGCCAGTTGCCTGGAAGCGGCTATTCGGGAACGATTCGGTTGTCGAGCATTGGCCGATCGTTGGCTGTTGAGCGATCCGCGCGGTGAAAGAAACCAGCGCCAGGGTCGTCGCGACACCCTCGCTGGCCCCTCTTAAGGGAGGTTGAGGAGGGGGGGCAGGAGCCAGACATCCGGCCGCTCCAATTCTTGCGATGCGCCAGGGGCCGGTGTTTCGTCCTGAGTAGTTTCTTGGACGCTCCCGAGGCCCGGCGAGGGCCGCCGGAGGCCTAAAACTGCCCAAATCCCGCCGCTCAATTTTTTTGGAGCGTCGGATCTCTGGGGAGGAGGGGAGGAGAAACAGGCGGCGGAGGATCAAGGCCGCCTTCCTCAGGGCCCCCGTCGGCCTCTCCGCGGGCCTTCGGGACCAGGGACGGGGCACTTCTGAAGGCCTCGTGCGGGACCACCTCGGTGGCCGTGCTCTCTGTACCGAGGGAGCGGGCCCTACAGCGCCGTGCAGCGTCTAGGATCCCTCCTCCTCCTCCTCCTCCTCCTCCTCCTCCTCGTCCTCCTCCTCTTCCTCCTCCTCCTCCTCCTTGTCTTCCCTTTCCTCCTCCTCCTCATCATCATCGTCATACTCATTGTCATCATCATCATCATCATCATCATCATCATCATCATCATCATCATCATCATCATCATCATCGTCATCGTCATCGTCATCGTCATCGTCATCATCATCATCATCATCATCATCATCATCATCTTCATCTTCAGCCTCATCATCATCATCATCAGCATCGTCACCACAACTGCCATCATCATCAGCATCGTCATCATCGTCATCAACAACATCAACATCATCATCATCCTCAGCAGCACCATCATTAGCGTGATCATTAGCAGTACCATCATCAGCAGCAGCATCATCAGCAACAAGAGCAACATCTACATCATCAGCAGCAGCAACAACAGTATCATCACTAGTTTCGTCGTCACCGTCGACGTCATCATCGAAACCACCATCCACATTCCATCATCATAATCATAATCCACAGCCCATCATCAGAACCACCATCCACCATCCGTCCTCATTCACTTCGTCCATCCATCCTCCTGCTTCACCTTCTCCCCCGACATCCCCGCTCCGTGCGACACAATCTCGCGACGGAATGCCTCTGCGCCATTGTCGGCCTCTAGCATAGGTCCCTCGCTGGGCCCAGAGGGACCGTCACCAAGGCGACTCGGGAGGAGAAGGAGGAGGAGGAGGAGGAGGAGCCGCATTGTGACCGAAATGCGCGGCGCAGGATGCCCGGGTCTACCCCTCTCTCTGCTCTTCTGCCTCCTGCCCGTGGTGTCGGAAATGCGGGTGGCTACCATCAGATTCGCACCATGTCTGGCTGCAGAGAGAGTCATTCATGAAGACTATACGGCCGGATTCTCCAGAGAACCCCCTGAACGCGGAGAACGCGGAGAACTCGCAGAACCTGGATAACCTGGAGAACCCAGAGAATCCGGAGAACCCGGAGAACCCGGAGAACCTCAAGAACCCGGAGAACACGGAGAACCCGGAGAACCGGGAGAACGCGCGGATGACCGGGAGAAGGCGGAGCACCCGGAGAACGCGGAGAACGGGGAGAGCCTTGAGACTCCGGTCGAATAGTCTGCATGACTCCAGCGAGTGGGCTCGGGGCGCCCTCGTGAAGGGCAGCCGAGCCCCTGCCCCCGCTTCGGCTGCACGATGTCCCTGCTGCCTCCCCCTTGGATCGCCCTCCTGCCCTCCCCTCCTTCTCCGCCCTGCCCTTGTCCTCCCCCTCGCCCCCTCCTCTCTCCCCCGCTCCCTTCCCTTCCCCCCCCGCTGCCTCCTCCCCCTCCCCGATCACTCTCTGCCCCGCCCCTCCTTCTCCTGTCGACTCTCCTCCTCGCCCTTCACCCCCCTGCTCCCCGCTCCTTCATCCTTCGCCCCTCCTTCCACCTCCTTCCACCCCGTTCTCCCTCTCCCCACGCCCCTCCTCGTCCTCCTCCTCCTCCTCCTCCTCCTCCTCCTCCCTCCGCCTCCTCCTCCTCCTCCTCCTCCTCCTTCCTCCTCCTCCTCCTCCTCCTCCTCCTCCTCCTCCTCCTCCTCCTCCTCCTCCTCCTCTATACTTCTCCCATCACTCTGGCGCCGCCCCCCCGCGCCCTCGGGAGGCGTTGGATCGAGGACACGGAGGACGTGAAGCAGGCCCCCCCCCGCTCCCCAGGGAGCCACGGGGCGGGCAGGCGGGCCCCGCGCCCACCCCGTGCACGGCCAGCGTCTCTCCTGCTGGCCGTCGTCGCCTCTCCTGCTGCCTCCTCGTTGGTTATTTCGCTGTTTATGCTCGTTCGTGTTTCTCTGTGTGTTCATCCTCCTCCTCCGTCTTGTCCTTTCTCCTCCTCCTCATCATCATCACCCTGATCATCATCCTCATCATCCTGCTCCTCATCATTTCCCCTTCCTCCTCTCCCCCCCGTTCCTTCTTTTCCTGCCTCCTCCCCCATCCCTCCCCCACCTCCTCCCCACCTCCTCCCCGCTGCCGTTCTCCCTCCTCTCGAGGCTCCTCCGCCCCCTCGCCAGCAGCCCTCGGTCCCCACGTCCCGCACCTGCTGCGGGACGGCGGTCGCCGCGGCCGCGCCGCGGCGCCTGCCCCCGTGCGGAAGGCTCGGACTCTGAATGTCGAGGGTTGTCCCCCCCTCCAAGTGGAAGTCGGGCGTGCCCCTCTACAGGGGCAATCTTCAAAGACAGTCAAGCAATGGCCTGGGGACGAGTTTTCGATTTGTGTCACGCATTGTTGGGCATATTGGGGTATTTTTTAGATCTGTTGTTCAAAATCTGCCTGAAGGGGGACATGCCCGACCTAACTCCAAGTCCGCCCCCTCCCACGCGCCTCGTCCACCTCCATCCTCCTCCATCCCTGCCTCTGACCCATAACTCGCCGCTGGTCTCACCAACAGACGTGCCCGTAGGCCGATCCAGGTTTTCCGCTGGAGACTCCCCGGCAATGTGCCCCTTCTGGGCCAGAAGGTGATCGTCCACCGATGTCGGCGGGCACCGTTTGAGAATTTCAGAATGGGCTCTCGCCTTGTCGCCGCGAAAAGCTGGTAGCAGTTGCTCGGATGGAGGCCGGCTGGTTTCAAACTGTGGTTCTCCCTTCGGAATACCCCAGCAAGTATCACAACGAGCGTGACACTGCGCAGTAGGAAGTGCACGGCTGGAGGGCGACTTTTTTTTCCAAATGGGGTTCCACTTGAGACGGTTTCGAAAGTAATTGCCGCAGGCTTGAATTTTGTGCAGCAGCGGTACGGACGAATGGCGCTTCCCTTTCAAATTGGGGCTCTCACATGGGGGTCCATGCACTTCCGCTGCCATAAGCGGAAGCATGTGTGTGTGTGTCGGCCACACAGGTCGGGAGGAGGTCTCCTCAACACGAGGAGCTGTACGACCCTGCCCTGCCTGATCGCTCGCCAGGTGGGTGCACCGCAATTCCTCTAGTAACAATGGGGACCTCGCCTGAACGGCAGGCCTGTGGGGCACCCATCTTTGAAGGGGGCGCTTCCCGTATCGGGGGAGCGCAAGACCCGGGTTTGCCAGGACTCGGGTTCGCCATCGTTTTTTGACGACCGCGCCTCGGATTTTAACGAGGAGGAGTTTCGTGGGATGTCTGCAGCGGGAGGCCTCGTCAAAATGCAGGCTCGGCCTCGTAATTTGTTTGACGACCTCGTCGGGGATTTCCGAGTCCCCTGTACCCAGGTCTTACGTCCCCCTGACCGTAGTGCAAAGAAACGCCTGTAGGGACGCATGAGGAGGAAACTCAAGACGCGAAGGGTTAGTCCAGCATCGCTGCTACATCTTGGGATGACTCTGGTCCTCCTCCTTTTCGTCCTCTCCCCCTCTCCCTGATGCGTCCGCGCCATGATGCGAAACGTCGTTTCAAAGTTTTCGGCACCTGGGTGCCCCCTCCGGGCGCCACCAAC
The DNA here is from genome assembly GCA_963575745.1 of Prorocentrum cordatum. Taxonomy (NCBI): domain Eukaryota; class Dinophyceae; order Prorocentrales; family Prorocentraceae; genus Prorocentrum; species Prorocentrum cordatum. Next base: position 3,006 of record CAUYUJ010011927.1, on the reverse strand, counting down.
AGACGGCCCAGGATGAAGCGCCGGTCCCCGGAAAGAGGTCCAGACCTCTGGGTTGGTTGGACGTTGCGAAATGGGGGGTCATAAATGGGGGGGGGGTCCGAAAACGTACCCAAACGGTACCTAAATGAGACCCCTGGGGCTCCGAAGGGGCCCGAAAGGGGACCGTTTCTGACTCGACCCCCCCATTTATGACCCCCCACTGAGCCACGCCCAACTGGGAGGGCACGCTGCGAAAAGAACATGACGTCGCATGCCTGGGTCCTCCTCCCCGCTCGCGGCACGAGGCGTCTCCCACAGTGTGGTCCAGCCAGCCGCGGCCACGACGACATCACAGAACGTCCCCTTTGCTGATGCCTATGCTTGTCCTCTTCCTCGATCGGCCGCGGGAGAGAAGGCTCCAAGCGTCAGCTCTCCTCTTCCGACTCCCCGCTCCGTCTCCACCGCTCCTTCTGTCAGCGAGAGCGTTCCACGATTCGCCACGTGCCTACTCGCAAAAGTCTGATGAGCAAATGTTTGCCTCGATGTAGCGGATCGTAGGACCGCATCTTTTATTCGCGGCCATAACGGTCGTTATGGGGGAGGAGGGGGGACGGTGGGAGGGGGGCATACGTAGCGCCCCCCCCCCCCCCCCCCGCCCAGGACTGCGGTGCCAGACTGCGGCAGTGCTGGGGGCGCACTGAGGGGGGGAGGGTAGGGGGCATGATGCGCGTTATGGCCCAGAGTGTAAAACAAATCCAGGTTCCCCGCGGCGGGTCCAGGCCATTAGCGAGCAGTTACTCTGCGAGTTGTGGAACGTGCTTGTCTATCCTGGGCTCCTGCTCGCGTTCCCCCAGCTCCCATCGCGCCGCAGTCTACCCGCCCCCTCCCGGCGCCTCCCGGTCCTCCTCCTCCTCTTCTTCCTCCTCTTCTCCTCCTCCTCCTCCTCCTTCCTCCTCCTCCTCCTCCTCCTCCTCCTCCTCCTCCACCTCCTCCTCTCCTCCTCCCCCCCTTCTCCTTTCTCCTTCTTCGTCTCCTCCTCCTCCTCCTCCCTCCTTCTTCTTCCTCTTCGATCCTTCTCCTCCCCCTCATCCTCCCCCTCCTGCCCCTCCTCCCCCTCCTCCTCCTCCTCCTCCTCCTCCTCCTCCTCCTTCTCCTCCTCCTCCTCCTCCTGCTCTTCCTCGCCCGCTTCGGCGCCCGTTCAGCCCGCACGTTCCGGCGCCTCGCGTCTCCTGGCCATGTCAATCTTGCGCCCAAGACTGGCATCTAAAGCGCACAGGTGGCCAGGCTTAAGTCGGGCCTGTCCCTCTACAGAAGGAATATTCCAAAATAGCCAATACACATTATTGGAACTATTAGTTCTACAGTTTTTTGAGTGACAATTTTTCGTATTTTCATTTTGCGCCCAAGATCGGCCTGTAGGAGGACATGCCCGACCTAAGGCCAGGCCAGGAGGGCGTGTACATCGATTTCCGGTTCAGGGTGGGACTGGCCAGGACTGGTGTGGGTGGTGGTTGGCATCTTTCGGCCCACCCGCTCCACCCATCCCCTCCTCCGCATCAGGCTCGATCCATCCCCGGATCTGGCTTGGAGCGCCTCCCCGTGCCGATTCCGAGGCGGATGCGGCCGTGGCGACGCAGGCGGCCCCTGGGCGCGCCCCAACCCCCAACCACAAGAAACGTCAATACTGTCCTCTGCCCCTCTTCCCGTGCCCCTCCCCTCCTCCTCTCCTCCTTCTCCTCGTCCCCTCCCCCTCTCTTCTTCTCTCTTCTCCCTGGGGTTCGCAGTTCCGACGGCGGTTCCCCCACCCCGCCGGGGTCGAGGCCGGGGGACCCGCGGCGGCGCGCGGAGTGCGCTGCCGCAGTGAGACACGCGGCGGTTGTTTTTTTCAGCTGCGCGCATTGTTGAAAGCCGAAGCTTGTAACCTTGTCGCCCAGGCACGGCCTGGGATAGGAGGCGCTTTGTTTCGTCGCCACGGTGCGTGTTTCGCAGCTGTGGGGGCCAGGGCAGTGAAATCCAGCGAAATCCTCCCGCACCCCTGGCTCCGGCTGTTGCCAGAGGGCGGCCGCTGCCCAAGGATAGACACCAGGTACCCCAGGACGGCCCAGGGCGGCCCAGAGGCCCACAATGGCTTGCAGGGGCCTCCAGACTGCAACGAAGAGCTGTGGGCATCTCGATCGGGCCAGGAACGCACCTCCTCCTCCTCCTCCTCCTCCTCCTCCTCCTCCTCCTCCTCCTCCTCCCTGGCAGCTGCTGGTGAGCTCGGAGATCGAAGGTCGATCTCTGGACCTCCCCCAGGGTGCATCCCGACCAGGCTTTCGCTGCAGATCCAGCCGTGGCCACAATGGCGCCCCCAGCGCCGCATCCTCGAGGAGCCTCGAACCTGGATCGTCGATGATCATCGACTCGAGCTGACGGTGGCCTGCGGCCTGGCGCAGACGAGGAGGAGGAGGAGGAGGAGGAGAAGGAGGAGGAGGAACAGGAAGAGGAACAGGAGCAGGAGCAGGAGCAGGAGCAGGAGCAGGAGGAGAGCGGGAAGGGTAATGGGGAGGCGGGCGACCGGGAAGGGAGGGGGTGAGCAGCAACAGGATATGGATCGGAAGGATGGGGAGGAACAAGAGGAGGACCTGAGGCGAGAGAATCGTGAGGGCGAATAATCAGAAACAGCCAAACCGTATGAAGTGTCGCTGAAAAGAGGTATCTCTGAATAGCCATATCCCAATCTGCTTTAAGCGCCTTCCTGCTTCAAGAGTCGAGCGGTTTTCCCTCTTCGGGGGTGGGCGGAGACCCAATCTAATGTCTAACGCCTTCCCGCTCCACGTTTCTACCCGCTCCTTCCGACCGACTGGCAAAAGAGATACAAGAGGGAGGAGGTGCAGGCGGGAAACTAATAGGCCGAAGAGGAGAAGGAGGCGGCGGAGGAGGAGGCGGAGGAGAAAGAGGAGGAGGAGGAGGAGGAGCAGGAGGAGGAGGAGGAGGAGGAGGAAGACGAGGACGTTGAGGGATGATGATGATGATGATGATGATGAT
>CAUYUJ010011926.1:12500-20367 GCA_963575745.1 Prorocentrum cordatum | reverse complement strand
TCTCCTCCCTCCTCCCTTCCTTCTCCTCCCTCCTCCCTCCTCACTCCTCACTCCTCCCTCCCCCCCCAAGGTCATCGTTTTTGCAGTCAACCTGTAGCATAAGGATGCGCACTGCGGATGCAAGAGCTTCTGAGGCCTATGTTAAACTGGTATTCGAGTAAGGCTGGCCAGCAAAAGTCGCTAAGGCTGGGCCCAAGGGGCAAGGATGCAAGGGTAGCCTTGGGAAGGTTGCATATGTCGACCCCTAACCCAGGTTTTGGGAGGCTTTCGACTGCACCAACGGTTTGGGGCACGCCCCTGGGATGCACGACGGGGGAGGGCGTGCATCCTCGATAGGGGTGCGTCCGACTAGCCCCATAGGGGTGTATCCCAGTGTTGCCCTCCTTTTCTGAGCGGCTTTATTTTCGTCGAAAAGTTCGGGTGGGTGGGGAGACGAATCGCCTGCGCGGTAATTAGATTCGAACCCCGACATGCTCGCGTCCTGAAAAATCAAAACAAGGAGGCAGACTTCTGGCCGTGTTCGGCATCTGGGGGGGGCCTCGCTGGGCCACGTGAGCATGGAAGGCGACTCGGGATGAAACATCTGTCCCGAGGATAGGGTCGGGACTTACCCCGTAATGACAAAACAGGGTATCGCATGTCTGGGAACTGATCCCTATCCCTAACATGGACAAGCCAGACGCGATGACAATCTCAGGGATGTGCGCTCAGACACTGAGGGATTTCTTGAGATCGGCATCGAGGTAAAGTTGCGGCAAGCACAGTGATAGGGATATGCTTCATACTGGAAAAAACTGATAGTAGGGATGCGCAATGAGGATGTGACGGGCTCGGACGCCCATACCGAAGCTTTTTCGAGCGGGGCTGGCCATCGAAAGTGGTCGAGGGTGGGCCGAGGAGGCAAGGATGCAAGGGTACCATCGGGAAAATTACCCATCCTTCCCATCGGCTTCGACTGCATCGTGCTGACAGAAGTGACGCTGAAGAGGACACGAAGGAGCTACTCTTGCCAAGGCGAGTGCCCGGCACGAATAAGTTCCCCGGCCTAGATCTAAGGAGCGGCACGGAAACCAGGGCCCTGGTGCTGCATCGTCGACGAAACTTGTCTGTCCCGTCGCGCCGCGATCCACGTCGAATCCGCGTCGACTCCGTGTCGAACGCGTCGAATCCGTATCGGATTCATGTCGAACTCGCGAACCCGCGTCGGAGCACAAGAAAGGACTGCCATGCGCAGGACAGGCGAGGCCCCCTGAAGCTGCAACGCAGGAGCCACTCCTGAACCCGAGGCGGCCCTCATCGGGGAAACACAAACCTCCCTTTAGTCTACCTCCCTTCAAGAAAACGGCCTGGGGCCGAAACCGACGGACCTGGACCCGCAGAAATGACGGCCGCGACGCCCTCTCGCGAACCGAAAACGGCCAATTCCTCAATCGACGTGTCAGGGTAGGAGGTCTGTCCAACCCCGACCTTACCTCAGCGTGGTGAATGTAAGCCAGGGGCGCGGCACTTCCCGACCACCCCGTGGGGCAACGATACGGGAAGGGCACTGGCATGGGGGGGGGCACGCCCACCCGGAATCGGCGATGCCTCGCCAACAGATCGGCGACATGACCCCATGTGTGAACTTCCGCACGTTCCTGGGCAGATTGGGGATATAGGGCCCCAAGTTAATAGCGGCCGCTGATGGGCAGGCGGCCTTCTGCCTCAAATGGGCACAGGCCGCGGCGACACCGACAGCGAGTCCTGTTCAAAATGAGCAAGAACTGCTGTTGGGCATTATACCCATTCTTTCGTACCCATTCCGTTCATGCCGAGATAAGGGCGAATGGCCCAGGGGCGAGCATTGCACGCATGCGCCCGGGAGCCTCGCCGAAGGTATGGACCATCGGCGCCCCTGAACACACGTACTGCTCTCCCCATGGGCTACTCGCCCTTATCGTTGCCTCCGACGATTGGCGATCAATGGGCGATTGGGGGTCGATGCGTCCCCCCCCTGTGTTGGCGGCGCGCACAAGGGGTGGAGGGAGGGGGGAGGGCTTCTTAGGAGGAGGCTGCTTCTTAGAAGGCGCCAGAATTACATCTGCAGATAAGGCCCACGCCTTCTTAAGAAACAGGGATGCTTCTGAGAAGCCCTCCCCCCTCCCCCCACCCCCCTCTGCTGGGCCTGTTTTCCACCACCACCACCGTAAGTTGAAAGGGGGAGGGGTTCCTCCTCCAGGAGAGCCCAGAATCCAATCGATAAATCGGATCGGCAATCGACATGAATCGGATCGGCGGAAATCGCCAGCCGAATCGGGAAAAGTCGAATCGGCGGAAATCGGCAGGCCTGTACGCCTCCAATAAGAAATCGGAATCCAAATCAGAAGCCCAAGTCGAATCGAATCGGAATCGGAACCCATCGAAGTCGAATCGAATCGAATCGGAGGAATCGAAAAGAGCCCTGCTCCTCCCCCCCTTCTTCTTCCTCCTCCTCCTCCTCATCCTCCACCTCCTTCCCCCCTCCCTATCTTGCGCACCCCTCCTTGCGCGCGGCTGAACGTGCCTCCCCCCCTCCCTATCATTGCCCCTGCTGCCCCTCCCGCTCTCCTCCCGGTCGCGAGCGGCCGGGAAGCGCGGCGAAGGTCCCCCCGCCGCTCCCCCTTCTCATCCCCGCTCCCCCCCCCCTTCGTCTCGGCACTCCTCCCCTCCTCTCTAGAGATCGAAAACTCCACCCCCACAATGACCACCCCGAAACGCGGAGTCGTTTAGTGAACGCGCCCGAAGAAGGAATCGAACAGGGCAGGGCTGTTTAGTAAACGCCCAGGGCCGTTTAGTAAACGCCAATTGTCCGGGGTCCGGGTGGTTTTTCCTCTCTTGACTCTCCCCTCCCCTCCCTCCCCGCTGTCGTCTCGGTACTCCTCCGCCCCGCAAGCTTTGGGGAGACGCAAGACTCAAGTACAAAGAACTCAGGTTAGCCTGGCGGGAACATCATAAACAATGACGAGACCTAATCTGAAATTTGACGCGCGCTCCCGCTGCAGACATCCCACGAAAACTGGACCGTCAAAATCCAAGAAACGCTCGTCAAAAAACGTCGGCAAACCCGAGTTCTGGCTTACTCGAATCTTACGTTTCCCCGATCGGTACTCCTCCGCCCCGCAAGTTCACGGCCCGAATCCTGGGCCCAATGCTTCTTCGGCATTCTGCGAGCTGGATCGATCTGTGATGGTCCAAGGCCCGAAACCCGGCAGTTTGTCTGCTCGATCCGGTTGGAAAGTGTGCCAACCAATTGGGATGACTTGTCCGAGTCGGTTGGAATTAGTACCGCATGCAGGCTTCCCCGAGGGGGGGGGGGGGGGGGGGCCGAAAAATTACCAACACACACTGGACCACACCAAGGGCGCGTTCTGACCCGAATGATTCCAGCCGATGCGACGAGGAAAGGGCAGCGGTGTCGGCATTACTTTGAAGGGCCCTGGGACACACAAACAAATAGACACAAATAACAGGATTCCACAAATGTTCCCATAGTTCCTGGGTTATTGTCTTGCCCCCCCACTTCCCATATGTTCCCATATTTTCTAGGGAATCGACCATTAAATGTGTCTGTGTTTTTTCCCTCATGGTACTTCCCCTGCTGAACTGCGAAGTGAAACGGGAGGGAGGGAGGGAGGGAAGGAGGGAGAGGAAAACGCCGCCCCTCCCCGCGCCCCCAGTCGGGAAGGGAGAGTCAGGGAGGAGAACGGGAGGAGGGGGGGGAGAGGAGGAAGAGGAAGGAGGAGGAGGAGGAGGGAGGAGGAGGAGGAGAGGAGGACGAGGAGGAGGAGGAGGAGGGGGAGGAGCAGGAGGACGTGGACTAGGCACTCGAGGCACCCCGCCGCGGGCGCCTCTGAGGGCGCCACGGCCACGACCCCCATCAGGGCGGCCAAGACCGCGGCGCGCCGCCAACAGGCAGAATCGGGCCCTGGCGCGGGCTCGTCGTCGTCCTCAAAATCATCATCATCATCATCATCATCATCATCATCATCATCATCAACATCATCATCATCATCATCATCATCATCATCATCATCATCATCATCATCATCATCATCATCATCATCATCATCATCATCATCATCATCATCATCATCCTAATCCTCATCCTCATCCTCATCCTCATCCTCATCCTCATCAGCATCAGCATCATCATCATCATCATCATCATCATCATCATCATCATCATCATCATCATCATCATCATCATCATCATCATCATCACTGGCACAATCATCACCATCACCATCGGAGCTCGTGCCCTCGGATTCTCTGGCGCCCGCTACCCTGGAAACCGTTGACCACCCATCGTCGTCGTCGCCAGTGTAGCCGCCGTAGTCGCGATCACCACCGTCAGCGCCATCATCGTCACCGGGCACCCGGGGCGCACATGGGCACACGGGGTCGGCCCCGCGCGAAGAGCACGGGGCTGCGAGGCAGAGCAAAAAACTCCCATAGCAGAAGCCCGCTTCCCGCTCCGGCCCCAAGGCCGTGCGCGGCCACCCAGCTGTAGCAGTCAGAGTTTGGAGTCGGCGCGCGGCCCTGCCAGCCCCTCCCTCCCACCCTCACTGCCCCCGTTCCCTGCTCCCTCGCCCTGCGGTGAGGTCACCGCACCGTCGGGTGGGCCTCGGGCCCCATCTCGCCCCCCCAGCCCGTTGAGGGCCGGGCGTGGGCGGGACTGGGTTTGGCAGGACCTGGTCCAAGGATGTGCACCTGGGGACGCCCCCCCGCCCCCTTTCAAACGAACGAGCGCAGAGTCATACGCCCTAGGCGCGTGGTCTTCAACTAATCGTGCATAACTGAACTACTCCAACTTCCCATGCCACAGCATCACTCACGTCGACGCCCAGCTGCGCAGCGACCTGACCCGAACTGCCGTCACCCGAAGGAACACCAGCTACGGAAGACTTGGTTTCGCGGCTCTGGCCAACTGCTCGGCTTCGGGGCCGATCGCTGACCGGCTCCCCTTGCCCAGGTCCTACTGTCAGGTCGGGCATGTCCTCCTACCGGCGCATTTGGACGAAAACTGATACATCATTTTCTTTAATGCAACAATCGCCACAAATAATAGAAAATTCGTCCCCTGATTATGTTTTGACTATTTTGGATATCCCGCCTGTCAAGGGACATGCCCGACTTAAACCAGGAGAGCCCAAAATCAAATCGACAAGTCGGATCGGAGATCGAAATGAATCGGATCGGCGAAACCCAGCAGCCGAGTCGGGAGAAGTCGAACCGGCGGACATCGGTAGGCCAGTATACCTCCAATTAGACATGGGAACCCAGATCGGAATCCTCAATCGAACATAGTCATAATCGGAATCAGAAGCAATCAACATCGAATCGAATCGCATCGGAGGAATCGAAACGAGCCCTGCTCACCCCGACGTCTGAGGGGGGCGCCCGCCCCGCGGGAAGGATCTCCGCCGCAGGCCGCCCAGGAAAAGACACGGGCGCGCGCTGCCGCTGGCGGCCAGAAGAGGGATCGTCACGGCGACGGCGACGACGACGACTTTTTTCATCCATCGACTTCGGGGAAACAAAATCCGCATTGCTCGAGTCCGTGGACTGTGTGCGAGCGAACTGCATGAGAAGGACTCCCGTCGCAGGGCACGGTTGCCCCATCTCGCCTGTCTGGGGCGCGCCACGCGAGGAGGTAACGACGACGGTTGACGACGACGGCGACGACGACGACGATGACGACCGACGCCCGAGGCCCGACGACCGACGCCCGACGACCGACGACCGACGACGCCGACCGACGCCCGATGCCCGACGCCCGACGCCCGACGACCGACGACCCTCACGGCGACGGCGACGACGACGACGGCGACGACGACGACGACATACGCCCGACGCCCGACGCCCGACGCCCGACGACCGACCACCGACGGCGCCCGGCCCGCGGCCGAGGCCTCCCGCCCGCGGCGCCGCCGGCAGCGCAGCCGGCCCCGCGCCGGCGGCCTCTCCGAGACGGTGCCCAAGGGCGCGCCGCGGGGGTCGGGCGCCGCGGGGAGCCGAGCTCGACGACGACGACGCGCGTTCCTCCTCCGCCTCCTCCTCCTCCTCCTCCTCCTCCTGCTCCTCCTCCGCCTCCTCCTCCTCCTCCTCCGCCTCCTCCTCCTCCTCCTCCGCCTCCTCCTCCTCCTTCGCCTCCTCCTCCTCCTCCTCCGCCTCCTCCTCCTCCGACGACGACGACGACGGCGACGCGTGTGCCGGGCCTGCTCTGAAGCTTGCAAACAACAAAGCGGATCCTGGTGCATACGGGATCCTGGTGTATACACGTTTCGCCGTGTCCCCAAGGAAACGGGGAAACAGGTCTACACCACACCACCCCGACGTCGTCCTCGACCCTCACAATATCCTGGGATTGAAAAACAGGCCTTCACTGGTAATGTATAGGTTCCAATATCCGGGTTAGGTTTAGGTCGAGCATGTCCTCCCACACTTAGGTTGGGCCTGGCCCCCGACAGGCCGATGTTGGAGGAAGAATAAACAAAATACTCAAAAAATACCCCCAGGTGGTCAAAAACAGTTTTAAAAAATAATGTTTAAAAAAAATGTCCCCATACCATTGTTGGACCATTTTGGAAGATTCGCCTTGTAGAGGGACACGCCCGACTTAATCCTACAGTGGAGGCACATGCCAAGAGGCACCCTGCCTCTGATTTACATACGTCCCTGGCGCCCCCACCCCCAGGGGCCGCGCAGTGCCGCCGGCCATGCTTTGCACCACCCACCCTCGTGGACACCCCCCCCCTTAGCCGCCCCCGATAGAGGGGGGATTCTGTCCACCCCCGAGACCCCCTCCCCCCTGCAATCGCGGCCGAAGACAGCTGGGCATCCGACAGTGGAGACCCATGCCAAGAAACACTCTGCTTGCCTCCAGGGTGCCCTGGGTTTCCGTAGTTTCGAGGGTTCGACTCTGGAAGGCGTGACGTTCCCGCACCAATAATCAATGAAGGCTTCTTGTGGACTGGCCTCCACTGCAGGTTGGGAATGTCCTCGTACAGGCGGATTCCGGAGGAAAATAAACACTGGAGGAAAATAAAAGAAGTCTTTCAAGAAATACTCAAAACTAGTCAAAAATAATCAAAGAAAAATCTTCCCGAAATTCTACTCCGTAGAGGGACATGCCCGACTCAAGGGCTGGGGGGGGGGGGAACGTCGGGGGGGGGGGAGACGACAGGGGTTAAAACAGAATAAACAGGTGAGCGACAATAGAAAACGAATATGTCAACGCTCTCTGACTCGGCGTTTCGACATCGGGCGGAAGGGGGGGGGGAGGGGGGGGTCTGGCTCCGGACCTCTGCCTGATGCGGCTGTTTGCGACGGGGCGTCCATTATGGGGGGGGCTCCGCCTGCCCGAAACAGGCGCCAAAAAACGGCCAAGATCCGCTCCATGGGGGGCGGAGGGGGGGGGCGATCACTACTACATAGGGCAGTTTTTAAGACATAGGATTATTTAAAAACATATGGGATTGTAATACATGATTCGTTTATGAACAAATTTATGCGCGAACTCATCGTTGTTTTTAATGTTAAATCCCTGCATGTGTAATACATGATCCGCACGCGCAGCATGTCTTAAAAACGGCACTGTTCGCGAGATGGCACAGCGAGCGACCTTAAGCCACGGCTCACGAGGCCCATGGCGCGGCACGCTGCATTCGAGGCGAAAGCGCTCACGCTCGACCTCACGCGGGCAGCGCACGCGCCGGTGTCAGCGGAAACGACCCCGTGCTGCTTGCGCCGCTCGGGTGTCCTCGGGTCCTCCTCCTCTGCCTCCTCCTCCTCCTCCTCCTCCTCCTCCTCCCTCCTCCTCCTCCTCCTCCTCCTCCTCCTCCTCCTC
>CAUYUJ010011926.1:0-10000 GCA_963575745.1 Prorocentrum cordatum | reverse complement strand
CCCCGTCAGCACACAGGCGCACCTCACGACTTCCACACTGCGCTCAGAGCGGCGACGCGCAGAGCACCTGCACCTGGGCCCACAACCCCAAGCCTCGGGAGGGAGGAGGGAGGAGGGAGGCTGACAGGGATCTGGGAAAGCTTGGGGGGTTCCTCCAGGGCCCTCCCATGGCCTCCTCAGAACCTCGTGGAGCCTCCTGGAGGAGTGCGTTTCTTTATGTTCGGCGATGACGGGCGTCATGGGGGGGGGGGGCGGGGGGGGTTTGACGTAACGCCCCCCCCTCGCCGTGTGGCTCCGGCACCACAGCCGCGCCCGCGCGCACGACGCGACGAGCGACAAGCGACAAGCGACGATGACGACGACGACGACGACGACGACGACGACGACGACGACGACGCGAGCAGCATGTAGGTGGCGATCTGCGTGCACCTCAGCGCGCATGTACCCTCGCGTGCACCTCAGCGCGCATGTAAATCACAGCGCCTGCGCACATCGCAAGAACCGTGTGCAACGCAGCGCCTGTGTACACTGCTAAGCTTGCGTACACTACAGCGCCGGTGTACATGTGCACACCGGAAGCAACCATGTACTCCACAATGCTTGCGTGCTACGCGGCGCCTGTGCACGCCACAGCACCTGTCTACACCACAGCATCCGCGTGCAACGCAGCGCAATTGTACACCACGGCGCCTGCGTGCATAGGACAGGTAGAAGGAGCCTGTACGTGAGGGTCTGCTGCAGAAACGCCACGCCAGGAAAGTGATGATAATCGAATGCGACGTTTGTCCCTCTTCCCTTTTCCTCCACTTCCACCTCCTCCTCGTCCTCCTCCTCTTCCTCCTCATCCTCCTCCTCCTGCTGTTTCTCCTCCTCCTCCTCCTCCTCCTCCTTCTCCTCCTCGGCCCACTTGGTTCTCCGACGGCCAATTTAGCTGGACCCTCCTGGGCGCAGATGGGAGGAGTTACGGTGATGCGGGCGAACTCGGAAGGATTCGTAGATTCCCCTGGCGTTCCCTTGTCCATCAAGATTATTTTCGGGTGTTCTCGGTGGAATCCACAAACGCTCCATTTTGTCAAAATGATTCCTTGTAACATTCTACATACAACAGTGGTGCTGTGTTGCACACGGTTGCTGTGGTGTACACAAGCGCCGTGGTGTACACTGCTGTGTTGCACACGGCTGATGTGGTGTACGCAGGCGCTGTGGTGTACACAAGAGCTGTTGTGCCTGCACGCGCGGTGGCACAAACTGACGCTGTGTTGCATGCGGCTGCTGTGGTGTACATAGGCGGTGTGGTGTACACAGGCGCTGTGGTGCACGCAGACACTGAGGTGTACACAGGCGTTGTGGTGCAGATCGCCACCTACATGCTGGTGCCACCCGTCTTCCGTCATTCCGAAGCATTTCCAGGCGCAGCCGGCGCGAAGCGTGACGTCATCGACCCCCTCCACCCCCCCCAGATGATTGCGGTCATCGGCCTGGAATAAAAAAAAAGGCTCCAGCCGCGTCCGCGCGCACGACGACGACGAGCGACGAGCGACGAGCCACGAGCCACGAGCCACGAGCCACGACGACGACGACGACGACGACGACGACGAAGACGACGACGACGACGACTGCGGACCAGACTCCTGTGCGGATTCCTGCGCGGACACCTACGCGGATCCCAATACGCACGGCGGCAGTGCCCGGAGCGCACTGGGGGGGGGGGCGTTGATTACGTCATTTGGGGGGGGGGGGCATGACGCCCGTCATGCCCCAAGCAATAGAGAAATGGTCTCGAGCCCCTCCCGAATATTCCTGCGCCTCTCGGGCGCTCCGTGGCACATGCCGGGCCCCCGACGTCCCACGTCGAGACCAAGAGCACAAAGCCGCGGAACATCACGGCACATGAACCGTCGACCTCATCGCCAGGCGGTATTATCGAGCAGTCAGGCTCGACCCCCTCTGCTCAGCTCCGGCATCAGTGGGCAGGAGAACCCGGAATCGAATCGACGAGTCGGATCGGCGGCACAGGAGGGGGCCAGAACCTGTGGAGGAAGAAGCGCGGAGGAGGAGAGGAGGAGGAGAGCATCGGCCAGGGAGGAGAGGAGGAGGAGAGGAGGAGAACCTGTGGAGAGGAGGAGGAGAGGAAGAGAGGAAGAGAGGAGGAGGAGAGGAAGGAGGAGGAGAGGAAGAAGCGCGGAGGAGGCCCAGAAGCGCACCGACACGCCGCGCACCGACAAGGCCCCCTCCGCGCCGCGCCCCGACGATCCCGCCTCCCCTCGCTCTCCCCTGGGGCGTCACGCGCCGCCCGAGCCGCCGAGGCCAGACGCGTCCCGACGACCCCGCCGCCGCCGTCGCCCCCGCCGCCGCCGCCGACGCCGCTGCTGTCGCCGTCGTCGTCGTCGTCGTCGCTGTCGTCGTCGGTGGCGGCGGCGGCGGCGTCGCCGTCGTCGTCGGCCTCGTCGGCGGCGTCGCCAGCAGCGTCCTCCTCGTCGGCCGCGCGGCGGCGAGCGGCGCGCGGGTGCTAGACTCCGAGGCCTCTTACCCCAGGACCAGCTCGTCGTCCTGGGTCGTGTTCAAACATGCCCGGGGCCCGTGGAGAGGTGAGGGAGGCAAAAAGCTGCGAAAGGCCTCGGAACCCAGTTACCTCAGGACCCGTTTGCTTCATAGCATACGGCGGCGTCATTGTCGTCGGCGTCATTGACGTCGCCGGCGTCATCGTCCTCGCCAGCGGCGTCGTCATCATCGCCGTCATCGTCGGCCTCGTTGGCAGCGTCATCCCTTGAGATCCGACGCCACGAACGAACACAGCATCGTAGAAAATCACGACCCCAGCCCCAGACCCCATCTTTTTGCATCATGTTTCGAACAGGATCAATCCGCGAGGGTTCCATGGCCCGAAAAATGCGAAATCACTGGGTGCGACAAAATTGCGACGCCATCTTTAGGCGGCATTTTTCGAGACCGATCGATCCACGAGGGTTCTGGGGCCCGAAACAATGCGAGATCGACGGCTCGGGCCCGAAGCAGTGCGAGATCGCCGGGTGCGACAAAACTGGGACGCCAAGGTCTCTAGGTCATCGTCGCCCTCGTCAGCCCCGCGGTGCTGGCGGCCGCGGCGGCGGCGTCGGCGGCGGCGTCGGCGGCGGCGTCGGCGGCAGCGTCGGCGTCGGCGTCGGCGACGGCGTCGTCAACGGCTGCGGCTGCGGCGAGCCTCCGCGGCGGCGGCCTCAGCGGGTCCGGCCATGGCCGCGCCTGCGGCCCGCCGAGCGGGGGCCTACGCGAGGCCCCAGCACGCTCCGGGCCGCTTATGCTCGGCGGCGAGGGGAGGGCGACGCGCTGCGGCGCCTGCGCCTCAATGTCCTCCTCCACCCCCTTCCTCCTCCTCTCCTCCTCGTCCTCGTCCTCCTCCTCCTCCTCCTCCTCCTCCTCCTCCTACTCCTCCAAATCCTCCTCCTCATCCTCCTGCTCCTCCTCCTCCAACTCCTCCTCCTCCTCCTCCACCTCCTCCTCCTCCTTCTCCTCCTCCTCTTCCTCCTCCTCCTCCTTCTCCTCCTCCTCCTTCTCCTCCTCCGACTCCTCCTCCTGCTCCTCCTCCTCCTCCTGCTCCTCCTCCTCCTCCTGCTTCCTCCTCCTTTTTATAAGTTAGACGATCATTAGGTGTGAAGCCTGTTGCGTTCTACCCCTCCTCCCCTCCTCCTCCTCCTCCTCTCCTCCTCCTCTCCTCCTCCTCCTCCTCCTCCGCCTCCACCACCTCCTCCTCCTCCTCCTGCTCCTCCGCCTTCTCCTCCTCCTCCTCCTCCTGCTCCTCCTCCTCCTCCCCGTCCTCCTCAACCCTCAGGGTTGCCACCACGTCGATCCACTCCTCGACGCCGTGCGACGCCAGCGTGTACCCCTCGAGCATCACGCGCGGGCGGACACCTGGGACCACCTCGTCTGGGGGGATTTTCAGCGTCGGCGGCCAGCCGCCAGCGAGTGTCCTCCACTACCGCGTGCACCAGGAGCTCGAACACCCGGCGCTGCCTCGGGCTGCGGCGGACGGCCTGCACTGCGCACAGCCAGGTGGGGCGCACCCGCGGGGCACGCGGGGCGGGTCGCGCGGGCGACAGCCGAGCCCGCCGCGCGGCGTGCGGCCGCGAGCTCCTGCGCCGTCGCCCGATGGCCAGGTCCTGGCCCTAGGTCGGGCCTGCTCTCCTACAGGCGTATTTGGGAGGACAAATGAAAACATTCAAAGAACAAAAAAGTCGGAAACATTAAAAAATGATCGGAAAATCGTCCCCAGACTATTTCTTGAACTATTTTTGGACATTCCTCCTGTAGAGGGACAAGCCCGACTTAATCCTGGCCCTCGCCAAACCTGCTGCGGACCGCCTCGAGTCGCCTCGGGGCCGCCATCTCGCCCTGGCCCCTCTCGCTGGTAGGCGCCTGGGGGAGGCCGCCCTTCGGTAGCGGGAACCACCTCCCAGCCGCTCGGCTCTTCCTCCGCATGGGCAGCTGTGGGCGGCCGCCCGGAAGAAGCTCGCAAGGAGGTCGGTGGCGGCTCGGTCACCCTGGCGCACCCAAGCCCGCCCCACGGGCGCCATCCAACGACAAAATGTATGCCTCGAGATAGACCAGGCGAGAGCTGGTCCGACAGGACCACAATCCCCGCCGTGTGGACGGACCCGCAAGAGAAGGACACACGCGCCTCTATCTCTTCTTGAACCCTATGCAGGGCAAGCCCATCCTCCTCCTCCTCCTCCTTCTCCACCTCCTCCTCCTCCTCCTCCTCCTCCTCCTCCTCCTCCTCCTCGTCAGCAGCAGCAGCATCAACAGCATCAGCATCAGCATCAGCATCAGCATCAGCATCAGCATCAGCATCAGCATCAGCATCTTCAGCAGCAAAATAAGCAAACGCGTCAGCATCAGCATCAGCATCGGCATCGGCATCAGCAGGATGATGGCCATTATCATCATCATCATCATCATCATCATCATCATCATCATCATCATCATCATCATCATCATCATCATCATCATCATCATCATCATCATCATCATCATCATCAGCAACAGCAGCAGCATCATCATCACCACCACCATCTCCATCACCATCAGCAGCATCATCATTAGCAGCATCATCGTCATGATCAGCACCATCATCACCAGCAGAAGCATCAGCGTCATCATCATCATCATCATCATCATCATCATCATCGTCATCATCATCATCATCATCATCATCATCATCATCATCATCATCATCATCATCATCATCATTATCATCATCATTAAATCATCATCATAATCATCCTCAGCATCACCACCACCACCATAATCAGTATCAGCATCATAAGCAGCATCAACACCAGTATCAGCATCATCATCAGCATCATCAGTATGATCATCACCAGCATCATTACAACTTGCATCATCTGAATCATCATCGTGACACGCATCATTATCATCATCATCATCATCAGTATCATCACCATCATCATCATCATCATCATCATCACCGTCAGCATTAGCATCATCATAATCATCACCACCATCAGCATCAGCATCATCACCATCATCAGCACAAGCTCATCAGCATCGTCACCATCAGTATCATAATCAGCAGCAACATCATCATCACCAGCATCAGCACCAGCTCATCAGCATCAGCATCATTATTAGCATCATCATCAGCAGCAACATCAGCATCATCGTCCTCGTCGTCGTCGCGATCGCGACCACCACCACCGGCATCATCAGCATCATCAACAGCATCAGCTTCGCCATCTTCATCATCGTCATCACCAGAAGAACCATCCCAGCACAACCTCACTATCATCATCATCATCATCCTTCTCCTCCACCTCCTCAGCCTCCTCCTCCTCCTCAACCTCATCATGATCATCAGCAGCAGCAACAGTATCATCATTATCAGTAGCATCATCATCATCATCAGCATCATCATCATCAGCAGCATCATCAACAACATCGTCCTTCGCATCAACATCACTAGCACCATCAGCATCATCACCATCATCATCAGCAGCATTACCAGCAACAGCAACATCACCATAGTCATCAGCATCATCATCATCATCATCATCATCATCATACTCATCAGCATCATCATCATCATCATCATCATCATCATCATCATCATCATCATCATCATCACCATCATCACCATCCCTAACCATTCGGGCTCGCGGCGGCTGGCAGCGGTGCACGCATGCACGCGCGAACACAAAAATACACAAGCATGATCGCCCGTGTACACTGCAACATGTGTGCCGCTTGTCTACGTGATCCTGCTGCACAGTCCCACTGGATACGACATAATAACAAAATGAAGGGATGCTCCTCCTCATTTACCACTCCCGCATCCTCGTCCTCCTCCACCTCCTCGTGATTCCTTGCTTGATGGCTTCACCCGCTTGACAACCAAGACTGCCGCCATGAGCCGTCGCTTCCAAATCCCGTCGGTCCTTTCTGGCTCGGGTAGTTGTTGGCACGCATGGCAGAGATGTGCCTGTCGACCATGGAGACGAAGAAATCCTGGCAGCCCAACGGACGAGAAGACGAGGAGCAAAAAGCAGGAAAGGCGGGAGAGCGCGCCGAAGAAGCAGGGAGAGGCGCGAGGGGAGGCGAGGCAACAGGAACGGATGGAGGTCGCCCAAACGGGGCTGGACCGGATGCCATCGGAGGATCGCGCCGCATCGGAGAAGGATCAGGGATGAGCGCATTCAGTCACTCGGGGCCATAACGGGAGCTGTGGGGGGGAGGAGGGCGGATGGGAGGGGGCATACTTGGCTCCAACAAGAAGTATATGTGCGCACGCCAATGGGGGACATGAGTTGTCGCGCGCGCGTGCTCCGCGCTCGCGCGCGCAAGGTCCAAGACGCCCCCATGGCCGCATAATGGTTCCAAGAGGCCCTGAGGCCACTGACGGCAACGTCCAGACGACCCTGGGATGACGCCACCCCAACACGATCCCACCATGGATTCTGGGCCGCCCGAGGCCGACTCGAAGATGACCGAACACATGAGCCACGAGTGACGCCGAGATGGCCCGACGGCAACAAGATAGATCCACGCGCGCCCAGGATGGCCACAACATGAACACGACGGCTGCGCAATCCAAGCATGACCGAGATATGATCTCAAAATGATCTCAAGACGACCCTGACATGCCAGGAATGCAACTTCAGAGCCCCATCTTACATTGAAACGATCCCCTCATGGCGGGATCCGTGAACGACCCGGGGTAATTGTTTAGCCTATTTGTAACGGGTGGGTTTTTAGTCTGGCTGAACTAAAATTATCATATTAAAGGGGAGTATACGCGCGCTAGGCGGGATCCCGCCCGGCCCACGGCAGAAGTCTACATTGCTAGGCTTCAACGGGGGGTAGGGGGGTTCGGGAAAGGCGCCATTTACTTCCGCTGTCTTCCGCAAGCCTTCCAACGGCCGTCCACCGTCTTCTACCTCGTTTTACTTCCGTCGACTTCCGCCAGCGAGCGGCATGGCGAAAATTCAGAGAACTTTCATTGGGCCGATGTAACGTAGCACCCTCCCCCCACTGTGGTGCCGGACGCACTGCGACAGTGTCGGGAACGCACTGAGGGGGGGAACGTTGCGTCATGGAGATGGGGAAGAGGGGGGGAGGGTAGCGGGCATAACGCGCGAAATGGCCCAACAGGGTTGCACCTAAACATTGTTTTTCGTTTTGCTTTCTTATTGTTGTTGGTTTTGCTCTATCCGTGTTCCTGTACGTCCCTACCAAGACGAAGAACAAAACACAGCCGAAGTCAAGCAAAACAGCGTTTAGGTCCAGCCCTATGGCCCGCGGGGGCGACGGCAGCGGCGGCGATCTCCACGGGCATCGCGGAGCAGCACGGAGAGGCCGTCGCCACGACTCCACGAAAGCCGAAGTTTCAAAGCTGCAATGAGGTCGGGCATTTCCTCCTACAGGCGGATTTTGGAAGAACAAAAAGGAACGTGTATGTATCCGCCGATCCAGCGTGTGAGTTTGAAAAAGTCTCAGCTACAGCCTACAGCCCAGAGCCTGAGCTGCAGCTCAGCTGGGGGGGGCTCAAGGGGCTCTGCCGGGGAAGGGGGGGAGGGGGGGGGACGAGTTGTGGTCCGATTTTCGGGGGGGCTTTTCCTGGACGAGCCAAGCGGGCCCAAAAACCCCCTTAGACGGCCCCAAAGCCCCCGAGACGCCAAAGAGCGCTCCAAGACGCCGAAGATGACCTCCAGACAGCCAAAGAGGCCGCCGAGACGCTCCAAGAAGCCTCCAAGAGCCCTCAGACGAGGACCCTTAGAAGCCAAAATCATAAATGTTACGATGGATTTGGAAGGATTCTGGCCTTCCCGCCTTTTCGGCTTCCCGACGCTCCAAGACGGCCCCAGAGGCCCCAAAGATCGCCGCAAGACGGCCCAAGAGGCTCCCAAAATGGCCCCAAGACGGCCAAATAGAGCCCAAAGACTACCCAAGAAACCCCTAAGACGGCCCCAGTGGTTCTCAAGACGGCTCCAAGAGGGGAGCCAGACGGGGAACCCGAACGGAAATTTCGGGCCCTCGGCCTCCAGAAGCCCCCAAGAGGCCCCGAGAGGCCCCCAAGAGGCCCCCAAGAGGGTCCCAAGAGGTCCCAAAAGGCCCCCCAAAGGCCCCTAGCAGGACCCAAGAGGCCTAGAAGAGACCCCCAAGAGGCCCAAAAGAGGCCCCGAGGGTCCCCACAACGGCCCCCAGGATGCCTCAAAAATGTACTCGTGAGGCCCCCGAGAGACCTAACAATAGCATCAAAAACGCCCCGGATCGGCGGCACTGGCCGGAGGCCACTACAATATATATATATATATATATATATATACACACACATACATACAGACATACAAATATACAAACATACATACATGCATGCATGCATACATACATATACGTATGCAAATAAATATACATGTATATATACATATGCATATTCATACACATACATACGTATACATACATATACATGCATATACGTACATGTACATTCATATACATACATATGCATACATACATGCATGCATACATGCATACATACACAACATACATGCATGCATGCATGCATGCATATATATATATATACATACATACATACATACATACACACATACATACATACATACATACATACATACATACACATACATACATATATACATACATACATACATACATACATACATACATACATACATACAGACATACATTCATTCATACATACAGACATACATATATGCATGCATACATACACACATACGTACATACATACATGCATGCATGCATGCATGCATACATGCATACATGCATGCATGCATGCGTACATACCTACATACATACATACATACATACATACATACATACATACATACATACATAGAAACATACATACCTAACTACCTACCTACCTACCTACATACCTACCTATCTACCTACCGACCTACCTACCTACCTACCTACCTACCTACATACATACATACATACATACATGCATACGTACATGCATAGATACATACATACATGCATACGTGCATGCATGCATGCATACATACATACATGCATACATACATACATACATGCATGCATGCATGCATACCTACCTACATACATACATAAATGCATACACACATACATACAGAGTTAGAGAGGGATAGATAAAGGAATACACAATTTTTCAAAACATGATCGACGATGGCCAGGAATAGTCGAAACAAACCGTCCCCCAGAGTCTGTCTTGATTGCTTTCGAGCATTCCCCCGCAGGGGGGCATGCCCGACGGGTAGCTGCCAGCGGGAGACGTGGCGGGGAAGCCACCCCGACGCCGCCTGCCCGTGCGAAGGGGCCGCCCGACGGGGAGGAGGGCCGAGCAGCGGAGCATCGGGGGAGGGGAGACAAGGGGTACAAGAGCACTTCCTTCTCGGAGGCAGGCGGGGGAGGAGGAGGAGGAGGAGGAGGAGGAGGAGGAGGAGGAGCAGGAGCAGGAGCAGGAGGA
>CAUYUJ010011925.1:411190-458690 GCA_963575745.1 Prorocentrum cordatum | reverse complement strand
CTTCCAGCGCGGCCAACATGCGATTGCGGGTGCTATGGCTGATTATGCGCCCCTTGTTCGAGCTGGTGGCTGCTGCTATCTCGGCCTCGGCAGATCCCGATTCATTCGTAGATGCGCGCGCCCAGGTGCGCGAGGCCGCCCAGGCCGCCGGCGCCAAGTTCCTTGCCAAGGCCAGTGCTGATTGGAAGGCCTGGCTCAATGTCGGAGTGCAGTCTGGCGCCAAGCGCGCGCACGTTGCCCCGTGACCCTTCGCCCCGGGTGGCCGACGGCGCTCTTTCGGCCGAAGGCAGCGTCGTGGCGGGCCCGCTTTCTCTGCTGGAAGCCGAGGGTGTTCGTTTTTCTCCGCTTTGGGGCCGCGGTCAGTGGGCCTCTTCGGCTTGTGAGGATCGATCCCTTCCCCGTTTGGAGGCGCAGACCATTGGGCGCATCTCTCGGTCCTACAAGAGTGCTTCTGCCGTGTCGGTTGATGGGTTTCATTGCGGACACTTTGCGTTGCTTTCAGATGCTAGCCTGGAATGTTTCGGCAGCATAGTGCGCCTCGTCGAGGCGCTCGGCGTTTTGCCCTTCAGATGTCGGTTGCCCTCCTGGCGCTGCTGCTGAATCCGACTGGCAGCTGCAGGCCCACAGGGGTCTTTTGCTCTTGCTTCAGAGTCTGGGGGCGCTGCGGGCCCCTGTGCGCTGGACTAGGAGCTTACTCACCCCCGTGGGTGCTGGGCTGCTGGCCAGCATCGGGGGGCCGCGGACGTTGTCTGGCGACAGGCTGTCACGGCCGAGGCCGGAGCTGCTCGAGGCGAGGCCAGTTGCAGCATCTTCTTTGATTTTTCGAAGTTCGATGAGAGCATCAATTTGTGAAAACTCGAAGACCGTTGTCGTCGTCATGGTTCCCCGATGACCATCGCCCGCGCGTGCCTCTTCGCTTGCGAGGTTGGCCGGCCCGTAATTTTTTGGGGCTAACTGGAGGGGCCGTATTTTTGTATAAATGGCGTTGCTGCGGGCTGCTCGATGGCCACTACTCTGATTCGTGTGCATTGTCTCGGCGGGTATAACAGCATTCCCCTGGCCCCCGCCACTGCCCTGGATGTCCATATCGACGATCAAGGTCTGTCGTCGACTGGTCGGCCGCGTGCTGTCGGTGCTGCGGTGGTGGCTGGGGCTGTGGCTCTCGACAGGGTTGTGCAGGATGTTTTCGGTTGCTCGTTCGCTCTCGAGGAAACTGCCATCGTCTCGAGCTCGAAGCATGTGAGCGCGCAGGTTATTTCCAGCATCGGCCACCCCTGCCAGCGTTGCTCAGGTCCACGGTCAACCTCGGAGTTGACCACGCGGCTGGTCGAGCCGTTCGAGTCGCTGGCAGGTCGGCCAAGTTAAAGGCTCGTCTCGCGAAGGCGGGCAGAGCTGCGCGGCGCTTAGCGCGGCAGGGAAGTGCTATTGCCAGATCCACGGCCCTGAAGGCGTTCTTTGCTGGGCCCATAGCTGGGGCCTCCTACGGTACCGAGGTTACTGGCATCGGCGATCACGACCTGAGCCTGCTGCGCTGCCGTTTATTTTTTTTTGGGGGGGGGGGGGCGGTGCGTCCACGCGGCCAACTGAGGTCTCTCACCGTCTGCGCCATCTTGGATTGCGACCCGACCTGGCGGGCGACCACTGCTTCTATTCTCGGATGGAGTACAGAGGCTCGGATTGGTCGTTGTCCCTTCCTGTGCTCAGGCGTGCATGGTACGCTATTTTTTCCAGCGGCAGGTGCAGTTTGGGGCGAGTCTCGGGGCCCCCATCGGCCATGCGCATGTCTCTTGTTCGCCTGGGATGAAGGATGGGAGATCTTATGACCTTGGTTGGCGATTTTGTCAAGTCGATCCCCCTGGGACTGTTCTCTCTTGCTTTTGTGGGGCCCATGGTCCGCGAAGGGTACTTCCGCGTGCTCGAAAGAGAAGCCGCGGCGAAAAGTGGCATCCTATCCCGCTTCTATTACGATGTGGTCAGGGAAGCCATATCCCAGCGCAGTCAGAAATACACGGCCCTTCAGAAGGCCAGGGTCATCGCTTTTTCGACGGAGGCCATTCTCACCGCCGCCAGGGCCGAGGCGCCCGGCTACCTTGTCGAGCCTGAATGCATCCACTGCGGAGCCCGAGACACCATCTTCCATCGGCCGTGGGAATGCCCGTTCGGTCCTGCGGTCGAAGACCGCGCCGGCGCTGTGGAGCAAGATATCATAGATGCTGCCTTGGCTGCTAAGGAGTCAGGCGACGATGTCGAGGCTTCTGTTTTCATGTCTGGAGCTTTTCGGCACCCCGCCGATGACTTCCATCGCGCCCTCACGGAGCAAGATGATGGTCCGACCCTGATTTGCCACAAACGGCCTGATTTTGGCCTTGGCGGTGGCCCAGTCAGCAATCGTGTTAGGGGCGACCGTTTTGTTGATGGGCCCTGCGTTCGACATGAGATCCGCGAGCTGTCTAGGGCTGGTAGTTCGGTTTGCGTGGGCGATTCCGAGGGCGATTGATTTGCGGAGCTCAGGGCCCCCACGCGGGGGCCCTATCCGCAGACCCTCTAGTGCGCGGAGCTTTTCGCTGCCACGTGGGCCAGCTTGCTCGCGACTCACCCTTCGGAGTGCCACGTTTATTCGGACTGTAGTAACGATGTTCAGACAGCTTCGAAGGGCAAGCAGCTTCAACTTTCCCCCAAGAGAATGTATGCTAGGGCCTTTCTGCAGTGCCATGGTCGGCGGTCTTCGTTGTTCGAAGGTCGCTACCCACCTAGATTTAGACGCCCCTGATATGTCTGCACAGGAGCGTTGGCGCAGGCGCGGCAACCGCCGCGCCGACATAAGCGCTAATCATGCGGCGTTATTGCATCCTCACGATGAGGCTCAGGTGCAGGCGGATGGTCGACAGGTGAAATTTGCGCGGGCGACGGTCAAGGTTGTTGCGCGCGTGCTGTTTCATTGGCCTGCTCTGGATCTCTGCGGCGTCGAGAGGCACCCAGATCCCATTGTGGGCAAGGCTCTCCCCATCGGTCATGTCTGGAAGCCCTGGGGTGGAACCTGGGGGTGTGCTCATCGTTTGCGCGGGAGCCGTTCGTTTTTCGAAACCGCCTCCAGGTTCCTGCGTCCGCATCTCGGTTGTTCACGCGGATAACCAGGGTCAGGGTGCGCTAGGCCATCGCACTGTCGCTTTCCCATGCTCGGGCAGTTCGATTATTGTCATGTGTCTTGGATGCAAGTTTCACAGCAGCGGTGGCCAGATCAGAGGACTTTCCAACCAGTGTGCCCTGGTTCCCTCGCGTGCGTGCAAGTACGGTCGGGTTTACCTGTGCAAGGACCAACATCCGCAATGCTGTCAGCGGAAGGCAGGTGTCCTTGTGGACGCAGAAGGATTGATGCAGTGCGGTAACCTGCCCGAGGCTACATGTGCTGCGGCAGCCGCGCCCCAGGGTCACGGTGAGGACCGTGATTAGGGCAGAGTGGCTCTCTCTTCTTTTCCGCGGCCGAGCGAGTCGGCCGCCTCTCCTTCACCCGCGAACGGCGAGGGGTAGATGGGCGGCGCGCTTGGTCTCGATGATTTAGCACGTCTTGCTCGTTTCGAGGCCGAGGAAGAGGCCTCCATATTTCTCTTCCAACCCAGAGCCGTTGCTCTTGCCGTGCAGCCACCTGACGCCCGATCTCAGAGAGATGCGCTGCGCCAGGCTCGAGACGTTCGTAATTCTAGGTTTTTTAAGGCGCCAGCACCTCCCTCCATTGTTGGCGCCATTTCACGGCCTCTCCCTGATTTGGAGGCGTGGGCGTGGGGCACAACAGAAATCCTCTCCTCTCCTCCTCCTCCCCCTCCTCCTCCCCCTCCTCCTTCCTCCCATCCGCCTTGTCACCTCCTTGCGTTTCACCCACCCAGGACAGCCTTCCGTGGCCCCATAGGTAGCTCCACCGAAGGCCCCAATGGCAGGTTTCGCATGCGTCCCCCCTCCTATTTCGGCCCCCCCCTCGCACGGTTCGTGGCCCCATAGGGAGCTTCACCGAAGGCCCCAGCGGCAGGGTTCGCATGCGTCCCCCCGTCCATGTCGGCACACCCGTCACACGGTCCCCGGTCCTATAGGGAGCTCCACCGAAGGGCCCAGCGGCAGGGTTCGCATGCACCCCCCGCCCATTTTGCACACCCTTCACGGGGATCGTGGCCCCATAGGGAGACGAGGATCGTGCCCACATAGGGAGCTCCACAGAAGGCCCCAGCGGCAGGGTTTGCATGCGTCCCCCCGCCCATTTTGGCACACTCCTTACAGGGATCGTGGCCCCATGGGGGGGTCCACCGAAGGCCCTAGCGACAGGGTTTGCATGCGTCCCGTCGCCCTTGTCGGCACACCCCTCCCGAGCATGGTGGCCTCACAGGGAGCTCCAACGAAGGCCCCAGCGGCAGGGTTCGCATGCGTCCCCCCCGCACATGTCGGCACACCCGTCACGAGGATCGTGGCCCCACAGGGAGCTCCGCCGAACGCACCAGCGGCAGGGTTTGCATGCGCCCCCCGCCCATTTTGCACACCCCTCACAAGGATCGTGGCCCCATAGGGAGACGAGGATATGCCCCATTGGCAGGGTTTGCATGCGTCCCCCGCCCATTTTGGCACACCCCTTACGGGGATCGTGGCCCCATGGGGGGGTCCACCGAAGGCCCTAGCGGCCCTAGCGGCAGGGTTTGCATGATTCCCGTCGCCTTTGTCGGCACACCCCTCGAGAGCGTGGTGGCCGCAGGGGGAGCTCCACCGGAGGCCCCAGCGGCAGGGTTCGCATGCGTCCCCCCGCCCATGTCGGCACGCCCCTCACACGGTTCCTGGTCCCATAGGGAGCTCCACCGAAGGCCCCAGCGGCAAGGTTTGCATGCGTCCCCCCGCCCATTTCGGCACCTCCCTCACACGCTTCGTGGCCTCACAATGAGCTCCACCGAAGGCGGCAGGGTTCGCATGCGTTCCCCCGCCCATATCGGCACACCCCTCGCACGGTTCCCGGTCCCATAGGGAGCTTCACCGAAGGGCCCAGCGGCAGGGTTCGCATGCACCCCCCGCCAATTTTGCACACCCCTCCCGGGGATCGTGGCCCCATAGGGAGACGAGAATCGTGGCCACATAGGGAGCTCCACCGAAGGCCCCAGCGGCAGGGTTTGCATGCGCTCCCCCGCCCATTTTGTCACACCCCTCACGGGGACCGTGGCCCCATAGTAGATTCCACCGAGAGCGGTACCCACAACGCGGTACTCACAGTTGCATATGGTTGGGTCCGTCGCCAGGATAGTTTCAGTGGAGTCGTTTTTGTATGATTCGTTATTTCCGAATCTGGAATATGATTTTCTTTGCGAAACAGCCATTGATGCGAATTCTTCACGCTTCGCGCTTCCCCACCGCTTCACGCTTCGCGTTTCCCCACGCCGCGTTTCCCCACCGTTTCTCCATGTGCCGCCCATGCCTCGTATATGCGTGGGACGTCAAACCCAGTGCAGTCGATCAGCTGCTCGACCAGAACTCGTACCTAATCCACCCCCCGGTCCCTTTCGACAAGCCACGGACCGCTCCTCCTGCTCCCGGCGATTACTCACTAACCGACGAGCTCTCACCCAACCGGGCCCTCGTCGCCCAGATTGTCCCGCTCAGCCGTGGCGAAGGTGGCCCCGACGGTGCTGCCCTTGAGGCGGACGCACCACTTACCACGTCCAGTGAAGCCGACGAGGTGCTCCGCCTACTGCCTGAAGCGAGCCTCCCCCGAGGGCCTGGACTGAGGAACCGCGACCTCAACTTCCTGGAAGCCGCGGAGGAGGAGGGAGTTGACGATCCAGACACCATGCCCATCGAGGTCCGGATAGTCGAGTTCATACGTGACCTGCACCCGCTCCTGGGCGATCGTTGGCGGGACTACACCATCGTGGAGGGGAAGAGTGTGGTACGTCCCGACGACCCCGGGAGCTGGGATCCGCTTCAGCTCTGGCCCTTTCTGAAGTTGGTCTACGGCGAACGGGTGGCGCCCTCCTACCTCCCCAAGAGCATCCATTGGCAGGGTAAACGGCTAGCCGCCGCTCGGGTGGTTGCAAAATTCTGTGTGCTATCAACGGACCCCGCCATACTGAACAGCCTGCTCCATCACTCCAACAAGTGGCCCCCGCGCGGCCCGTCCTCCCTGCGGCACACCCTGGAAACCCTTGTCGCCTTCCTGGCGCAGTTCAGTTCAGTTAAGCTCACCCCTGGGTCCCTACAGCAGCTCGCTCAGGAGGCCCCCATGCGTGACACCCAGGAGCTGTGCAAACAGATCGTCCTCCCCTCCAGCAGGAAGAACAGCAGGGGTGAAGGACAGATCAGCACTGGCGGTCAACTCCATGAGGCAGTCGACCCCCCTGCCGAGTTCCACCGCTTCCGCTCCCGCTCCCCAGACCCGGACAGGAATGAAGGCGTGGGGCCCTCCCCCACCTCTTCTCCGCGCAGTGTCACTAGCCCTCCGTGCCACCGCCGGGCTGCCTCGCAATCCCCTGACGGCGCCCATGCGCGGGCCACCAGCCCCAGACTGGCTGCTCCACACGCCCAGCTTGCTGCCCCAGGGGGTCCTCCTCCCGATTCGAGCAGCGACGGCACTACGGGACGTGCGGATGGTGCCCCTAAGGCCCCCTGCGTGGCCCCACGAAGCGACCCGCCCGAGGCGCCGAGGGGACGCAAAGGGACTCCAGTTGCGCTCTCCCCATCATCGAGCTCTGAGCAGGCGGTGATCATCCACTCTTCGGGCAGCCCCGAGCGCGAAGACAGGCCGTGCACCCCCACTTCACCCGCCGAGCCTCGTACCTCCCCCGCACTCGCCGGGCGTGATGACAGGAACCTCAGACGCCTGCCGGGGCGGAGTGCCCCGCGCTCCCCCAGCATACCCAGGGCCCGCCCGGCCACAGGCGCGAGAGACGGGCGCAGCTGGAACGAGGGCTGGTGCGACCGCCGCCCACGCCGGCACGGCGAGACCGGCCGCAGTAGCCCCTACGGCAGCCACTGGACGCAATGGTCAGGGTGGGCCAGCTGGGAAGCCGACGAGCGCTGGAGCCGGCCTGCACGGGAACACGCCTCCGAGGACGATCCTTGGCCCTCGTACGCCAGCGCCCAGTCCGACGCCACCCCTGACCAGCGCCACTCCAGGAGCTCCCAGGACGACGGACTATACGATCTTCGCGACCCCGTGACCAACCAGTGTGTCTACAGTACCCCCCTCGACAGAGTCGTCCTTCGGCCACCCGTCGGAGAGGCCCCCGCCTGCAACGACACATCCTGGGCCCGGCGGGTCCCGCCCATCTGACTGGAGGGCGGCCCGCCACCGCGCACTTCACTCTGGCGTGCTAATACCACCGTGGACGCGCCAGGCTGGGGCTGTCGGCCCGTCCCAGGCACTAGGTCCCCTCTTCGGGGCATCTCTTACGGCCTCTCTCCCCCTGGATGACTGCCGCCTCCCCCGTCTCGCTTTAGGCGGGCTGGGGACCCGGCCCTTCGGTGGCTTCTATCGCTGCTAGTGCCCTTACGGCAGCCACTTTGCAGCTCACTGCTGCCCCGCATCTTCGCTGGCCCTGTCAGGCGCCCGGCAGCCACAGGACGGCCCTCCCGCTTCGTGTTTCCCCCGCGCCTTGGTGCACGCATCTCCCCTGGCCAGCCCACAGGGCTTGCCTGGGCCGCTCTCCTGCACCTGGTTGCTCACACAGACTCCTCGGTGGTTCCCTCCACCCTTCTTCCGGGTGGGCGCCCTTCGGGCCCTGCCTCGTCCGCCGTCCCCCCCTGCCGTCGTCTCCACTGCTGGTCCTCGCCGCTGAGGCGGTCAGCTGCTTCGTTGTGGATCGGGCGGCGTCCCCCTCCCCCTCCCCACTGGACGCACTCAAGGTCCTTATTAGCAACTCCACCCGGTTCATGGCTAACTGCTGCACCCAGCCTCGCCCCCCGCAAAGAGAAAGAATCCGCCCAAAGGGGGTGTGATCGAAGACAAAAAGGGCGGGTATGGAGGGTGTGGGGAACTCGTTTTGAATGGCACACGGGCAAGTAAGAGCGAACAGTCTTAGACTGATTGTTGTTGTTGTTGAACATTATTAATTCTAAAGAATAATTATTGTTGGGACCCCTGGTGCACGGCCCCCCTGCGCCGCCTAGGCCGCAGCTACATTTTCATCATTTTCGTGAGGAAGCCTCAGGTAATACGATGTGATCAAGATCCGGTTTTGTTGTAATCCGCTTTCCCTTGCAAAAAACACTATAAAATGACATTTCTTGTTCTAATATAATCAAATTTCAAGAATCCCTTGCAAAAAATAAGGTAAAGTGGACATTCGCGCGCGCAAGACGAAATCCTTCCAAAAGCTTAGTGTTCGGAGCGATTTTAACATAAAAACATCAAAAAACCAATGGTTTTTCAACAAAAAAATGTCAAAATCTCATCCCGCGCGCTCTTGCGGATTCGTAGGAAACCAACACTTTTTAAACATTTCTGTCAAACGGGCTTTTGCGAGCAACTTTTTCGAACTTCTGCGACAACGGTTGCGCACCTGCCAGGGCCATCATCCCTGTCAAATAATACCATGCGGGACACATTCGTTTTTTCTTCGCGCGCGCACGCCGTCGTCGTCGGCCGCGGGGCCCTGAATAGTAGCCACGGTCGTCCGCATGCCACGAAGTGAAGTGTCCGAACGTCATAGGGCGGGAAGCTGGGTGTGGGTGGTGGCGAAGAGTCGTTTGGAAATTTGGTAGAGCTTGAACCGGCCCCCCCACAAAGTGGGGGTATTGCCTGGTGTCGTATGAAAACCCTGGCACTGGTGAGAACACCACGTTCGGGTAAATGATTGTTGTTGAACATTATTAATTCTAAAGAATAATTATTGTTGGGCCCCCTGGTGCACGCCCCCCCTGCGCCGCCTAGGCCGCAGCTACATTTTCATCATTTTCGTGAGGAAGCCTCAGGTAAAACGATGTGATCAGATCCGGTTGTTTTGTTGTAATCCGTTTTCCCTTGCAAAAAACACTATAAAATGACATTTCTTGTTCTAATATAATCAAATTTCAAGAATCCCTTGCAAAAAATAAGGTAAAGTGGACATTCGCGCGCGCAAGACGAAATCCTTCCAAAAGCTTAGTGTTCGGAGCGATTTTAACATAAAAACATCAAAAAACCAATGGTTTTTCAACAAAAAAATGTCAAAATCTCATCCCGCGCGCTCTTGCGGATTCGTAGGAAACCCAACACTTTTTAAACATTTCTGTCAAACGGGCTTTTGCGAGCAACTTTTTCGAACTTCTGCGACAACGGTTGCGCACCTGCCAGGGCCATCATCCCTGTCAAATAATACCATGCGGGACACATTCGTTTTTTGCGCGCGCACGCCGAAATCTCCAAAAACCATTGGGTCCTCGAAAAACACCTGCACGTCTTCCCTTGCGAGTACGTATCATGTGTATCATGTGTATCATGTACCATATGCATCATATGCAACAGATGTTCTGTGGAAGGCTTAACAACTTCTGTGGGTTAACAAGGCTTAACAACTTCTGTGGGTGTACGAACGTAGGCTTAACAACTTCTGTGGGTGTGTACTCCACGCCAGTGTAGTAGCCACGGTCGTCCGCAGGCCACGAAGTGAAGTGTCCGAACGTCATAGGGCGGGAAGCTGGGTGTGGGTGGTGGCGAAGAGTCGTGTGGATATTTGGTAGAGCTTGCATTGCCCCCCCACAAAGTGGGGGTATTGGCTGGCGTCGCAAGAAAACCCTGGCACTGGTGAGAACACTGAGCGTTCGGGTAAAGTGATTGTTGTTGTTGTTGTTGTTGTTGTTGTAACTCGGAGGCCAGGGGCCCAGCTTGGTGACCTTGCACTTTCTCTCATGAATCAGGGTGCGAGCCCCTGGAGAAGCACTTTCATTGAAAGATTCAATGGTTACATGGGGGGAATCAACCATCATTTTCTCTAGACATGAGTATCCAATAACAACAACACCAACAACACCACCAACAACAGCAGCAACAACAACGGCTTCCGCCTGATTCTCAGTCACAACGTATTGAATAATCGGGCTCCTGCTCTAGCATTAGATGCAATATATCCAGGCATCACGATATCGCCTGGGACCTCATTACGACTTCTCACAATTTGCTAAGGAAAGTCGCTCTCGTTTCAGTCTTCCTTGCCATCCCCTTTTTGCTAAGCCATTTGCTAATCCGTCTCTTCCTCCATCTCTCTTTCCCTCTTCCTTATTGCCCTCTTCCCTCCTCCCTCCCTTCCCCCACTCCCTTCCTCCTCGCTCTATCTCTTTTCCAATGTTTCGTTCTTGCTCTAGGGGCTGCGCTAACTAAACTTGGCAGGTGGGGAAGATACACGCCCAAGGGGGGTACGATCGAAGACGCAGAGGGCGGGAGCATCGAGGGTTTAGGATAAACATGCTCTGTGACACGCGAGCAGATAAGGAGCGAACAGTCCTCCCCAGCGCGCCAGCTCGCTGACCCCCCTCTGCCGTCCCTGATGCGATCCTGCGCGGCGGCTGCCGTTCTGCTGCCCGCTGCGGGGGGCACAGCCTGGCATTTGTCCTCCAGGCTGCCCGCGGCCGAGAGTCCTCCAGCCGTGGAATTATTCGCCGTGAAGCAAGCGGGCCCTGAGGGAACGGGGCCCTGAGGCTTTCCGCCGTCTTCGGCTTCCCTGGGCCACCCACAGGAGCCGGGAGTATGTAAGAGCGGCTCCGGGCGAAAGAGCTGCTCCTGGGGGGGAGGCCCCGTGGCCCATGACCCGCATCCCCTCGGGACCCGCTTGCCTCACGGCAGGTCATGTACAGTCCAGCGCTCACGTGCGCGTGGTGGCGCATTTCTCCCTGCGCTGGCCAGCGGGTCGGGCCAGTCCTGGCCGCAGAGCTGGCAAAGATGATGATTCCAGCCGGCAGAGCAGCTGCTCTTGGCGCGATTGTGCTTGAAGACTAGGGGGAGGTGCTATCATTACAGTCTCGCTCTTCTCTCGGGGGGGGCGGACTATCAGGAAGCTGGATACGCACGAGGCGCTCCAGAAGGGGTCTCGCCTTCGATGGATCGAGAACTTGGCATCTTTTTCTGTGCGGAAGGCGGCAGAAGGCCGTGGAAGCCGGCGGAAGTAAATCGAGGGCGGTTCCAATGGGGAAGTTGGCGGAAGGTCGGCGTGGCGGAGGCAGAATATGTGATCTCAAGGGGTGCCAACATTTTTGGATTCAGAGTTTCCGAAACGTCATATACCGTGGTCGACCTGGCGAGAGCTGGATACGCACGCGGACAGACAGCTTTCCAGCGCTCGGCCCTTTTTTTGAGGCTAGGCACTCCAGGCTTCGAATGTGTACCCAGCGAGTGGTTCGTGGGCGTTCCACATTTGAGTCCAGCCATGTGTGTGTGTGTGTTCCAACTTCTGGGTGCGTAGCACCACCACCACTTCTAGAGGCTGCAGAGTGAGGATCAGATGTGGTGGCGGTGTGATCTGCCTTTCCGGCAATTTTTGGCATAGCATCCCCTCGTTCTTGTGAAAGGGTGGCCCAAGAACGCAAGTAAGCTTTGTGGTCGCGCTCCAAATTGTTTTCGCACCTGCGGGGCCCGCCTTGCTGAATGAACTGTGCTGTGCCCCCCCATCGCAACACTCACGAGGTCAATATTGGACGATGATGCTGACGCTGATAACGATTATTATGCAGGTTACTGTGCATGTGATGTTTGCGATGATGCTGATGATGTTGTTTGCAATGAACATTCAGTTGCGGGTTATGTCGATGATGGTTGTGTTGATGATGATGGTGATGTGTGTCGATTGCGGTGATGAGGGTCGTGATGACTATGATGATGACGATGCTGGTGGTGGTGATGATGATGATCATGATCATGATGATGGTGATGCTAATGATGATGATGATGATGATGATGATGATGATGATGATGATGATGATGATGATGATGATGATTATGATGATGCTGATGATGATGATGATGATTATGATGAGGATGAGGATGAGGATGAGGATGAGGATGAGGATGATGATGAGGATGATGATGATGATGATGATGATGATGATGATGATGATGATGATGATGATGATGATGGTGATGAGGTTCGCGATGTCGGCGCACGCATGGTCTCAAATCCAGTTGTGTTGCTACGTGGTCTGCCGTCTTTGGTCAGGCTGGCCCTTTGGGAGCAAATGTCCAAGGGTATCTGTATTATGGCTTCTTGTTATGCCTGCGGGGATTGGCGATTTCGACGAACAGGTGGTCTTAAGTCCAGTCGTGCTGGTGGTCACAATAGGGCTGCGCCAAGTCTAGTGCGAAGCTATTCGGGCTGTGCCAACCCCAGGAGGATCCTATCAGGGCTTTGCTATCTCTAGTAGGATCTTTTTAGGGCTGCGCCTGCTCTGGTAGGATCCTGCCAGAGCTGCGCCACCTTGAACATCGGATCCTCTTAGGTGCGCCCACGTCCAGTCGGATCCCAGCAGCGCTGCGCCAGCTCTCGTAATAGGATCCGAGCCGGGGTTTGCCCAGCTGTGCTAGAATCCCACCAGGGCTGCGCTCAGCTCCAGTAGTGTCCTGGTATGACTGCGCCAGCCTTGTTAGGATTTTATCCGAGTTGCGCTAACTCTAGATGGATGCTAGCAGGCCTGTCCCAGCTCTTGTAGGATCCTGCTGTGACGGTGTTGGCCCCAACTGGATCCCGTTAGGGCTGCGCCCAACTCCTAGTCGGATTCCACTAGGGCTGCGCCAGCTCCAGTAGGGCTTCTCATGTTGAGGATTCGTTGCCAGGGATTCCTCAGTAAGGATTCGTTGCTGGGGGTCCTAATTCAGGATTCCTGACTAGGGATGCCTTACTACGCGCTCATTACCTGTGTTTTGTATTATGGATTTAGTATTAATAGTCCTTTTGGATTCCTCACGAAGACTTCCTTTCTCAGGGTTCTGTAGCAGGGTTTTGTGTCAAGCATTCAAGAAATCTTCACTAAAGGGTTCTTTGACCAGGATTGCATAGCAAGGGTTCCTTTCTAGGGACTCCTTGCTCGGGATTCCTCATTGGGTTTTTCTGAAGGGCTCCTCACCAAGGAATCCCCGCCACGACTTCCCTTAGTAAGGATTATTTAGTTATTTGTTTGTTTGTTGTCTTAGGGTTCCCGCGCTGAGTGGCAACCATTCTTTATTACAGGGTTCCTTATATTAAGGTTAGTGTCTAAGGTTTCTCGACTATGAGTTCTTTACTGTTGATGCGCTTATGATGATTATGTATCAAGTGTTCGTGATGAAGATCTCTTTACGAAACGATCGTTAAGGCGAATTCTTCACGCTTCGCGTTTCCCCAACAGCCGACCCATGACTGGGAATGTACGGCGCGCCATTTTGGCCGCGTCCGCTTTGCTTCCTGGGTGACTGACCCTTCAGACTCCCTGGATTGCAGCTTGCACGACCGCCTGGCCTCTCAGACGCCCTGGGTTGCTGCTTGCCCCGCCGCCTGATCCGCGGCCCCCGCGCGCGCCCGGGTAATTCATCACGGCCGCAGCCCGACCGTGACCCCTCGCCGCCGGCGCTTCCGCCTGCGGCTGTAAAAAAAAAAGTTTCCCCAACAGCCCATTCAGAAACCCTTGCCCACGAGAGCTGACTAGAAAAATGACGAATCGACACATCTAGTGAAACAAAGCGGGCAACCAGAGTGAACAGAAAGATTTCTGGGAGCAAGGGGGTGGCCTTGAAGGGCATCTTCGGGCCATCCCTGGGCCCCGCGTGGGGGCGAGGGAAGGGGGAGGAGGAGGAGGAGGAGGAGGCGGAGGAGGAGGAGGAGGAGGAGGAGGAAGAGGAAACCGACGACGACGCCGACGACCACGACGACCAGGAAGAGGCGGAACATGAATAGGAAGACGATGAGGGCAAGGACGGGGACGAGGAGGAGGAGGCGCAATACATGCACGACTATTCGGCCCACTAGGGAAGGGTAGGGGTCGGCATCGCAATGCTTCGCAAAGTAAGTCCACGGGAAGAGTTGAGAGCCCTGGCCGGTCTTAGGGGCGAAAACGGGCCAGGAAGGAGCAGTGCAGATCGGCCGATTGCAGCAGCGTCGACACCGTGGCATTCGGGAGGGGCGCCTCCTGACCCGAACCCTGATCCACAGGAGCCTCACGAGCACATCATCCATGAATGGCCGGCGGTTGCAAGTGCACGCTCTCATCGTGTCCGTTGACGGGGAGGCAAGGAGGAGGCCTCCTTGTCTCCTCGTCTTCCTCCTCCTCCTCCTCCTCATCCTGAATCGCTTGCGCCCGCCGAATCCGTCAGGAATGCCGCTGTGGGCTGGACGTCCCTTCGCTGGGGTGCCATACGGCACGGGAGCTGCGCGGCATGGGGAAAAAATGCCCGAACCGGAGCCTGGGAGCCGCCCGCGAACAGGAACCCTGCAGTCTCTGCATCAAGGCGTGTTTGCGGCGTCCCCATTACCATCAATACTCGCTGGTCGTTGAAAGTACATGTTTCTGGAGATCCAGATCCCAACCTACTTCGAACGCTTTCCTATTTCGATGCTCGTCATGCTTTTGCTCTTTAGTGTTAGTCTTGTGGCGGGCCCCATTCCAATCTACTTCATCCGCCTTCCTACTGCATGTTTCCACCTAGTTCTTCCAACTGGCGGTTGCTGATCCGTATCCGCTCAACCCAGGCGATGCTGCAAATGTGGGGTCTGGAGCCGTGGCCGCTGACCGCGGTGAAGATGCGAGCTTTGGGGCCGACGCTGGAGGCAGGCAAATGCCGGTCGGCCTGTGTGTATTTGCCGGCTTGCTCATCGTCGAATTCTTCGGCGTCTGAGCGTCCCCTCCCCCTCCCTCCTTGCACGCCGGCCCATTCGCCACTTAGTGCCCCTACCCAGCTGTTCGCTGAAGCGGGTTTCGCCGCCTCGCCGCTGACGAACAATATCTGCCGGCGTGCCGGGCAGAGGCGGGCCCCACGCTGCAGGCGTGCAGAGCTGTCCCCCGGTCGTGCAAGCGGGGTCTCGGGCCGCTGGCCCAGGCGTTGCCGCTCGCGCTCCCACGGTTCCGGGCTCTGCCAGGCACTTGCGAGCCCTGGGTGGTGTCACCGAAGTGGCCCTCACTCAGCCTCCGCGAACTGCTTCGGCGCCACCCCAGCAAATTGATGCACATACGACCACCCTTCGGGTGATGATGAAGTTGGAGGGGGGGAAGGAACCGACTGATGGCTGATGGCAATTTTGGTGGTTGTGATGAGGTCGTTGCCAGTGATACGTGCTCGTGTTGGCGAAGATCGCTCTCACACAAAATCACACTATCGACCTCCCCCTCGATCGCACCGTCGACCTGACAATCGAACGCACTATCGATCTCACTTTCGAATTCGATATCGATCTCGCAACAGTTCCCACTATCGGTCTCACATTCGATCGTCCAATCGATCTCACAATCGATCTGATCATCGATCTCACTGTCGATCCCACTGTAGATCTCACAAGCGACCTCGCCATCGATCTCACAACAGATCTCACTATCGATCTCACACTGGATCTCACTATTGATCTCCCAATCGATCTCACTATCGATCTCGCCGCCCTGCCTGCTCTGGGACACTGACTCGCGCCGCTCTGCTCTGGGACACGGGACACCGACAGGACACCGACAGGACACCGACGCGCCACTGACTGGACACCCCCGGCCACCGCTCGCTAGGGGGCGGGAGGGGCGGACAACTGGCTCCACAGCCCCTACCCACGGCGGCGACACCGACGGGATACCGACGCGCCACCGACGGGACACCCTAGGCCACCGCGCGGCGGGGGGGGGGGGAGGGGCGGACAGCTGGCTCCACAACCCCCAGCCACGGCGGCATCATTCCTCTCGCGCCCACGCAGCTTCGCCTCGTCCGCACGCACGACGCGAACACGAAACCGAAACCGATTTCCTGGTGGGGGGGGCTCGCAGTTCCACTGCGATCTCACCTCCCAACCTTCGACTATGGGTTCGTCGCCCCCCTCCCCACAGGCGACGCGCGCGCCGAAAAGACTTGTTATTGAATTACGCTCCGTGGCGCGCGCGTTCTGGCCGTACCGCTCCGGGAACGATACACTGCGACATGGTCATACCTATACGACCACCCTTCGGGTGATGAGGAGGTTCGGGGGGGGAGCAACCAACGTCTCGCTCGATCGGTCTCACTATCGATCTCACTATCGATCTCACTATCGGTCTCGCTCGATCGATATCACTCGATCGATCTCACAATCGATCTCACTCGATCTATTTCATGCGATCGATCTCTCAATCGATCTGACTATCGATATCACAATCGATCTCACTATCTATCTCACTATCGATCTCACAATCGATCTCACATTCGGTCTCACTATCGATATCACAATCGATCTCACAATCAACGTCATCATCATCACCAACATCGTCGTCATCAACGGCATCAACATCAACATCATCATCATCACCATCATCATCATCACCATCATCATCATCATCATCATCATTGGGACACCATCATCATCAGCACCTCATCACCATCATCATCAACATCATCATCACCATCATCATCGTCGGGACACCATCATCGTCACCATCATCACCATGACCATCATCATCGGGACACCATCATCATCATCGGGACACCACCATCATCATCATCACCTCATGAGCATCATCATGAACAACATCATCAACACCATCATCATCATCGGGGCATCATCATCAGCAGCAACATCATCATTCTCAGCATCATCATCATCATCATCATCATCATCATCATCGGGGCACCATCATCATCGTCACCACCATCATCATCACCATCAACATCATCGGGACACCATCATCATCGTCAACATCATCAGCATCATCACCATCATCGGGCCATCATTATCAAACTCATCATCACCTCATCATCAACATCATCATCATCGGGACACCAGCATCGTCATCATCATCAACATCAGCATGATCGGGACACCATCATCATCCCCATCATCATCAACAGCATCATCATCAACCTCATCATCATCATCCGGGCACCATTATCATCATCATCGGGACATTATTGTCATCGCATCATCATTCCATCATCATCAGCATCATCAGGATCATCGACATCATCATCGGGACACCATCATCAGCATCAGCAACATCATCATCAGCAGCATCATCATCATCGGGATACCATCATCATCACCACCATCACCATCATCAACAGCATCATCATCAACCTCATCATCATCATCATCATCAGCATCATCATCATCATCGGGGCACCACCATCATCATCGGGACATTATCGTCATCGCATCATCATTCCATCACCATCAACATCATCAGGATCATCAACATCATCATCGGGACACCATCATCATCATCAGCAACATCATCATCAGCAGCATCATCATCATTATCGAGACACCATCATCATCACCACCATCACCATCATCATCATCATCATCATCATCAACATCGTCAACTTCATCATCATCATCATCATCATCATCATCATCATCATCATCACCATCGGGACACCATCATCATCACCACCATCATCATCATCATCATCAACATCATCGACATCATCATCATCATCATCATCATCATCATCATCATCATCATCATCATCATCATCATCATCATCATCGTCATCGTCATCGGGGCACCGACGGGACACTGGCGGGACACCGGCGGGACACCGCGCGCCACCGGCCCCCCGTGAGATTCCCTCCCTGGGTGCGTTCACTGAACAGCTTCGCTTGTCGGGGTTATCATTATGGGGGGGGATTTTCTGCCCTCTATAGTATGTCCTTGTGCGCCCCATGCTCTGCGTCGCCGCCGAGTCCTCCGTTCGGGCCCGTCTCCGGCTGTCCCCAGTCCTGGTGTGCCGTGCCTCGGCTCCCGCTGTTCTCCTCTGCTCGGCTTTGCCCCCGACTGACCCCGACTCGGTCCTGCCCTCGGGCGCCGCCGACTCTCTCCCCCCGTTCGTCCCTGCAGGGCCTGGCTCTGGCCGGCCCGATTCGATTCGGTTCCGCTTTGCGGGCGATCCGATGCGGCCCGATGCGCTGTTTTGCATCCTGGCGCCACCGAGTCGACTCGATTCCGACTCTGAGCCGATGCGGTTCATTCGAGACACGTTCCGATCCGATCCGACATGATCCGACTTCCCGATTCGATGCCAACTGTTCTGGGCTTGTCCCGGGCTGTCCCTGGCTCGGTCCTGCGCCCTCGGTCGCCGCCAATGCTCTCTTCTCGCCCGTGTCCCTGGTCGCTCGGGTGCCCTCGGTCGCTCGGGTGCCCCTCTTTCGGCCTCGCCCCCCTCGGGTCCCCCAGCTCGTTCCTCCGGCCACGCGCAGTGGGGGGATAGGGGGAGGGGGGAAGGCTTCGTAGAAGCATTCCTGCTTCTTAAAAGGCGCGGGCCTTGCCTGTAGATGCAAGGCTGGCGCCTTCAAAAAACAGCTTCCTTCTAAGAAACCATCCCCCTCTCCCTACACCCCCCTGTGCGCGCCGCCACTTCCTGCCCTCGGTCGCCGCCGATTTTCTCTGCTGGGCCCTTTCCCAAGCTGGCCGCCGCGGGCCGCGCTGCGGCCACCAGTGGCCGAAAGCTGGCGGCCCACGCTGGTCCGAAGCTTGGTGCCGTGGGCTCAAGTTGGCCCCATGGTCATCGGTCCTGGTGCCAGTCCCCGCGGACTCAGCTGGGATCCCCCCCCCACCCCTGGGCCTGCCCAGACGCACCAGTGAAAGTGTCTGCAGATTCGCACACGCACGCACGTTTCTTTCCGTACGCTTTTACTCGCCGGAAAGGGAGAAGACAGCCCCCCCCCTCCAACACGAGCCCTCCCGGATCAGTGGCCCTGGGGGCTCCCTGGACGCCCCTGCAGCTGGTTCCCCGGGCTTTCCGGAGTTCCTGGAAGCCCCTGCCAGGCCTAGGCAGCGTGCCCAAGTCGGTCAGGAGGGCTGCCGAAAAGCTCCCCGAGGGCCCCACGAGGCCCCAGACACCACCCAGACGCCCGAAGACGACCCAAAGACAACCCCCAAGAGGCTTCCCAAACGCGGAAGCAATGATGCCCGATTGTTTTTGCATGATGTTGGAAATGCTGCGTTCTTCGGTCTTCTGGGCGTCCGAGACCGCCCAGTAGACCCGAAATGCGCCCCCAAGGCTGCGTACCCGAAGGGGCTTCCTGGCAGTCCAGAAAGCCCAAGGGCGGCCCCACAGGGCCCCAAGATGGCCCCAAGAGAGCCCCATGACGGCCCAAGACGGCCCCAAGATGCCCAGGGTGGCCCGAGGAAGCCCCCAGGGGCCCTCAGAAGGCTCCCAGGAGGCTTCCAGAAGGCTTCGAGAAGCCCCTGAAACTTTGGTGAGGCCCCCAAGAGGCTCCGCACGGAGGAGCCTCCGCAACAAAAAATGATTCAGGAGGATATATGATAATTCGAAGGGTAGGGCGAGAATGAAGAGAAGGAAGAAGAAACACGAGGGACAGATGATTAATTCCATTCAATTCACTTAAGCGTGGACCCCCAACCGTGCGATTCTAGCAGTATATATATATATATATATATATATATATGCATACACATATACCTATACGACCACCCTGCGGGTGATAAGGAGATTGGGGGGGAGGGGCCCAGCAATGGGAACCAACGAAAATAAAGATTTAGTTCGTTCATTTGCAAGGGCGGGGCTCTTATACGACCACCCTTCGGGTGATAAGGAGGTGAGGGGGGGGGCAACGTCGCACTCGATCGATCTCACTATCGATCTCACTATCGATCTCACTCGATTGATCTCACTCGATCAATATCACAATCGATATCACAATCGATATCACTATCGATCTCACTATCGATCTCACAATCGAAATCACTATCGATCTCACTATCGATCTCACGATCGATCTCACTATCGATCTCACTACCGATCGCACTATCGATCCCACGATTGATCTCACTATCGATCTCACTCGATCTCACGACGGGACACCGACGGGACACCGCAGGACACCGACGGGACACCGACGGGACACCAGCGGGACAGCGGCGGGACACCGCGCGGCCCCGAATGCCGGGTCGCCAAACATCTGGTCTGGCCGCGCTTGAGCCACAGGAGACTTTCCTCTCGCCCGCCTACGCAGCTTCGCCTCGCCCGCACGCACG
This sequence comes from Prorocentrum cordatum, assembly GCA_963575745.1. Lineage (NCBI taxonomy): Eukaryota > Dinophyceae > Prorocentrales > Prorocentraceae > Prorocentrum > Prorocentrum cordatum. The sequence goes on along the minus strand of CAUYUJ010011925.1, from coordinate 438,566 downwards.
GCACGCACGAACACGAAACCGGAATCGATTTCCCCGTAGGGGGGCTCTCCGTTCCACTTCGATCTCACCCCCCAGCCTCCGATATATATATATATATATATATATATATAGGGTGCCATCTATGTGGCGCAATCTATGTGGTGCAATCTATGTGGAGCAGTCCATGTGGTGCAATCTATCTGGTGCAATTGGTTTTTACAAACTAGTTGACACATCCCATGCTCTTGCAAGCATCCCGCCCATGCGGCGACGGTTGCGATGAGTGCTTGGCGTTGGCTGGTGCATCTCTGCGGCCGCGCCGACCAAAGCACGCGCGCGCAGCGGCCAGCTAGCTTGGCGCGACCGACGAGGCCGCTGTGGCGCTGACCGCTGGGCACATCCCAGCGGACACTTCAGTGCGAGTCGGCGACTTGGGCGGGCGTGGTACCATGGCAACGTCGACGGCGCGGCCAGTGCGGGCGCCGATGCTGATCACGCCTGCGACGATGACGGCGTCATCGCGTCGGTGATGAAGATGCTGGGAAGAATTCGACATGCGCGCGCGGCAACCTACGTGGTGCAAAATATGTTGTGCAATCTACGGTGCGTAGCGCATTCCGTTGCAGTTCGTGCAATCCGTTATATTTGGAGCAGCCTTTGTGGTGCAGTCGATGTGGTGCACTCCTGTGGTGCAGCCACCGTTGTGCAAAACATGTTGTGCAATCTATGTGGTGCAACTTACGTGTTGCATTCTGTGTGGTGCAATACATGTTGTGCAACCCATGTGGTGCCATATGTGTTGTGCAATCTATGTGGTGCAATCTATGTGTCGCAGCCTATGCTGTGCAATCTACGATGCGCAATGTGCAGTACATCTGGAACAATCCATGTGGAGCCATGTATGCGGTGCAGTAAACGTGGTTCAATCTATGTTGTGCAATCTGACGGCGGCGACGAGCGGCTTCGGCGGCGACGGCGGCAATATAGACGCCAGAGTGTCAGACAGGCCCAGACGACGGGCGGGGACGAGGCGGCGATGGGGCGGCGACGGTGGCCACATAGCCGCCAGACCGAAGACACGGCCCAGTTCCTTCAACCAGAAGCGAGAACCCATAAGTGCAAGCCCTGCTCAAAACAGAAAATTACGCCAGAAAAGGCAACAGGAAGTTACCGCGAAGCTTTCTGTTCGGCCTTCCCGCCCGTCCGCCTGCAGGCAGGCCGAGCTTCCAGGACCAGGGCGTATGGCGCGAAACGCCAGTGCAATCTTGTATACATATCTGTGTACATTATATATACACTTGTATATGTATAAAGATATTTACATGTGTATATATATATATGTATATATATACACGTAGCAGCCCGCAGTTGCGGATAAGAGTGAGGGGGCGGCGGGGACGTCGGCAGTCTGCGAGGCTCTGAAGAAACCCGCCGCAGGCGCAACATTTGTCAAGCAATACAACGAGCCAGACGCAGGCGCCGACTTTCCTGTTAAAACAATGTAGGGGGTCGCGGGTTGGGTCGCAGGTGGGTCGCAGGTGGGTCGACGGTCGGTCGCGGGTGGGTCGCGGGCCGGGTCGCGGGTGGGTCACGGGTGGGTCGCGGGTGGGTCACGGGTGGGTCGCCAGCGGGTCGCGGGGTGGATCGCGGGTGGGTCGCGGTTGGGTCGCGGGGTGGGTCGCGGGTGGGTCGCGAGGTGGGTCGCGGGTGGGTCGCGGGCCGGGTCGCGGGGGGGACGACGACAACGACAACAACAACAAACAGAATCCTCACCACGGATCCTTACTTCAGCCACGCATCCAGGGACAATGAATGACCGTTCGACCCCCTCACTCTGATATACATATATATATATTTACATATATATATGTATATGTATATGTATATGTATATGTGTATGTATGTATGTATGTATGTATGTATGTATGTATGTATGTATGTATGGATGGATGGATGGATGGATGTATGTACGTATGTATGTATGTATGTATGGATGGATGGATGGATGGATGTATGTATGTATGTATGTATGTATGTATGTATGTATGTATGTATGTATGTATGTATATGTGTGTTTGTGTGTGTGTGTGTGTGCGGTGATGAATTCGTCGTTCAGTGCCTCTGAGCTGCCCGACCGGCCTGCGCGTTCGCAGGGTCCGCCCCTCTCCTCCTCCTCCTCCTCCTCCTCCGCCTCCTCCTCATCCTTCTCCTCCTTCCCCTCCTCCTCCTCCGCCGCCTCCGCCTTTTCCTCCTTCCTCCTCCCCCTCCCCCCCCTCCCCCCCTCCTCCTCCTCCTCCTCCTCCTCCTCCTCCTCCTCCTCCTCCTCCTCCTCCTCCTCCTCCTCCCCCTCCTTCTCCTTCTCCTTCTCCTTCTAACCAGCCACTTCCACGGGGGCGTTTTTCCATCTCGAGTCGTTTTTTGACGGTCCCAGTGCCAGAAACCAGCCTCCGAATGCCCAACATTATGAAAACGCCGGCCGTCTCAATCTGTTCGAGAAGTCAGATGTCTGGGAAGAGTCGATCCTACGCGGATGGTCGGATGGTCGTTGTCATCCTCATGCTATGTGTCGGCCTCATCATTCCAGGTCCCCCAAATGGGGTCCGAGTAGATGGGGTCGGAGGATCGCGCCACACCGCCGCTGCGTGCACGACGTCCGCGTGAAGGAAGTCTGACTCCAAATCGAGCCGCATCGCCGATGCACAGGGGATGCTGCGCGATCCTTCGATTCCAACTGCTCGGACCCCATTCGAGCGACGGATGAGTGCGGGGTCGACTTCGCCGACATTCGCTCGGAAGCTGCCCGCGTGAGGACGCTCGTGTGCGCCCTCATCTCCAGCGCAGCGTGCTGCGCTGGCGGCCCGCGTAAGCCGCGGCGTGAGGTCGCTGTGCCATCTCGCGTGCGAGTAGTTCCTTTTCGTCGCTCGCTTGGGAGGCCGCTGACCATCCCGATGGGGGGCCTCGCGTGCCCTCGGAATTCCGTCCTCCGAGTGATCCAGCGCGCGCCAGCGTTTGGCAGACCGGGTGGTGTGCAGCCAAGACGCTGAAACAAGGAACGGGTTGGGCTCGGCAGGGGCTCCGTGTTCCTCAGGCCCTCCCACGGCTGTTCCTCGAGCCCTCCTCGTGCACGCAGGCACTTTTGTCGGCGGCGAGCGAGGGGGGAAGTGAGAAGGAGAAGGCCTTCTCAGAAGGCGGCGGGACCTCTCAGAAGCCCTCGCGCCTTCGGGGAAGGCTCAGAACACTTCTCGGAAGGCTGGGGGACCTCCGAGCCTTCCGAGGAGGCCCGCCCCTTCTCGCTCCCCCCTCGGGCTCGCCGCCACCTTGTTTTTTGGGGGGGGGTGCAGAGAGGGGCTTCGCTCGTGAGACGCGCCGTTCCTCCTCGCAGCAGCCCGCCAGAAGGCCCCCCCCCACCCGACTTGCCGCAGCAGCCCTCTTTGGGGAGGCTCCCTGCCCCCCCCCCCCCCCCCGAGAGGGCCGAAGCGCCCCCCAGCCCCCCCGCCGCTGCGGCCAGGCGCGCAGCCTCCCGGGAAAGCCGACGGCGGCGGCTCCCATCGCCCGGTTGCGCGCGGAGAGCGGCAGGCCCGCCGCGCGAGCCGCCGCCGCGCGAGCCCGAAGTCGGGCACGTCCCTCTGCAGGGAGAATATTCCAGGCTGGTCCAGAAGTAGTTAGGGGTGGGTTTTTCTTGCTCCTGCTATCATGCCATATGTTTGACTATTTGTCATGTTTCTTTCAATGTCTGCGTGTAGGAGGACATGCCAGACCTGATGCGAGCCGCGGCCCGGACACCCGGCGCCGGTGGTTTATCCGGGGGCGGGGCTCCGTTTCGACTCCCGCGGTTCGAGGCGACACGGTCTCGGTGGCTTTCGCTCTCGATGCGATTTCGGATCTTCTGGTGTGGATTCCGGTTTCTCAGTGGAGGCCTGCTGGCCTGCCGATTTCCGTCGAATCGGCTTCTCCCGACTCGGCTGCCGATTTCCGCCCATCGGGTTCATCTCGATCGCTGATCCGACTCATCGATTCGATTCAGGGCTCACCTGAGAGGCGGGTGATGACTATAGGGGGGTTGAATCTCATGGCCTGGGCCATGATATCTCCCCAGATTTCACGGCGCCTCTTCTTATATTGATCGCTTCGCTCATTCTGCGGCCCCAAATTCAATGGCTTTCGGCCCATCCCGCCACCGTGGCTGGGCTGTGGGTCTGAGGCCTCTTGGATGTTCGTCGGGATCTCGTCGAGCCCTGTCAGGGCCTCGAGGAGGCAGTTCTGAGGCCTTTGAGGGCTGTTTTGGGGCCTCGTGGGGTCTTTTGGGGATTCTTCTGGGCCTTTTGGGCCGACTCGGTTTCTGAGCGTCCCCGTGCTTTCTGATTGATTTTCGTTTTATTTGTTTCTCTTTCTCTTTTTTTCTTTTTTTGTTTTCTCTCTCTCTCTCTCTCTTTCTCTCGCTCTCTCCCCCCTTTTTCTCTGTCTCTTACTCGTTTGCTCATCGCTCTCTCTCTCTCTCTCTCTGTCGTTCTCTCCCCTCTCTGTCGACCATTATGTATTTCAATATCATATATCTCAGTTTGCTCAGGGAGAGACAGACATAGTGAGAAAGAGGGAGAGAGAGAGAGAAGGGAAGATAGAGAGAGATAATGAGAGAGAGAGAGAGAGCAGCCACTCCCCCCTTTCCATTTCCTCGTCTGCGCGTGTGCGTTCAGGCTGTGAGGGTAACCGCTCGCTCCCTATCATTGCCGAGTCTACGTTGCGAGTGTGTGGGTTGTGAAAGAGAGAGAGAGAGAGAGAGAATAAACACATGACAAAAGAAGAGAGAGAGAGAGAGAGAGACAGAGAGAGAGAACGAGAAAGAGAAAGAGAAAGAGAGAGAGAGAGAGAGAACAATCGCTGCCCCGCCAACCATTTCCCCCTCATCCATTTTGGGTGTGCAGCATGCGAGAGGGCAACCGCTACCTCCACTTCCCCTTGGTGTTGTGTGTGGGGTTGTGAGAGGGTTGTCGCTTTCCGTGTTTTTTGGGAGGGGAGTGGCTGCTCTGCTACACGCCCACACACAATGCTAAGGGGAAGTGAGAGGAGGCACTGGATGCCCTCTCGTATTCTGCATAGTGAAAATGGACCGGGTAGATGGTGGAGGCCGTGGCTGCTATTCTTCATTTGGCACGCACACACATGCGCAACGCAGGGGGGAAGTGGCAGGGGGCAGCGGCCAACCTTGCACCCTCCACGCTCAAGCGCAGAAGGGGGGACTGGAAAGGGGGGAGTGGTGTTTCTCTCTCTCTCTCTCTATCTTTCTCTTCCCGTGTCTCACCTCTATCTCTTTATTTGTATATGCATATACGTACACATTACAGTCAACTATAAGGATGGGCGGTAAGGATGCAATGGCCTTGGAGGCCCATCTGAACTCTTCGAACGAGGTTGACCAGCGAAGGTGGCCAAGGATGGACCGAATGGGGCAAGGATGCTAGGTACCCTTGGGAAGGTTGCCCACCCTTCTAGGCGGAATGGCTGTACATCTGGATCCATATGCGATTCCATGTATACTTGTATGCGACCTTGCTTCTGCAGGTATATATAGATATATACGTGTATAGATATAGGCCCGTACATTCATGTATTTGTATGTCCACTCATCGAGTTACGTGTGAACGTACATGTGATTATACACAGGTACATCTGGCTTACAACTTCTACGTATCGCAATTTCGTTACACGATCGTATATATATATATATATATATATATATATATCAATGTCTAGATATATTTTCACCTGTCCAATTATATGTATACATATCGGCTTTTATACTGCGTGCAGTCTTATGTACTCTACACACAGCTGCATAGCTACGCGAACCTATACATATATGTATTTGCAGCCATCCACATTTCTATGCATATGGGTATCTTCGTATACCTGGCCGTATACTATGCCGTTACAGAAGTTCGTTATGTTTTATGGGGGCGTCAAGATGATGCAGGTTTCATCCGTCACTTCCGACCGAGCGGGCGGGCGAAGGCTGACCCTTGTCCTGACCGCGCCAAGCTGTCCCCCTTTCCCTCCTAGAATCCTAGCGGGCTGGGTCAAGAGCGGTCGGATCAAAGATCCGGATTTGTTTCATCCAGGATGTCCTCCAGTTATATAATATTATATATCTGTTAGAGCGGGATGGTTTCACATCCCGACATAAAAAACACGATTCCAGAAATCCCACTGGGCGGGATCTTGCCTTGCCAACGCAAGACGAGGAAATTCAAAGTCATGACGAAACTTTTGCGACGCTGATGTATCACCCCATACATTATCAACGCACAGGTATATACATCTTTCAGCGTACATACTGTTCCATTGGCCCATCCGTACATCTCTCCATCGATGCATGTACGTATGTATCTGACTGTATTTGTGCATCCATGTATCCACCTAGTTTTCGATCCGTATATCAATTTGTTTATATATCTTGGTCTACCCGTTTACCCGCCATTATTTTTACCTATTTATGTTCTATATATATAGACACATACACCAATAGTTGTCATCCATACAACAGGAGTCATGTTGGACCCACCCCTGGAGTTGTTGTGTAATGCGCGCGCTAGAAATCGAATGGTATATTCGCATCGGGGGAATCCAGGTGTAAAGTCATACGAACACAGGAGATTGCTAAGGCCTTCCGGCCGGTGCCGCCGACTTTGAAGACGACGACGAATACGAGGAGGAGAAGGAGGGGGATTAAGGTGGAAGGGAGCAGGAGAAGGCGAAGGAGTTGTTCCCCATGTGGGCCGAGGGAGTCGTAGCAGAGACAGACAGGGAGCCTTGTGGCCTGCGGCCCTTCCCGCCACCGTACTGGGGTTGCGGTTGAAAGGCCTCTTGGATGTTTTCGGGCCTGTTGGGGCCTCTGTTGGGCCTCTTGGGGGTCTCTTGGGGGCCTCTTCGGGCCCCTTGTACTGCTGGCGTTGGAAAGACACCCCTTGATGTGGCGCCACCGGCCCGCTCATTACACGCTGTCCCCACCTTTGGGATAGCGTGCACCGAGGAAGCCCTGGCGGGGGAGTTGGCCTGCACAGAAAAGGCTCTCGCCGAGGGGATCGCCTCACAGGGGTAGCGTGCTTTCCGGAGATTGATGTTGCACGCTTCCTTTTCCACGCCAACCTCATCCTGTCCCTGCGCAAGGAATGCCTCCTGCCAAGCTCTCGGAAGCAGGGCGTGAGGTGCTCAGGCGTCTCTCTCCCTCTCTCTCGTGGGCTGCCTCCCGAGAGCGGCGTCGCCTCCCCCCTGCTTTGCTGTGGTGAGAGTCGGTGCCCTGGCTCGACCAGGCCTCCACAGCTCCCTGCGACCCGACGTTTCGGTAAACTTGGGTTCAGTCGGGCCTGTTCCTTTACAGGAGGAATATTCAGAAATAGTCTGAAAATAGTCAGGGGACGAATTTTTGAGTATTTTTGTTTATTATTGATTTTCTTTACTATCTTTAATTTTTCGTCCAAACTCCGCCTGTAGGAGGATATGCCCGACATAAAACTTGGAACATCGCGAGAACTCACGACCAGAGCCCCGGACCCCATCTTTTTTGCACCATCTCTCGAGCCGGGTCGATCTCTGAGGGCCCCCGGGCCCGCAACCGAGCGAGAAACACGCGCAGCTCGAAAGAGCTATGAGGCGCGCCAGGATCTCAGAGGGATGCCCGAGCCGCAGCCAGCTCCTCCCTCGCCTCCGTCGTCTCTTTATGAGGGAAATCCTGGAGGCCTCGCGCGGCGCGTAATAGTAGTATGATCTAGTCTATTTGTCAGTTCCGCAAGTTATGGGCCGACGCTCGCGACGTAAATCCGACGTAAGTCGGACGTAGTCCGACGTGAGCCCGACGTGAACCCGACGTGGACCCGACGCAAATCGGGTCTCGAGTTGCCGCGCGAGGCCTCCAAAACAATTTCCTTCACGAGCGAGTCTCTGCGGCCGTCCCCGGGCTCGCGCGCGTGCTGCGGGGATGCCCGGGCCTCGGGGGAACCCAGACCCCCTCTCGCAGCGTAAACCATCCTCCTCCTCCTCCTCCTCCTCCTCCTCCTCCTCTTCCTCCTTCCTTCCTCCTCCTCCTTCTCCTTCCTCCTCCTCCTTCCTCCTCCTCCTTCCCCCGCCGCGCAGCCCGCACGGCCCGGCCCCGGCCCCTCCCCCCCGCCCCCCCCCCCCCCGCTCGCCGCGTCGGCCCGCGGGGCCCCTCCTCGCAGCAGCGGACTCGGCCGGCCCAGGCCCGCCGGCAGGATCACCACGACGGGCACGATGACGGCGGCGAGGATGGCGGTGTCTAGGTGGGGGGGGGGGAGGGGGAGGGGGGAGGGGAGGGGAGGGGAGGGGAGGGGGATGGGGAGGGAGCGGAGGGGGAGGGGAGGGAGGGGCGGGAAGGGCGGGAGCGTCGGGAGGCAGGGGAGGGAGGGAACGAAGAATGACATAAACATAAAAACTCGGAGGTCCGCGCGGATTTCTCGGATCTGCGCTGGACCCCCCCTGGCGGCGCCTCCGGCGCCGCCCCTGGCGCGCTCCGCGCGCCAGGGAGGTGGGTCCAGCGCCGATCCGAGAAATCCGCGCGGACCTCTGAGTTTTTATGCTTATGTAATTCTTCGCTTCCCTGGGGAGGGGAGGAGAGGGAGGAGGGGGGGCGGGAGGGAAGGCAGGATGGGCGGGAGGCAAGCTATAAGTGCGATCGCGTCATATCTGACGTCCTACCCCTCCCTCCCATCCCTTCCCATGGCGTAGATATCCTCTCTATTCGCACAGTCGGATGTCGAGCAGGGCAATGATCGCGAGAGGGTACGCGATGCATGGTAGAGCACGGCACGGCGTGGCGTAGAAAAGCACGGCAGAACGTAGCATACCATAGCATGCCGTGGCATTGTGCAGTGAAGTTTTGCAAAGCATTGCAACGCAAAGCATGGCATCGCACAGCGGCGCATAACACAACACCGCACAGCATGTCAGGGCATGGCGCCGGGTTCCTTGGAGGTTAAGTGTAACGTCTTCGAGAGGTCTGGGCTGGTCTGGAGTTATGGCTCCATGTCTAGCTCCTTGGGCTCCCCGAAAGGCTCCACACAAGGCGGGGCTGATGGAGAGCACCCGCTGGCTCTGCTTTCAGCATCACCTTCTCAAAGCAGAAACGGGGCTCCCGCTTGATACTTCCTGAAAACGACGACGCCCTAAAGTGTGGGGGGCTTCTGCGGCCCAATAATTAACGAACCGACACCGAATGTGTTGTCACGTCTGATGTTTTTTCCAGGGGGGGATTTTTCTAGATTTTGGGGTCTCTTTGGAAGGACCGAAGACGCACGCGTTGCAGTGGGAGCACGATTTGGAACAACCAGAGGCGCAGAAATGGGGCCAGCGCTTCAGCGGGAACAACGCGTTGAAACAACCAAGCGAAACCCCATCTCCTGGGAATCCTGTGTGCAAAAAGCAGTACGCGGAGGAGACGTCATCAGGGGAGAGAGGAGAATAGTATCCATATTGTGTAATTGTGGAGGTGAGGGGAGGCGTGAGGGGAGGCGGGAGGAGAGGGGAGGGGGAGGGGGGGGGGCGAGGCGGGGGTCGAAGGCAGAAAACACGGCATAGACAAGACATGTTGACTCTCTGCGCGGATTTCTTGGATCTGCGCCACCCCTGGTGCGCTCCGCGCGCCAGGGAGTGGGGGTTCAGCGCAGGTCCAAGAAATCCGCGCGGAGCGTCAGCAGTTTATCTCCGTGTCGTACTTTTCCCAACGAGCTTGTTGTTGGGTAGTCGTTTTGAGAAGACAGCGCCCCTCGTCCCTCCCTCCCGCCTCACTCCTGCCTCTGCCCTCCACGTGTCCCATTCGGCACGCCCCTCACACGCTTCGCGGCCCCGTAGGGATCCCCACCGAAGGCTCCAATGGCATCGACCGCATGCGTCTCCCCCACGCAGCACAGCACTTCGTGGCCCCATATGGAGCCCCACCGAAGGCCCGAGTGGCTGCGCTCGCATGCGCCCGCCCCACCAATTTCGACATATTCCTCACACGCTTCGTGGCCACATAGGGAGCTCCACCGAAGGCCCCGGCGGCTCATGCGCCCGCCGCACCCATGTCGGCACACTCCTCACACGTCTCGTGGCCCCAGAGGGTGCTCCATCGAATGCCCCAACGGCTGCGTTCGCATGCGCCCGCCGCGCCCATCTCGTCACATCCCTCACACGTTTCGGGAGCTCCACCGAAGGCTCCAGTGGCTGTGTTCGCATGCGCCCGCCAGTTTCAGTTCGGCACGCTCCCCACACGTTTCGCGGCTTCACATGTTTCGGGAGCTCCACCGAAGGCCCCAGTGGCGGTGTTCGCATGAGCCCGCCCCGCCTGCTTCGGCACACCTCTCACACCTTTCGTGGCCCCGCAGGGGGCGCCACCGAAGGCCCCAGTGGCTGCGTTCGCATGCGTCCGCCCCAATCATCGCTGGCACACGACACACGTTTCGTGGCCTCCTAGGGAGCACCACCGACGGCTCCAGCGGCGGTTTTCGCGTGCGTCCGCCCTGCCCGTTTCGGCGCGCCTCTCACACGTTTCGCGGCCCATGGGGAGCTCCACCGAAGGCCCCAGTGGCGGTGTTCGCAGGCGTCCGCCCCACCCATTTCGGGATTCCCTTCACACGTTTCGTAGTCCTGTAGGGGGTTCCACCGAAGGCCCCAGTGGTTGCGTTTGGATGCGCTCACCGCGCCGATTGCGGTACATGTCTCACACGCTTCGTGACGTCGTACGGATCTCCAGGGAAGACAATCTTCACAGCCGCGTTATTCACAATTGCATGTGGTTGGGTCCTTTGCCAGGCTAATGTTCCGCTAGGGGGGAGAAGGGATAGGGAGGACGGGAGGGGATGGGAGGGATCTTTGACTTGGCAAGGAGATCGGCGCCCACAAAGGGTGTGCTTGCGCCGGGGTGCGGTTTGCGATCTGCGTCGTTGGTGCTTGGGATCACCACGCTGCTCTCGTCGGCCTCGTCGGGGGCGCGGCGGAGATCTCTGTCGAGGTCCTCGCCCGCCCCTTCGGGTGCGGGTTGCACACCGCACCCTTTGTGAACCATACGCTTCAGCGTCGCCGAAAAGACAAGCCGCAAGCGCGAAGGTCAGCCTGAAAAGAAGCGATGCCAGCGACGGTAGGAGGAGGAGGAGGAGGAGGAGGAGGAGGAGGAGGAGGAGGAGGAGGAGGAGGAGGAGGGAGGAGGGAGGAGGAGGAGGAGGAAGAGGAGGAGGAGGAAGAAGATGCTGGCAGCGGGGAGGCCAGGGGATGAGGGGGAGGGGGGAGGAGGGACGAGGAGGGCGCGGAGGAGAAGGACGAGGAGGACCACTGGGAGGAAGAGGAGGGCCAGGAGGACGAGGACGAGGAGGCGCATGCCGTGGCCCACTGCTGGGCACCTCATGTGGGGGACATTACATGCTGCCCCTTTCTGGCTCGGGAGGTTGGCTTCAACGACGCCCCAGTCGGGGTGCCCTGAGTTGAGTTGCGATGATTTGAGGAGGGAGAAGGAGGGTGGTGGGAGGAGGAGGAGGAGGAGGAGGAGGAGGAGGAGGAGGAAAGGAAGGAGGGGGAGGATGATGCTGCTGTTGCTGCTGCTGCTGATGATGATGCTAATGATGATGATGATGATGATGATGATGATGATGATGATGATGATGATGATGATGATGATGATGATGATGATGATGATGATGATGATGATGATGATGATGATGATGATGATGATGATGATGATGATGATGATGATGATGATGATGATGATGATGATGATGATGATGATGATGATGATGATGCTGATGATGATGATGACGATGATGATGATGATGATGATGATGATGATGATGATGATGATGATGATGATGATGATGATGATGATGATGATGATGATGATGATGATGATGATGATGCTGATGATGATGATGAGGATGAGGATGAGGATGAGGATGATGATGATGATGATGAGGAGGAGGAGGAGGAGGAGGAGGAGGATGATGATGATGATGATGATGATGATGATGATGATGATGATGATGATGGAGGTGGTGGTGGTGGTGGTGGTGGTGGTGATGATGATGACGAGGAGGAGGAGGAGGAGGAACAAGAGAAAGAGGAGAAGGAGGGAGAGGAGGATGAGGAGGGAGAGTCGCAATCGTCCGAGGCCGCCATCTGTCGCACAGGGCCACTGGGGCTGTCGCCCAAACGTGATGCCCTCCCGCCAGGAGGCCCGTGCGACCGCGGCACCTGCGCCCAGCTCCGAACCGTTTTCACCATCCTACCACATGGCTGCTAATCAGCGGTAACTACGACTACACGCCCACGCGCCAAGAACAGAGAGAGTTGGGCCCCGAACCTTGTCACTCTTAAGCAGCCTGAAACATATGCCTATCCCTATGGTTGGCATCACCGTATCTCTGTGCCGATCTCAGGATTCCTTCGGTTTCCGAGGGCGCATCCCTAAGACGGTCATCGCTTTCGGGCCTGGCAACCTTCGGGATCGGTGGTTGGGGGGTGAGATCGGAGTGGGACGGAGAGCCCCCCACCGGGAAATCGGTTTCGGTTTCGTGTTCGTGTCGTGCGCGCGGGCGAGGTGGAACTGCGTGGGCGCGCGGAACGACTGACCCCGCCGTCGCTAGGGCGCATCCCTAAGACTGTCGTCGCTTTTGGGCTTGTCAACTTCCATGGCAGGAACAAGCTCGAGGCTGGGTATGCTTCGTCCCGGGGCGCGCGCCTGCTCTGGCGTCGCCGCAGAAGTTGGTGTCTTCCTCCTCCTCCTCCTCCTCATCCTCCTCCTCCTGGTATGGGGAGTTCGAGTACGGGGTCTCAGTAATTGTCGGCCACGCGCAGAGGGGGGCAGGGGGAAAGGGGAAGGCTTATGAGAAAGAGGCTGCCTCTCAGAAGGCGCGGGCCTTATCTATCAAGATAAGGCGGGCGCCTTCTGAGAAGCAGCCTCCTTCACAGAAGCCTTATCTATCAAGATAAGGCGGGCGACTTGGTATGGGGGAGTTGATGGGGTTGGTTGTGGAGTTAGTGAGGGCCCTTCCCACCAAGCATGTGCTGGCACGCTCGCGAGCCCCCCCTTGTCTCTTTGCCGCTTCTGCGGGACGAAGCCCGGGCACAACGTTGCATTGACCATGATATTGTAGGAGCAAGCGCTGGACAAAAGAAAGGGGGTAATTAGCCGTCAAACGGAAGTTTTGGATCAGCCTGAGCAGACGTAGGAGTCATCCATGACTGCCTTCGTGGACGAACGGGGGTCCACGTGTGTCACGCATTGTGGGTCCAACGGCGATCTGCGATAAATCGACTAAATTTTAGTAGTCGTCTTGTGCCACAAGTTGTTGTTCCGTGTTTCAGTGATCAGGTGAACATGGGCTCGGATCACAAACCCGTGCTGATCAAAGTACGTCTTGCCAGAAAGCTTACCCCATGACGAAGAAGGCAGTTACCAAGCAGCGGAATGCATGGAATAATGTCGAATTCGAGCGCTTCACAGATGAAGTTCGCGTCGCCAGTAGTAGTTTGGAGCTCAGTTTGAACCCTGGCGAGGACTGACAGAGGATCACGGTTGTTTTGCTTGAGTCGGCTACGCGCGCACGAGATGACCAGAACGAGTGGCACCAGCTTCGAGACGACAATGTAGAGGTACAGCGCCTTCTTTCACATAGAAGAGTGCAGCAAGCGGGATGGACCACAGCGGGCAGCATTGAGCAAGAGGATTCGCCAAGCAGTCCGAGTCCGACCAGTGGAGCGAAAGGATTTCAACGCGTGCACGCCGGTCGTTGAAATTAGGTACTTCTGAATTCCCAGATCCCAATCTTTTTTGGCCGCATTCCTACTTGAAGGGTCGAGTGGTTTTCCCTCTTCTCTCCAGGGAGCGGGCGGAAATCCAATCTACTTCCAACGCCTTCCTACTTCATGCTTCTACCCACTTCTGTTGACCGACGAGTATCCAACATATTCTGACCGCCTTCAGGATGCAGCTCATCACGTAATTTTCAGGACAGCACTAACGCGACTAAGACGAACTGTCGTAGCATTGCTGATGTGTTTGTGGATTCTTACGCCGAGGTCTGTAGGTCTCCTCCGGCTTTTCAAGAGGCGGACGCTGGGGGGCTTCCGGCCGGCTCCCTGAGTCATTGAATTCGTTTGCCCACATCCTGCACGACAGGCTTGACCCGCTTTCGACACACACACACACTAGAACAGAGACCAGGCTGATTTCCGGAAAGGCTGCGGCACTGCATGTTTTTTTGGATTTTTCAAGAGCAGGGCCATGAATGGCGTCAGGGCTTGTTGTTCTCCGTTTTGGACTTCAAACGAACGTTTGGTTGTGTTGAACAAATATTTGTGGCGTTCGCTTGCGGGTTAAGGAGCGCTCCTGCTGGACACAATCTATGTTTAATGTACACATTCATATTTACTGACATACTTGTGTTTATTGTTTCCCCAGGCGCTGAATCCAGGGCAAACAGCCAGAGTACGGACGGACCGCATGATGCATGAGTAATCCCTATGACATTCACTCTTTTGATTAGTTCTCTCATCGAAGCCGTTGTGAGGAAAATTACAGAGACAGCAGTGGTTGACAAACGGTTGGGGCTTGAAGATGGGTTCGCAGAGCTCACGCACCTAACCATTTTCCGCTTCGGTGTCGACATCCCTCTTGCCGCAACTGGTGTCGACATCCACCTTGCCGCAACCAGTTTGCGGCAGCTGGAGGCCATTAGCAAGGATAGTTTGATCGGTGCGGCCGAGGTTGGCCTCGAGCTGCACCCAGATAGTACGATTATTCAGAAAATAGGGCGCGCGAAGATGGCAGGCCGAAAAAGGCAAACGTGCACTAGGATGGCATGTGCATCCAGCTCGCATCTTGCAGCGGCAGTGTAATGATACCTTGGACGGCTAGTGGGCGTTGATCGCTCCCCACGACGTGGACATCGGTAGTCGCATCCGAAACGCGTGACAGTATTTAACGAAGCACAGGGCAGTCTTTGAATGATCGTCAGTACTCGCGAGGCTCCCGGTTCAGGTTGTGTGACTGCGCTGTGGCGACAACGATGCTGTAGGACTCCGCTACCCGGGTTCTTACACGTGGATTCGAGTATGATCTCAGGAAAGCGCAAAAACGTGTGTTGCGGATGATCGTGCGCAAGGCCAGGCGGAACATCTCCCCGATGCGAGGTCTTTTTCGTCATCATCAGCATAGTCTTCATCGCAAGCCGTTTTTCTTTTATCCAGAATGGGAAAGCGGGCTCTGGTACGCACGATAGTGAGAAGGCGAGCGACTGTTTTGAACCCTGGTCTGTGTTTATTCAACGAACGACGTCCGAAGCGGAGGCAAGGGTAACCAACTTGGGGCTTCGTGATTGGGCGGCTGAACACCAAAAAGCTGCAGCCAAGTGGGAACCACAGACGGAGTGGGAGAACCACAGACGGCATCTGAGAGTTCATCATGGGGCGCAGGTCTTGTACACCTGGGACCCAGCCAGCTCTGCGCGCAGGCCGGGGGGGCCCGCGAAAACGCTGGACAGGCAACATTCATAACAACCTGAATTGAGGGCAGAAGCCCTTTCGCGCCGCCCTGCTCAGGGCAGGGTCTCGGACCTGTTGGCTGCGCGCTCGCTTACTCGCTGCCTGCGTGTGCCTTCGGATGATGATGGGAGCTTCTTGGCAGCTTGAATGGGCCATCTCGGAGCCCTTTCTGTGCAATTTTGGAGGCCGTTCGGGCTTTCTTGGCCTCGAGGGAACTTCGGGGACCCTCCTGGTCTTGCGCCACTTGCAGCAGGACATTGGGCACGCTTTACGGTTTCCAGTTTCGAGCGGTGGTTGGTGAGGGTTCGAGAACCTCCACGTCGAAATCGGCATTTTCCAGCGGCGCCAAGTCTGACGTGACTTTTGCTCAAATTGATTCTTGGATCATGCCCACCTTCAGACACCATGCTGACCGCAATTGGGGCTCCAGCGGAAAAAAGCTGCCCAAGGGGATCTCGAAGCAAGCTTGGAAACACCCACATGGTCAGACGGGAGGAGAAGTGGAAAACGGATCAAGCCCCCCCTTCCCCTTCCCTTCAATCGACCCTCCTTCCTCCGGCCATCCCTGCTCCTCCTCCTCCTCCTCCTGATCTCCTCTTTGCTGCTTCCTCTTTCCATCCACTTTCCCGTACATTTGCTCCCTCCCTCTTCGTTTTCCGTTATAGTTACCCCTTCGCACACATCTTCCCCCGCCACATCGCGTCTCCTCGTCGCTCCCCCTCCCTCCTCCCCCTCCCCCTCCCGCTCCCCCTCCTCCGCCTCCTCCCCCCTTCCCTCCTCCCGCTCTTTCCTCGCTCTCCTCCCCCGTCGCGGTCACCGCCGTCGTCGTCGCCTTCGTTTTCGTTGTCGTTGACGTTGTCGCCGTCGATCGTCGTCGTCGTCGTCGCCCTCGCCGCCGCCGTCGCCTCCGTCGCAGTTGCCGCCGCCGCGGCGGGCTGCAGACGCCCCGCCCCCGCCCAGATAAGGCGGGGCAAGTTGAGGGGAAGGAGGAGGACGTAATGGAGGGGAAAGAGGAGGAGGAAGAGGAGGAGGAGGAGGCGGACCAGTGTAAAATCAATAGTCGCCAACGATATTGGAATTAACCCTCCCTCCAAGCTCCCTCTTCATAGGCCCCCACAACGGTTCATT
Source organism: Prorocentrum cordatum (assembly GCA_963575745.1). NCBI lineage: Eukaryota > Dinophyceae > Prorocentrales > Prorocentraceae > Prorocentrum > Prorocentrum cordatum. The sequence continues at coordinate 421,940 of CAUYUJ010011925.1, read as the reverse complement.
TCCATTGAGGGAACTGCCTCGTTCGAAGACAACCGCTTGAAGATACTGAAGCATGACAAAACATGGTTCTCGGGATGTCAACGCCACGTATCAGCCTGATTGCTGCGTCCGAATCGCGCCAGAGCACCGTTTTGGGGGCTTCAACACCGCGAATCAACATAACTGTTGCGCCCGCATACTCCTGAATCCTTCCAAAACACTACTTCCGGTACGTTGATCATGGGAACCCGTAAAATTCTTGCAAACTTTGAGAACGAATGTGCGCGGCGCTAAAGGCGAGAGACACATTTTGGAAAGGAACAGCTTTCAATCAGTGTTTTTGGGGCAAATGTTGAGACATAATGTGCGCGGCGCTAAGGCGAGAACCACATTTTGAAAACGACCCGCCCTCAATCCGTGGAGCTCTTGCAAATGTTTTAAACGAATGTGCGCGGCGCTTAGGCGAGTGCCACATTTTGAAAACCACCCGCCTCCAATCCGTGAAGCTCGTGCAAATTTTGAGAACGAATGTGCGCGGCGCTTCGGCGGGAACCACATTTTGAAAACGACCCGCCTTGAATCCGTGAAACTTTTGCAAATGTTTTAAACGAATGTGCGCGGCGCTAAGGCGAGTGCCACATTTTGAAAACGACCCGCCTTCAATCCGTGAAACTCTTGCAACATGTTTAGAACGAATGTGCGCGGCGCTAAGACGAGAGCCACGTTTTGAAGACCACCCGCCTTCCATCTCTTAAACTGTGGTCACCTGTTAAGCTTCAGAGTCATATATGGTGAGGCAGTCTCAGGCGAAACGCCCGGCCCGCCCTAAAAACTGGCCTCGGGGTGCGACAGGGAGGAGTTGTGTAGAAGGAGAAGGAATGGAAGAAGAAGAGGAATAGACATGTAAACCCAAGAGTCATCAACGATGTAGGAATTAACCTTCCCTCCACGCTCCATCTTCATAGGCCCCCACAACGGTTCATTTCCATTGACGGAGCTGCCTCGTTGGAAGACAACCGTTTGAAGATCCTGAAGCACGACAAAACATGGTTCTCGGGATTTCAACGCCACGTATCAACCTGACTGCTGCGTTTTGGCGATCCGGAAACGTGCCAGAAAACACTTTTTGGAATTTCAGCACAGCGAAGCAACATAACTGTTGCACCCGCATAATCCTGAATCCATATTTTTTTTTGGTACGTTGATCCTGGGAATCCGTAAAAATGCTGCAAAGTTTGAGAACGAATGTGCGGCGCGACGCTGGGGCGAGAGCCACATTTTGAAAACGACCCGCCCTCAATTCGTGGAGCTCTTGCAAATTTTGAAAACGAATGCGCGCGGCGCTAAGGCGAGGGCCGCATATTGAAAACGACCCGCCTTCAATCCGTGAAGCTCTGGCAGTTTTTACGTAATAGCGAAGACTGATAGGTTTCTAATAGGGTCAAAAGAGAGCATCATGACGCCCCAGGGGGGTCTGGGCGCGATCCGGGAGGGTGCCAGGGATTTTTTTTAAACGAACAGTTACACACTTCGTTGTCTTCGAGGTCCCAGAACTCCATTACCGGGCCACATTCTGAATGCCCGGAGCCAACTGTAGGCCACTTCGTGCTCTTCGAGTTCCCAGAACTGCATTCCTGGGCAACATTTCGAATGCCCGGAGCCAACTGTAGGCCACTTCGTGTTCTTCGAGTTCCCATAATTCCATTCCCTGGCCACATTTTGAATGCCCAGAGCCAGCTGTAGGCCACTTCGTGCTCTTCGAGTTCCCAGAACTTCATCCCCGGGCCGCATTTTCAATGCCCGGAGCCAACTGTAGGAGGAGCAGGGGCAAGAGCACGAGGAGGAGGAGGACGAGCAAAACGAGGAGGACGAGGACGAGCACGAGGAGCAGGAGGAGCAGGAGCAGGAGAAGGAGGACGAGCAGGAGGAGGAGGACGAGGACTCCTACATGCGAGGACGAGCAGAAGGACGAGCGACTGCGAGGACACCAGAATTCTACACCAGGACTCCTACATGAATCTCAAGGGCAATGCTTCCAGATATGCTTCTACACATCGCTGTTAGGTTGCTTTGCCGGGATAATTCTTAACGAATGTGCGCGGCGGTACGGCGAGAGCCACATTTTGAAAACAACCCACCCACGGCGAGAGCCACATTTTGAACACCACCCACCATCCATCTGTGAAGCTGTTGTCACTTGTTAAGCTTCAGAGTCATAAATGGTGAGGCAGTCTCAGGCGAAACGCCCTGCCCGCCCAAAAAATTGGCCAGGGGGGGGACTTGGAGGAGTTATTTATAAGGAAAAGAATGGAAGAGGAGGAGGAGGAGGAGGAGGAGGAGGAACGGGAGGAGCAGGAGGAGGAAGAGGAGGAGGAGGAGAAGGAGGAGGAAGAGATGCGAGGCGACCCGTCGTCGTCGTCGTTGTTGTCGCCGTCGCCGTCGCCGTCGCCGTCGCCTTCGTCGTCGTCGTCGTCGTCGCCGCCGCCGTTGTCGTCGCCGCCGCCGCCGCGAAGAAGAAGAAGAAGAAGAAGAAGACGGAGAAGCCGAGGCGGCACATGGCCGCGCTGGCGCCGCCGCCCGGCCGGGAGGCCGCCGCCGCGGGCACGGCGGGCGGCGGGCTGGCCGAGGGGCTGGCGACGACCCAGCCCCGCGCAGAAGGGGGGACAGGCTCGAGGCTGGTGATCTCGTCCCAGGGCGCGCGCCCGCTCTGGGGTCGCCGCAGAAGTTGGTCTCCTCCTACTCCTTCGCCTCCTCGTCCCACTCCTCCTCCTCTTCCTCCTCCTCCTTCTCCTCCTCCTGGTATGGGGAGTTCGAGTACGGGGTCTCAGTAATCATCGGCCACGCGCAGAAAGGGGTAGGGGGGAAGGAGGAAGGCTTCTTAGAACCACCCCTGCTTGTCAGAATCTAGGCCTCATAGATGGGATCGGAGTAGATGGGGTCGGATGGAAGATCGCGCCGCATCGCCGATGCGTCGACGATGCAGCTCGATGCGGAGCCCGATTTTCTCCACGCCGACGTCGCCGATGCGCCGCCGACGTCGACGATGCATCTCCGGTACATCACTGATGCAGCGCCAATGCAGCGCCAATGCAGCGCCTGTGCATCGGCGATGCGGCGCGATCCTTCGACCCCATCTAGGAGGCCTCTAAAGATCGTCCACGCGCAGAAGGGGGTAGGGGGAAGGGGGAAGGCTTCTTAGAACCACCCATGCTTCTTAGAAGGCGCGGGCCGTATCTGCAGATGTCAGGCTGGCGCCTTCCAGGAAGCAGCGTTATTCTAAGAAGCCTTCCCCCCTCCACCTACCCCTTGTGCGCGCCGCAAATAGGGGGGGAACAAACAATGACCTAAACATAAAAACTCGGAAGTCCGCGAGGACTTCTCGGATCTGCGCTGGACCACCCTCCCTGACGCGCGGAGCGCGCTGGGGGCGGCGCCAGAGGCGCCGCCAGGGGGCCACAGCGCCGATTTGATGAATCCGCGCGGACCTCTGAGTTTTATATTTATGTCACTGCTGGATCCCTTAAAGAAGCGCGATGACCATTACCTTGGACATTTAATCACAGAAGCTTCCGCTCGTTTAGCATTTCGTGTGTATCGGCTCGTAGCGTGTAACAGCGCTCAGTAGTGCCAAATAGCGTCCAGGAGCGGCGGTCCGTTCATTCTTTTCGGGCGAAGAGATGCGATGACCACGATCAGGACTCAACGCGGAAAGGTCCGTGACGATTCTGGTCACCGTCCACCTCGGTCATCGTCACTCCGTTGATCGCTCTCGCGCACCGGCGACGCCCGTCACGGACCCATGACCAAGATCGCCGTCGACAGGATCCCAGGGGCGGCGGGCGGCGGGCTGTCGAGGGGCCGGCGTCGACCCGTCCCGTCCTTGCCACTGCGCCAACTGCATACAGCGGATCTCGATCGGTAAGACAAGAAACAGAGAGAGAGAGAGCCCGAGATGGTTCCCGTGATATCCATTCCGTATGTTGCTGCATATCCGACGGATTTTCTTTGGTCGGGAGGTGAGATTTCAAAAACAAGAAAAACATCCAGGCATAATTTTCTCGCGCTTTTTTCGCTCGACGTTTTGGAGTGTTTCATGTGCAGGAGTCCGAACAACGTTTCACGGTAGCCCGTCAGACCAGAGCCATGACTCACTCGGGGGAAGACGCATGATGACCATGGCCAGGATGTCGCGGGACCCTGTCGACGCCGATCTTGGTCCTGGGCGCCGCCGATCCGTTGGGGTGAACCACGAACTGACAACGACCGAGATGGACGGTGGCCGAAGGCGACGCTGACTTTTCTGCGTTCGATCAGGGTCCTCGCTGCCTTTCCTTCCGCTCTCCTCTCGCGGGGGGGGGGTAGGCGCCGCCCTGGGTCGGCCGGCGCCGGCCCTGGGCGGCCGAGGCAGGTTGGCGGTGCAAGGTCGGCCGAGCCTTCGGCGGCCCTCGTCTCGGACGGTGCCGTCGGCTTCTGCATGGCCTTCCTGCCTCGGATGCTCTCCAGCAGCTGCGTCTCGCCGAGGGCGTTCCGGGGGTGCCCGAGATGTCCCGAACGGCCGCCGCAGACCCGAGCTGCGGTCGGGAACCTTTGTGGATGGATAGCGCGTCGCTCCGCCACCCCACCACGCCTCGACGCGACGCGCTTTATGTACACTTCCGGCATACCCGGGCGTGCACGTGCCGAGCTGTTCTCCGAGCTTTTGCCGTCCCGCGGAGCGGAGCGACACGCTATCCTGTCGCAGTGTGTCGCCCGGGCCGCCGTGGCGGCACGCTGGCCAAAGATACCCCACCCTGTGACCCGACGGCTGAGTGGCCTTGGCCCATTTCGATCCGAGCGATCCGAGTCGACGTCGATGTCGGCCAGTTTTAAGTCGGGCATGTTCCTCTACAGGAGGAATATGCAAACATAGCATGATACCAGAGAAAAAACCCAATCAGAATTTTGGGGGGGGGCTATGGGACTTTAGGGCTTTAGGGCTACGGGGCTATAGGGCTATAGGGCGATGTGGCCATAGGGATATAGGGCTAGAAGCCTTTAGGGCTATGGGGCTATAGGGCTACAGGGCTATAGGGCTAAGGGCTATAAGGCTATTCGGGCTATAGGGCTATATACGGCTATAGGGCTTTAGGACCATAGGGCTATAGGGCTATAGGGCTATAGGGCTATAGGGCTATAGGGCTATGGGGCTATGGGGCAATGGGGCTATTGGGCTATAGGGCTATCGGAGGTGAAGGGGTGAGATCGAAGTGGAACGGCGAGCCCCCCACCGGGAAATCGGTTTCGGTTTCGTGTTCGTGCGTGCCGTGCGTGCGAGGCGAAGCTGCGTGGGCGGGCGAGAAAAAGTCTCCTGTGGCTGAGGCGCGGCCGGACCAAATGTTTCTCTTCCGGGGCGCGGGGCCCCGCGGTGTCCCGCCGGTGTCCCGCGGTGTCCTCCTGTGGCTGAGGCGCGGCCGGACCAAATGTTTCTCATCCGGGGCGCGGGGCCCCGCGGTGTCCCCCGGTGTCCCGCGGTGTCCCGCGGTGTCCCGCGGTGTCCCGCCGGTGTCCCGCGGTGTCCCGCGAGGATGATGATGATGATGATGATGATGATGATGATGATGATGATGATGATGATGATGATGATGATGATGATGATGATGATGATGATGATGATGATGATGATGATGATGATGATGATGATGATGATGATGATGATGATGATGAGATGATGATGATGGTGTCCCGATGAAGATGATGATGATGTTGATGATGGTGTCGATGATGATGATAGTGTCCCGATGATGAGGATGATGATGCTCATGATGATTATGTTGATGATGATGACGATGATGGTGTCCCGATGATGATGATGATGATGATGATGATGATGATGATGATGATGATGATGATGATGATGATTCCGATGATGTTGGTGATGATGATGTTGATGGAAATGGTGCCCCGGCGATAATGATGTTGATGATGATGATGATGTTGATGGTGATTATGGTGTCCCGATGATGATGCTGATGATGATGGTGATGATGATGATGGTGATTCTGATGGTGTCCCGATGATGATAATAACGATAATGACGATGTTGATGATGATGTTGCTCATGATGATGATGATGGTGCCCCAATGATGATGATGATGATGATGATGATGATGATGATGATGATGATGATGATGATGATGATGATGTTGTTAATGATGATGATGATGATGTCGATACTGATGCGATGATCATGATGATGATGGTGTCCCGAGGATGATGACGATGTTGATGATAATGTTGATGATGAGAACGATGGTGATCATGATTGTGTCCCGATTATGATGATGATTCTGATGATGCTGCTGATGATGATGACGATGACTGTGTCCCGATGATGATGATGGTGATGATGTTGATGATGAGATGATGATGGTGATGATGATGATATTGTCCCGATGATGATGCTGACGTTGATGATGATGTTTATGATGATGATGATGATGACGGTGCCCTCATGATGATGGCGATGTTGGTGATGTTGTTGATGTTGATGATGTTGATGATGACGATGATGACGTTGATTGTGAGAGCGATTGTGATATCGATAGTGAGATCGATATTGCGACCGAATGTGAGATCGATTGTGTGATCGATTGTGAGATCGATTGTGAGATCAATTGTGAGATCGATCGAATGAGATAGATCGAGTGAGATCGATTGTGAGATCGATCGAGTGAGATCGATCGAGCGAGACCGATAGTGAGATCGATACTGAGATCGATAGTGAGACCGATCGAGTGAGACGTTGGTTCCACCCCCCGAACCTCCTTATCACCCGAAGGGTGGTCGTATAGGTACGGCTATAGGGCTATAGGGTTATAGTGCTATAGGGTTATATGGCGATTGGGCTATTGGGCTATAGGGATATAGGGCCATTGGGCTAGGCACCCCCGGGCACTTCTGGGCCCCCCGGGCCCCCCTGGGCACCCGGGCACCCCCAGGCTCCCCCGGGCACCCCCGGGCATCCGGGCACCCGGCCCCGGCCACCGAAATCGGCCACACACCTGGGCACCCGGGCACCCCCGGGAACCCCCGGGCACCCGGGCACCCAGCCCCGGCCACCGAAATCGGCCGCTCACCTCACCTCAGCTTTATATCCGCTAGGACCCCTACAGAGGCAGGCTCTGATTGGGGAATGAACATAGTATGGGGATGTTTTTTTTTGTTTTCAGTTTTTAGCGATTAGTTGATTACTGTTTCGCCCAAGATCCGCCTGCAGGAGGACATGCCCGACCTGAGACCAGTTCGATCCGGTTCGATTTAGATGTTCCGTCGATCCGATTCGGCCCGATGTTTCCATGGCACGGTTTTGCATCCGGGTGCAGCCGATGCGATTCGATATTCGGCTCCCGTGTCGAGGCGGCCCGATCCGACGCGCATGCTCTTACGTCGGGCACGTCCCTCTACAGGAGGAATATCCAAGAACAGTTTAACATATTGTCTGGGGATCATTTTTTTTTTTTTTTTGAATATTTGTTGAACATGTTTTGACTATTGTTATTTTTCGTCCAAGATCCGCCTGTAGGGGGACACGCCCGACCTAAACAGATTCCCATCCGATCCGGAGTCCCAATTCTCTGTGGGGCGATCCTGCCTCGCCCAGGAGTGGCCTGCGGTGCGCGGCCTCCAGGGGGCGCGGGGGCGGTGAGCCCAAGCACGCAGACCGCTCGTGCCGCACCGCGCGCAGCGATCGGCAGGCCGTGCGCCAGCGGTCGCTCCTGCCCCGGGGTCGCGCCGGCGTGCGGCCGAAGGTGGCGCGTTGCAGAAGGAGCCTCGCCCTCGGCGCAGCTTTGCCTCGGCGGGAAGTCGGCGGAAGGTGGCGGCAGTGCGAGCGAGGCGACACCGTTTCTGGATCCAGAGTCTCCGGATCCCAGGCGTCCAGGTGTCGAACAACTCGAGGCGGCAGTATTTTCTGTTGTTTCCTGCCTCTGGGGCCGTTTTCGGGTTTCGAGACAGTCAATAAGTGGTTCGGAATGAGAATTTGGTCCTTGGGAAAGGGTTGGAACTTCCAGGGGCCCAAGTTGAAAAAGTCAAGAAGACATTGGAAGTCGGAGAGGGGGGATCGCCTTCACACGGCTCCAACGCGTTGGTCGGGCTCAGGGAATCGGAGGGGATTGGCTAACCCTCGTTAGCGCCGACTCCAGCTGCGTCCGCTCCGACCTTTCAGTGCACTGTGTTCGTGGAGCCATAGCTGAGCTCTGCCATCCAGCTTTCTCACGGAATGCTAGCAAAAAGACCGCCAAAGACCAGCAATGGCCACCAAAGACGGCCGATTGCCGCGAAAGGCCACCAATACCGCCGAAAGACCACCGATTGCCGCGGAAGGCGAACGGGTGTAAGTAGCAAGGGGTCCAGGGTCGAACGCGTGAACAGGCCGCCCTCACCCCGCCCTCCTCCCTCTCCGCAGGCGTTGAAGGATCGATGGTCGAGGATCGAACTTCAATCCTCGACTCGAGCTTCGAACTCGATCCTCGATTGTCGAGGATCAAAAACAATAACTACCCAAGAGCTTAGTTCTTTGGTAGTCATTGTTTTTCTTCGTTCTCCAGGGGCATGCAGGACCCCCTCCCCCTCTCCACTGGCGGTCGAGGGTCGAGGTTCGAGGTGGGTCGATGTTTGATCCGTGCTTTTGTCCTTTGTCCGGCCCTCTCCCTTGCGAAGGTGAGGCGCTGGAGTTGGGAGCTGCCTGGATTGGCTCGGTAGTTTGTAGGCACAGTCATAAGTGATCGGCGATTCCCATGAGCACGTGGGAAAAGATACGACATGGAGGGGAAGACGGAAATCCAGAAAATATTGAAACTTATACGGAATCCAGGAATTGCACATGTTTATTTGACTCCCTGGGCCTCTTTCTTTTCTGCGCCTCGGGCGCCGCCCGCCGCAGGAGGTCGCATCAGCCTCTTCCCCCCTTGCGGCAGGTGAGCGCTGTGGAGGCTGGCGTGGGCCCAGAGCAGGAACGGATGGGGGGGCGGGCTCGGGAATCCGCGGGCGACATGTGTGCACCGTACCGCGTTGGCGCCTCTCGCGGCGTCGTCGATCCTCGACCCAGGAGTGGTACGGTGCGCTGTTTTTTCGGCCCTTATGGCGGGAAAAACTATGCGCCGTACCGCGTTGGAGCGGGGCCTGAAGGGAGTCCAGGCATGGAATGGGCGCAGTTCTTGTAGGGCAGGACCGATGGTGGGGCGGACACAACACGGGCCTCCCACATGTTGTGGGTGGGGGAGCGTATTCATATCCACGGCCTCGCGGGCTGGGCCCCCCGCGCTGCGACCCAACGGATATTTTTTGTGTTCGCGGATGCCCTGCGCGAGACGTAGCCATGCGACCGCGTATCCTCGGGATCGCGCCCCGGAATCCAGACCGCGAAGGCGTGGATGTGGATACGGTCGTCAGTCGTGAGAGTGGAGCCGGGGTAGATGGCCCGGACATCCAATGCCTTGACCAAAATCAAGGCGGCGGGTGTTGGTCGATGTTGGTTTCCGGAGGCCCTCGCCAGGCCACAGGACCGTCGAACAACGATTCGGGATGAACAGATGGCCCTTTGGGAGAGGGTCGGGACCTCCAGGGACCACGTCGTGAACGAATCGAGACATCGGATGTCTCGGGGTCGGAGGGCGTCAACTATATACCTTCACCGACCCGGGCCAGGCCCATCCTGGGCCCAGGGTCGGTGTATACGCCTTCCTCGCATAGCCGAGGGGGGGGGGGTATACAACGATCCTGGGCCCAAGATGGGCCTGGTCAGGATCGGTGTAGGTGTACATTTGGCGCCCTCCGAGATCTGGTCCGAGCATCTCGCCGTATCGCCGATACATCGGCGATGCGTCGCGACCAGGAGCGCGATGTCCTCCGTGCCCGCGATTAGGATGCATCGGCGGTGTATCGCCCATGCGGCGCGACCTTTCGACCCCAATTGCTCCGTTCCCATGCGGGAGGCCTTCAAACAGTGGGCGCGAAGGCCAACGGCACTTTCTGCCCTGTTCTGAACAACATTCGCTGTCTGCGCCGCCCTAGACGTTGCCCATTGGGGTGAAGCCGCCCGCCCATCAGCGGCCGCCGTCGGTTTCGGACAACGTCAGGCGTTTGGGTAGCGGGCGAGAGGGGAAGGGTGATGGATGATGGATGATGGATCAGGGAGGGATGCGTGGAGGGGTAGCTGGGGTGATAATTGGTCGCGAGGGCTGAAGGGCGTGGTTGCCTACCTCGGTTACAGCCTATGTGCTGTGACCTGCTCGTCCGCCCCCCTCCTCCAGCCTAGGCCCTCACCCTTACCAATGCCCGTCCTCTTCTCCCCCGTCCTCGTCCTCCGGTTCCCTCCCCGTCACCATTCGCTTTCCCACTCATCCATCCCAGCTTGTATGTTGTGCTGCCTATTCAGCCGTCCTCCCTCATATTCCCTTCTGCTCCCGCTTGCCCTCCGACCTCCTCCTTTCTCTCTTCCTTCCTCCATCTTCCTCCCCCCTCTGCCGTCTTCCCTCGTCTATCCTCCGCGTCCCCCTCCCTCCCTCACCCCTCCTCCGCCTCCTCCCCACTCCTGCTCTACAGCCAAGATGCCGGAAACAAGATCAGTGTTGGGCTCTGGAGGGGCTCTGTAGTTTCTTCGAGGTGCTCCTTGTCTTCGGGGTCGGGGAACCGAGGCTCGCCGTGGCCGAGACTCACCGTGGCCGAAGTTTGCCGGGGCCGGAGCATCCCTGTCGTTCCTTAGTCAGCATTCCCTGCGGCAGCGCGTTGGCT
>CAUYUJ010011925.1:398690-406190 GCA_963575745.1 Prorocentrum cordatum | reverse complement strand
TAGCCTCTTGCCAGGAACTGGTGCCCAGTGGGGATGACCGAGAGGAGCTTGATATCCTGCTGGAGCTGGAGGGCCCACGGGTTAGCGCCAGACCGAATCCAACCGTCGGGGGTGAACGTCGGAGACTCGCCCAGCGAAGAAAAGTGCCCGAAGAGTGCCGCAACAACCTGAACCGAGTCTGCGGGGTTCACCACAAGGCGCTGCCAGTAGCCGAGGCGCCTGATCAGAAGCTCAGTCCTCGAGTCAGCGATGCGCAACCTCTTGTGCATGACTCTCGCCGAAGGTGTCCGAATCCTATCTCCCTCTGGCCCTACTCTCTTGGCAACGCCCCTCATCGCCACCTTCGCGAATCCCAAGATCACCGAGTCGAGCTTGGCATAGTCTTTCTTACCTAGGATATAGACCTCGAGGCCCGAGTAGGCCGCACTGTGGATAATTCCTAAGAAAGCCATCCTCTTAAGCTTCAAAGACGAGTGCTGGTTCCAGAACCTCCCGAGCTTGGTCCAGGCAGAGCGCGTAGCGTCGACACGAAGTTTTACTTCCGCTCCCGAACCACCCGTCAAATGCTCAAGTCCTCCGATGTAGACGGTTTCAGCTCGAGTTTGCCCTGGGAACTGGACGAGTCCTGAGAGCACGGCCCTCGTGGCCGTGTATCCTCCTGGGCCCGCAAAGACTGGGAGGATGATCTCCTTGTCAACATTCTGAGTAAACCCTCCTATCTCCTCGAGCTGATCTGACAAGATACGAGGCGACAATTTTGCCCTCTCCGCTGCGTGGGCGGGGTTGCCATTCGGCAGCGGCAGGGTCTGCGATACGTCATCGGCGTAGTCGCGCATGGAGATGTCGATCTGCTCGGAGTGGATGGGCGAGTCAATCAGCGTCGCCGCCTCCATCATCGGCACGGAGCCGCCGCTCTCCGTATCTAAGGTAGCCTGGGTGCCCTGCAAGAGGATCTGGTTCCACACCTCCAGCGGCTTGACAAACGACCGCACGAACAGCTCACACGCATTGCCGTCGCCCATGCCCGTGCCGTGGGTGGGTTGGAAGAAGCCCTTCTCTTCTCCTGCCTCAACCTCGACGACCGCCTCACGAATCCTCTGGTGCAAGAAGAGTTGGTCCTGCATGTCGGGGATCACTTCCCCAATCACCTGCTCCAGGATGTCGTGATCTGTCGAAGGGAACGCGTTGCTCATGTCTTTCTTGATCTGCAGGTGGGAGACGAGCTTCTTTCGTAATCTCCACGAGTGAAGTTTAGCAACCAGCTGCGCGTTCTGCCTCGACCTGTGCGCTGCATATCCATGTGCGTGTAATGGAAGTCTTGAGCGCTCGTGTCGAACAAATATGCCTCTGTACCAAGCTTTGCCGAACGGGCAGTAGCAGTGTATGAGTCTCATCGCCTTGGTGCCCCTCTTGTCATTGCCCTTGCTCAACTGGAACGTTTTTGACCAGTGCCACTGGTAGGGTGTGCGACACGTATTCCGAATCTGCCTCAGGATCTCAAAAATGCGCTCAGCCAATCGTGGACAAGGGACCTGAACTCGCTGCCTTCTCTCGTGAGGATCTTCATCCGCTGGTTCGCCCCTCGCTTCTCGAGTAGCAGCCCTCATCGCCATGAGCCACACCTCGCTGGGGGCGCAGTGCGGGGGGGGAATGCCTGCGCCTGGCCGCCTTCTCAAGACACTGCAGCGTGTTCGTCCAGTCGTCGTAGGCGGCCGATCCAGGTCGTCCTCTCAAATCTTTCCACTCCCCATCTGGGTCCTCAATCTCTCTCGAAGCCAGTGCCACGCTGCGAGGAATGCCTGGTCCGCGTAGGCGAACGGCAGAGAAGCCCCCCTCCTTGGCGTCGGACTCCAGCGTGTCCTGCCACTCTTGCAACGTCGGGGCGTATGTAGGGATCAGGTTGAAGCGTCGTCTCCGCACTCCGTGATAACGCGCCCCTATCTGAAAGGCGAGCTTCCAAACTGTGCTGGTATGGCCACGGTCAGAGGCCACTTGTGCCTCCTTCAGCAGCGCCTCGACATTCTCTCTGTCCAGCCTGCTGCGTGCACGCTTGATCTCACGATCGCAAGCCCGAAGTCTAAGTCGATCCTCTTCCCGAAAGTGAACACTGAGCTGACGCCTCATTGCCAGAAGTCGATCTCGCTCTTCTCGATATGCAGCAGACTGCCCCCTCGACTTGGTCTCCATGAATTCTGTCTGTGCTGCCTCCGTGATGTCCGCCACCAAGTGAAACCAAGAAAGTGAGGGGTCTTCTGCTCTAAGAAAACTTCGCCACGCTCTCGCCGAACTCTCGCATCGTCTCTCCAGCTCTGCGATGAACTCTGGGGCGCCTCGCCGGCTCAGGGCTTGTCCCATGAGGTCTCTGTCCCACCGAAGGCGCCGTCCATCAGGATGAGGTGCGGTCTGCAGCCTGTAGTGTACTCTCCACAACATGGGGCAATGGTCTCGAAGTAAAGGTGAAGGTATACGTTGTAGATCACGCATCGCTCGTCTAAGACATACACACGATCTGGTCGCCTGCACAGCGTCGCACGGTCCCCATAGGTGGTCAGGGTGCGAGGTGATGTGAGTTTCGGCCCCGAAGTAAGTTGGCCCCGTGTCATAAAAGGTGTCTATCGCTGCCAATCCTTCCATGCTCATCATGCGCCACAGTGCGGCACTCACCCCATTCTCGTAGCTGTTGGCGAACGGGCCGACGTGCACGTCGTCGCGCGTCGTCGTCGGGGTGCCGTTGGGCCCACTGCGTCGACCGAACTCGGAGTTCGTATCTGCACCCACCACTATCATGCAGCGTGCTCGGGCTCGCTGTATCGTCCGATGAAGCCACGCCGTGAGCTTGGCACATGTCGTATTCCAATGGTCGATCTGGTGTCTCTGCGGGGGCGGGTAGTAGGCCACCACAACCATAATGTCGAAGGTCGGACTCTTGAGTCGAACTGCCCCTCCCCGCCCCGCCAGTTCTCGAGGTGGCTCCAGTACTTCATGAACGTGGGCCTCCCTGAAGGCCCGTCGTCTGAGCATGATAGCGCAGCCCGCGCTCTTATTTGTGTACTTCCCCCGCTGCCACCCGAACTGCACCATCATGTGCTTCTCAAGCTTCATCTTTGTCGGGGGGTCTCCTGCGCGGCGCCGCTGCTGTGTCCCTGGCAACAGTATCAGGTCTGCGAAGCTCAAGCGAGTAGAAACGTCGTGTGCCCGCCATGCGTCGCTAAGAGAGAGTGGGTTATAGAGTACTGTTTGTAGGAGAGAGGCCCACATCGTGGGCGGGAGCTGGGGCTTCAGGCGGTAGGGGTGTAGCCTGCATCGAATCCTGACAGGGAGCCCCAATTCCCCCTGGCCTGAGCAGGAAGGGCTTAGGAGGAGGAGGAGGAGGAGGAGGAGGAGGAGGAGGAGGAAGAGGAGGAGGAGGAGGAGGAGGAGGAGGAGGAGGAGGAGGAGGAGGAGGATGGGGAGGAGGAGGAGGAAGAGCAGGAGAAAGGTTATCAGGAAGAAGGCCGTCACATGTGAGACCTTTCGTCTTCACTGGTTGAGGAGCCCTGATGGAGCTCGTTTGGGCCGTCTTGTGACTGTCAGGGCCTCCTGTGAGGCAGTCTTGGGGGCCCTTGGGGTCCCTCTTGGGCTGTTTCAGGTCTCTCTGAGGCCGTCTTAGGGTTCTTGCGGGCCGTCTTGGGAACCTCTTGGCCGTATGATAGGTGCTTGGGGGCCGTCGTGGCCGTCTTGGCGCCGTCCTGGGCAGCCAAAAGGCCGTAAAAGGCCGTCTTGGGTCCCACGGGAGGCGTTCCTGGGCCGTCTTGAGACCACAGTGGGCCGTCTTGGAGCCATGTTGGACCGTCTTGGAGGCATCTTGGCGTCGGAAGCGCACGTTGTTGTATTTTCAAAGGGGTTGTGGCCTTCGGAACGCGAAGCTCTAATATTTTACGGGGGATGGTGGCTTTAGGAGGTGGGGCTGGTGCATGCGGCGGAGTGCGACTAGAGGAGGATGGTCCGGTAAAAGTTTCCCCCAAACAGCCCACCAGACAACGCTTCGCATTTTAGCACGCCTAATCGTGCCAAAGGGTACAGTGGCATATCTATATACATATATATATACATATATATATGTATGTGAATACATATACAAACAAGGTGTACATACATACAGGCACAAATACACACACACACATATATATATATATATACACTACATCAACCCGACCATCCATCCATTCGTACATACATACATACATGCACACGCATATAATTAACAAACAAACAATCATTCATACATGCATACATGCGTCCATACATACATACCCGCACATAACACGTACATACATGCACACATACTTATACACACCCATACACACATGTATACATTCATGTGTACATACATGTAGACATACACACAAGCAGACATACATACACATACATAGATGCACACACCAACATACATGCGTACTTGTATACAGGCGTACGCGCGTACATACATGCACATTTCCATACATACACATATCCATGCATCCATCCATCCATACACCCACACATACACATACATACATGCATATATACACATATATGTATACATATACATACACGCATACACATGCACGCATACGCCTACACACATACACGTACATACACATGCGCATATGCATACATTCATTTGTTCTTACATGTATGCATACACACAACCATACATACATGCACATGCATCCATACATCCACACATGCATACATACGTATGTGCATAAGGACATACGCGCGTACATACATACATACGTACAGTCACACAAACACACACACACATACATACATGCATACATATACACATGCACACATACAAACATACGCGCAAATATGCATACACACAAACATGAATACATACATACTTACACATACCTGCGCACACACGTAATCCATACATGCATGCACATACATACACACACGCATACATGCGTACGTACATACACATATACATACATACATGCACACAACGGTCCATACACATACATACACACTTAATTGCACACATACATGCACATACACATATGAACAATCATAGGCACATACATCCATCCATACATACATACAGGCATACACACATACATACACATATACATACATGCATGTATGCATGTATGCATACACACATACATACAACCATACATACATACATACATACATGCATGCATGCATGCATGCATGCATGCATACATACATACACATATAGGCATACTGATAGACGTAAATGCACGCGCACATACATTACATACGTGCATCCACACATACAGACATACCGACATACATCTATTTACATTTGTATACATACAATGTCGATGTGTGTGTGCCTGTGTATGGATGTCTGTATGCTGGTGTGCGTGTGTGACAATACTAGTTCAAGGCCCTGGCCGCTCGAGGGTGCGAGTCGCTATCGCGCGGCGCTGCAGAGCACCCGAGGTCTGTACACGAGCCGCGATCGCATGATTTTCTGAGCTCTTCCCGCCCACGCGCGCGCATGGGTCCTCCACTGGCTGAGTGTCGTGGGCGCAGCACTCGCCCTGCGGGGTGGAAGGACCTCAGGGCCTCGCAGCGCGCCCGTGAGCGAGTGCCGCTGCCTGCGCCCTTGTCGACTGCCGCCAGGCGCGCGCGGCCCTTCGCCAGGACGTCGTCGGCCGATGCGGCCGCGCCCACTGCTACAGCCGCTGGTGCGCCATCGTCTGCGGCAGCTGCCAGCGGAGCGGCAAGCTCCCTGGGAGCCGCGGCCGCAGGGGCGGCGAAGGGCAAGCTGCTCCCGCCGCGCGGTGGCAAGCGCAGGCGCGACGGTCCAGGGCCCAAGCCGAGCGGGCCCAAGAAGGCTCTGGCAAGGGCGGCGGTGAAACCAGGGCGGGCGGTGGCCGCCAGGGGGGCAAAAGCAAGGGCGACCGCCGGCCTGGCCCCCCAGCGCATAGCAACAAGCGCAGGCGCCGCTGAGCATCTCGGGGAAGGAAGCGGTAGAACTAGTGCCTGGCCGAAAGGGCCTCCTGCCTGAGTAAGGGTTAGCATCGCCGTGAGGATCGCTCTCGCGGACCCGAGTATGCGTCGCGGTGCGTCCTGAATTGCCTGCGTCCCTGGGTCTGTCTGGCTTAGTGGTGCTTGGCACCCGCCTTTCACGTCTAAAGGGTTGCACTAACTTTCCTCGCACCGCGGGCCAACCTCCTTGGCCACTCACGTCCTCGGGTGGTCTTGCGCCCGCGCCGCTCGCCTCCAGTCTGTCCAGCCCGTGGCGGCTCTTTTTCTCGCCCGCCCGCAGGATATTTTCAGCGCCGCTGAACCGCCTCTCTCAGGCGCAGGGCGCTTCCCCACGTCTTCGTCAGGGAGGGCGAAGATTGGGGCTGGCGATCCGGGAGATGTCGGCCAGTCCCCCCCCGCCTGCGGGGCGCGGGGGTGCCGAGCAGCTGGCGCTGCGGCCTTCGGTGAGGCCAGCGCCGCCCGCGTTCTGTCTGGCCGGCCCGTAGGTGCGGCCCCTCCTCGCCCGCGTGCCAGCCGCGCGTCCCGGCAGCGGTCGTGTTTTCCGCGCCGTGGAACCGCCTGTCCCAGGCGCCGGACGTTGCCCCAGCGTTCCTCGTCTTGCAGGGCGAGGAGGATTGCTGGGGCTGGGGAGCTGGGAAATGTAGGTCCCGGATGCAAGGGCGAGCCAGGCGGCTCACTCTGTGGCCCTCGGCGAGGCTGTGCCCTCGCGTTCGCAGGCGAGGCGTTTCTCATTTCCCGTCTTTAGCGCCTGGTCCACCTCAGGAGCTGGACGCTGCCCCTTCCCATCTGGTGAGGTCTGGAGCGGCGACCTGGGAGACGGGGCCTGCGGCGCGGGGCCGGGCGCGATCGCCTCTGGTGGCCGTCAGGCGCGCCGGCGCGCGCCGGTGACGCGCGCAGCGCCCGGGCGGATGCCGCCAGTCGCGGCGCCCTGTATAGGAGAACAAGACAACAGTGCCGGGAGCGCCTGGGACGTGGGCTCTGGCAGTCCGGCCTCCCTCAGACGACGACCTCGCTGGGCATATGGAGTGCCCGCCGCACCCTCACTCGGAGCCTAGGGTTTTTCGCACCGACTGCCCACTCTGCGCGCCCAGCTTGGGCTTGGGCAGCGCCGCCCCCGGGGTGGTCTGGCTGGGCTTGCCGCTTCGACTTCCCTCGGGCCTCTCGTCGGCTTTTGGCTCGGTCCGCAGCTCGGGCTGGCGTGCTCGCGCTCGTCGCTCGGCTGATGCCCCGTCTTCTCCAGTGGCTCGGAGGCCGCCCCTTTGCCTGAAGGGCGCCCAGTGTCTACAGCCCTGGGCGCCTCGCGGGACCCGTCGGGCGGGATGGCCCTCCGCGCCGTCGGAGCGCGTTGTCGCGTCGCCGCAAAAGTAGTTAACGATGTCCTCTGTCCTGCTCCCGTTCTCCTGCTGCCCTCCTTGCCGTGTCTGTGCAGTGCCTACCCGGTCACGCAGCTCCTGTTCAGAAGGCGCCCTGGGGTAGGCCCTGGGGAGTAGCGGCATCAGTATCTTTGCGTTT
>CAUYUJ010011925.1:293690-393690 GCA_963575745.1 Prorocentrum cordatum | reverse complement strand
CGGTGTTAAGACAGAAATCTCAGAAGACTGCCTGTCCAAAAGAGGCCACGGTCTGTGTTGGACATCACTTGTTGCTGACAGTCGGGCCCATCTTTTCCGTACCCGTTTTGTGCGTCCAAATGCCGTTGAAGGAAAACATGTTGCCACAAATATTTGAGCCCCCTCCGCCCCCCGGCCCTGATATTGAACAAGCGTAGCATTCCCAGAAAGGCGGGGCCAGGCAAATCTTGAGCCCAGCATTTCGAACGCAACACTTGCCAATGTTAAGGCCGAGGGGGGGACTGGGGAATGTCGTTCTTTCTGCTCCGGACATTGTTGCTGCACAGTTGTTTCCTTCACCCGCACGTTCTGTTTGCTCCTCTGCTCAGGCTCCTGCACCACATCCACGACTCCGGTGAGCTGCAGAGGGCGCTCAAGGAACCGACGCGGTGCGGCGCGCCCCCCGCAAGGCCGGGGGGCGTGCGGGGCATGGGGCGCGCCCGCGTGGATCGCGGCAGTCTGCGGGCGGGAACTTTTCGAGAGCGTGTCGTTCCGCCGGGTGGCTCGCCCTGGGTTCAGGATGGGCCTGGCCAGGGAGCAGGGAGATCGCAGCGTCGAGGCAGAAGAGGAGGAGAAGGAGGAGGAGGGCGGGGAGGAGCAGGAGGAAGGCGAGGGGAGGAACAGGAACAGGAGCAGGGGGAGGATGAGGAGGAGGAGGAGGAGGGAGAGGGGGGAGAGGGGGGGGGAGGGGGAGGGGGAGGAGGAGGAGGAGGAGGAGGAGGAGGAGGAGGAGGAGGAGGAGGAGGAGGAGGGGGAGGAGCAGCAGGCTGTCCGCTTCCTGGCGCCGCGACACGCTGTCCGCTTCCTGGTCGCCCAGCGACGGCGTCTCGAGCCCTTCCGAGCCTGCCGCCCCGCGGAGCGGAGCGACGCGCTATCCTCCGCCCGCAGGGTATATCGCGTGTCGCGGCGGGCGCCGCCGCAGGGACGCCCCTGGGCGCGCGTGGCCGAGCAGAGAGCGCGTCGCCTCTTTTGCTGCGGGTCCCGTTCCTATTCGCAGCGCTGCATCCCCCAAGTCCTTTTGATCTACCGCAATGGTGTCCACACAAGCAGGGGAGGGCTGCAGAGGCTGAGGGGGCAGAGGGGGAAACAAAACAATACAAACGAATCCTCCTCTTTCTCCTCCTCCTCCTCCTCCTCCTCCTCCTCCTCCTCCTCCTCCTCCTCCTCCTCCTCCTCCTCCTCCTCCTCCTCCTCTCCCTCCTCCTCCTCCTCCTCCTCCTGTTCCTCCTCCTCCCTCCTCCTCCTCCTCCTCCTCCTCCTCCTCCTCCTCCTACTCCTCCTCCTCCCCCTCAAGAGTTTTGCTCGAAGAAATCGGTCGGGATGGCGCTTGAGAGGGCGCATTTGTTCTGCACGTCGAACCTCGATTTGCCGTCGTGGGCCCCGTGCCGCTGCCCGGATTCGGTGCGCGTGGCGGCTTCCCGCTTGAATTTGGTTCCGAGTCGGGGTGGAAACCCAGATCCGATTTGCTTCATTGTTCAAAAACCAAACACGGAGCCTTCTTGCGTGTTGGCCTGTCATTTCTCGCTTGGTCGCTTGCTGAAACTACCGCTCGCGTGCGCGAGTGTGTTCGGCGAGGAGGAGGGGGAGGAGGAGGGGGAGGAGGAGGAGGAGGAGGAGGAGGAGGAGGAGGAGGAGGAGTGGGAGAGGGAGGAGGAGGAGGAGGAGGAGGAGGAGGAGGAGGAGGAGGGAGGAGGAGGAGGGGAGGAGGAGGAGGAGGAGGAGGAGGAGGAGGAGGAGGAGGAGGAGGAGCAGGTGGAGGTGGAGGAGGAGGAGGGAGTGGCCAGTCGTTGTCTGACGAAACTCCTCCTGTCGGGCCTTTGTGCCTCCCCTCCCTCGCTGCCTGCCTGCCCGCCTGCCCCCCTTCCCATTCACCATCGTTTATCCACTCTTCACTGCCTTTCGCCATCCCAGACATGCGAGGTCTTGCTTTTCACAATAGGCGGCCCCCAGAAGTCGCGGCCCTCTCCCCTGGGCTGGGTCTTCAATCTGAGTCGTTTTAAACAGCCCCCCGACCCGGCGAGTGCCCCCAGAGGTCAAAAAACAGAGAAAAGCATCCGTCTTCATTTTTTCCAATCCGTTGGAGGTTTGGGGCCATCCAGTTTTCGGGCCGTAGCTCCGATCTCGGGCAACCGTTCGGGGCAATTCGGGTGCTCCTGGAACGCCCTCGGCGAGGCCCAGCTTCTGGGACGCATCCTGCGCAAGGAGAACTTGTCCAGGAACCGACGAGACCCTCCGAGACGAGGGCCGCCGAGGGTTTGGCCGGCAGGAGGAGGAGGAGGAGGAGAAGGGGGAGGAGGAGGCGGAGGAGAAGGATGATGATGATGATGATGATGATGATGATGATGATGATGATGATGATGATGATGATGATGATGATGATGATGATGATGATGATGATGATGATTATGATGATGATGTGATGATGATGATGATGATGATGATGATGATGATGATGATGATGATGATGATGATGATGATGATGATGATGACGCTGATGTTGAATATATCTGATGCTGCTGATGCTTATGAAGCTGATGATGATGCTGATGATGTTGATGGTGGATGATTGCTGATGACTGATGCTGATGCTGTGATTGATGAGATGCTGTATGATTGAGATGGTGATGATGAGGTATGAGGCATTATGATGTGATGATGGATGATGATGATGATGATGATGATGATGAATGATGATGGATGATGTGGATGATGATGATGATGCTGATGCTGATGCGATGATGATGCTGATGCTGCTGCTGATGATGATGATGATGATGATGATGATGATGTATTGTGATGAGATGATGATGATGATGATGATGATGATGATGTGATGATGATTATTGATGATGATGATGATGATGATGGATGATTATGTGATGATGCTGATGATCTGATGATGATGATGATGATGATGATGAGGAGGTGGAGGGGAGGAGGAGGAAGGAGGAGGAGGAGACGGAGGAGGATTCGCATTACGGTGAGGGGACCTCTCTGTTTCGGCGGCCGCCTCGTGGCGCCCGAGGAGCTGGCGGCCGCGGAGAAGCAGCGGTCGCAGAGGAAAACCGCGCAGGCGTCCGAGGCGGCCGCCGACAGGGCGGCCGCGGAGGACAGGGCGGCACTGGACGGCTCCCCGCCGGAGGACCCGCGCCGCTCGTCATCGTCGTCGTCGTCCTCCTCCTCCTCCTCCTCCTCTTCCTCCTCTCCCCCCATCCTCCTCCACTCCCCCCCTCCTTCCTCCTCCTCAACTCCTCCTCCTCCTCCAACTCTCCTCCTCTTCCTCCTTCTCCTCCTCCTTCTCCTCCTCATCCTCTCCCTCTCCTCCAACTCCTCCCTCCATTCCTCCTCTCCTCCTCCTCCTCCTCCTCCTCCTCCTCCTCCTCCTCCTCCTCCTCCAACTCCTCCTCCGCCTCCTCCTCCTCCGCCTCCTCCTCCTTCTCCTCCTCCCCCTCCTCTCTTGTGCCTCGCAGGGTTTGAGGCTCAAGGTTTTCGGACGCGCTCGTCGGCACCCAGAGGTTTTCCAGCCGCGGGACGTTTTTGCGCAGCTGCGCCTCGTCGAGGGACGTCTGGGGGTGCCCAGATCGTCCCCAACTGCCGCAAGAGACCCGAGTCATGGCCCGATGGCCGAGGGGGGAAGTGAGAGGGGACCAGCCCTGTCAGAAGGCGGCGGGGCTTCTCAGAAGCGATCTTGCCTTCGAGAAGCCCTGTGTGGCCTTGGAGATGTAGGCATCTTCTCAGACGGCCAGACGGAGCCCTTTTAAGTCTTCTAAGAGGGACCGCTCCCAATCGCCGATTCATCGCCGAAAGGGGCCCGATAGCCCCACCCCGCCCAGGAGCGTGCGGAGTCGCTATCGGGAGCCTATCGCCGAACGATCGGCAACGTATCGCCGATTCAAGCTCGATGTATCCCCCCGAGCCTGTCCCTCCTTCTCGTTGCCTTTCAGCCTCACGCCACTGAGGAGGGCGTGGAGCTTGGAACGTGGAGGACGATGGACTTGGCAATCTCCCAGGGAGTCAGAAGCAGGGGCAGGGGGCGGCGGAGGAGGAGGAGGAGGAGGACGAGGAAGGTGAGGAGGAGGAGGAAGAGGAGGAGAAGAAGGAGGATGACGAGGAGGAGGAAGAGGAGGCGGAGCGAGGAGGAGGAAGGAGCGGAGGAGGAGGAGGAGGGAGAGGAGGAGGGAGGAGGAGAGGAGAGGAGGGAGGAGAGGAGGGGAGGAGGAGGAGGAGGAGGAGGAGGAGGAAGAGGAGGAGGAGGAGGGAGGAGGAGGGGAGGAGGAGGAGGGAGAGGAGGAGAGGAGAAGGAGGAGGAGGAGGGAGGAGGAGGAGGGGAGGAGGAGGAGGAGGGAGGAGGAGGAGGGAGGAGGAGGAGGAGGAGGGGAGGAGGAGGAGTTGGAGGAGGAGGACGGCCAGGCTCGGGTAAGGAAGACGACGAGAGGAGAGTCGAAGAACAGCAAACCAGATCCACCTTGGTTCTCGCGCGGGTCCGCGCGGCTTTGTCGGGTCGGCGCTGGACACCCAGGGGCGGCGCCTCCCGCGCCGCCCCTGGAGCGGTCCGCGTGCCGGGGGAGGGAATCTCAGAGGAGGACAAGGTACCCAAACGCCGCTAGCCTTCCCTCGCTTTCCTTTTTTTCGGCTTCCTGGGAGGCCCTCGTCGCCACTGCTGGATTCGCCTCGAAGTTCTGGTCAGAACGCGCCCCAGGAGGGGTCCGGGATGTAGCGGTATCGGTAAGTCTAGGTTTCCTAGTGTCGCCGCGGATTCAAGATGTCCGCGCGGACCTCCCAGAGTTTATGCTCATGGGTCTGCGCGTGCCCTGCCCGACCGCATCTCCCCCTCGTGTGCGCGTGAAGGCGTGCCTGGATCTGGCACGCACCGACAGCTGCAGCGACCCGGGCCTGCTCCGTTCACAGCCCGATGTGCTTCAGGCTCGGAGGGCGCTCTGGCCGCCCGCGGCCCTCGCCTCCCGCCGCCCCTCCGCCACAGTGCCCACCTCTCCCAGCAGCAGCCTCGTTGGAGGACGAGGAAGATACTGATGAGGTGGGAGGAGGAGGAGGAGGAGGAGGAGGAGGAGGAGGAGGACGAGGAGGAGGAGGGGGAGGTTGCCACGGCGGCTCTCGCTGCGCCCGCCGTGCCTCGCCATGCAGGAAAAGCGGTAGACCTTAAGTCGGGCCTGTCCTTCTACAGGAGGAGTAGTCAGAAATATTCAGAACATGATTTTGGGACGATTTCTCGATTATTTTTGAATCATGTTTTAATCTTATGTTGCCTATTCAAATTTGTTCTTCCAATATCTTCCTGCAGGGGAACATGCCCGACCGAACGGTAGACGGGAAGAACTGGTGGGCCTTTTGCCTCCCTTGTCCCCCAAGTTCAAAGTATGCACGCGCTGGAAGCACGGCGGTCGAAGTGCAACTCACGAATCCCACCGCCAACTTAAATCATTGGGGTGGGGGCATTGACCGACGAATAATTGCATGCGTGTTTGCCGATTTCTTCTGAGGCCTGAGTGGATCCGAGGGGAGGAATCGGGTCTGGAGGTGCACTGCGAAGGAGCCTGTGAGAGAAGACGGGAGCTCGGAGTCAGCAGGAACTTTCGAAGTGCATTGGCCGGACGCTGGTGACAGGGCCTCCAGGTCATATCCATGGTTGGCGTTCGGCCCGTTCCTTAGATCGAGGTCGGGGGCCAATTCGCAGCCGAGGCCTGCCTTTGTCCGAAACGCCCCTTCGTGCCTCTTGCAGCGTTCCTCGTGTTTCAGCACGACGACTGTAGGCGCACCAGGCATGACACCGGCCTGCCGGCGGGCGCACCACGATGATGTCTTGTCTCGCGATGGGCCCGCGGAGCCCTGGGGCTCGGGGTCGACGAATGATGTGCCCTGAGATCCCTTACACTCGGCAGGGTTTCCTATCGCATGCGCCTGCCGTGGTCCCCAGGGCTTTCCCCAGGGCCGGCTCTCTATCCCGAGCCGCTCTTGGACAGCCCTCGGGCCTGTGGGAGGGCCCCAGCGGTCCAAAAGCGGGGCCATGAGCTCAGACATCGTCCGATATGCTTCTTCCCTTCCGCGGCCCCAGATCTCTTGACCCCTCCCCTGGGGGTGGTTCTGCGTCTGGGATCCACTTGTTTGATGCCCCAGGGCCCGATAGCAGGTCATGGATGCCGAGATCGAGGAAAAACGCCGGGAATTGAAGCATCAGATCCTCGGAGACTTGGGAACGTCTTGAGGACCCCTGCCCTCTGGGGCCCGGAGCCTTCATGTTGGGGAGCGTTTTTGAGCCCCTGGCGATCACGGGCGTGACTGGGGAGTGGGGAAGGGGGGCCAGTCACATCACGAAATGCGCTGGCGCCGTCCGTCTGGGAATGTTTAGGCATGGCCAGTTCCCACACGGAGCCGGCACGAACCGTGACGTGACCAGGGGGGGGGGGTTCGGAAAGGGGGGGGGGGGCCAGTCACGGACGTTACCGCGAGTATGAGGCGAGCTCCGGCGCGCCTCTCGCCTGCCCGGCCCGCCTCTCTCCGGAAGGAGGCGGCTGCCACCGGCGAGAAGGGCGGCTCGCCCCGGACCAGCAAGGGGCGCCGCAGCAGCCGCGGGGACGCGGGGGCCCCGGCAGAGCCGCGGCCCGCCGGGTGCGTGGCGGGCACGTTGCCTGCGAGCGCCGTCCGGGCCTCTCACACGGGGTCCGAGCAGGCGGGGTCGGAGGGCCGCGCCGCATCGCCGGGGCATCGCCGAGGCGGCTCGGTGCGGAGAGCGACGTTATCCATGCCGACATCGCCGATGCGTCGCCGACGTCGCCGATGCATCGCCAACACCTCGGAGATGCATCGGCGATGCGGCGTGATCCTTCGACGCCATCTACTCCGACCCTATCTGGGGGGCTTTTCATTTCGCGACAAAAGCGGTTTAGTCTGATTTGGGGGGACTCTGATTCGAGCAGTCTTGGTTGGTTCTTGGGCGTCTGTCTGGGCAAAAAGGCTGCTCTTTCATGGTTGGTCTGGGGGAGGTCAGAAATTGTTCGTCTGGGAGGTTTGTGACCCTCCCCTCCTTGATGATGCAATTCGGAGTAGATGGGTCGAAGGATCGCGCCGCATCGCGAAAGCATTGGCGATGCGGCTCCATATCGAGCCCTATTATCCTCATGATGCCAGCGCCGACGCGTTGCCAGCCGCCGATGCATCGACGATGCGACGCGACCGTTCGACACCATCTACTCTGACCCCACGTGGGAGGCCTTCACTTCTCCCCCTTGCTGGTGGAAGGAAGGCCTCGCCCTGGAGCTTCCCGCCCTCGTGGCTGAGCGGGGGCCTCGCCCTCAGTTCCGGGAAGCGCAGACGCGAAAGTATCCCAACGTCGACCCCAGTATCAAATGCACAACATGACAACGTATCAACCACATGACAATCAATGGCAACTGCAATAACCACATCAGCAAAGCCGGCAGAGGTCTCGGGACACGCATTCATCATATGTCAGTATATCACCCTTGTATGCTGGCGCACGGCTGGGGATCTACAACATAGCAACCGCGTTGTCAGCAAGGGTGGTATCAACAGAACAGCATAACAGTAGCAGCACATGCTTGGTCACCAATGAGTCAACCAACAATGATGCCAACATGGAGAATAATGTAAATCACGTGGACATCTTAGGTGAGCAGAAGCAACACTTGCATCAAGATAAGCACAATGACAACAACAGTATGAACAACATGCCAGCATGTTAACTGCATGAGCCGCAACGGCAGCATCAAGAGCAATCACATCAGCAAAATTGGCAGACGTCTTGGAGAGCGCACTCATTATGATTGGGTCTCATGCTAAATCATATCTCGGGAATCCGAAGGCCAGGGTGTCCGGCCCAGCACGATCCACAGAGCCTGCAGAGGCCTCCAGCCCACCGGGAGGGGCCTGATCCTCGTGAGGATCGCTCTTTTACGAAGGCCAGGGCGCCAGGCCCACGACTGGCCCGCAGAGCTGGCATAGGCATCCAGCCCACCAGGACGGGGGCCAAGGTCGTGAGGGTCTTTATTTTCCAAAGACATGGCGACAGGGCCCACGACTGGCCCACAGAGCCGACAGAGGCCTCCAGCCCACCGTGGCGCGATCGTGAGAGACGCCACTGGCCCACAGGGAGGGTCGCCGTCTTTGAGGGTCGCCACATGTCAAAGGCAAGGGCGCCTGGCCCACGATTGGCCTGCAGAGCTGGCAGAGGCCTCCAGCCCACCGGGAGAGGGCGCCATCCCTTTGAGGGTCGTGACATTTCGAGAGTCAGCGCGCCCCGCCCACGATTGACCCATAGAGCTGGCAGGGACCTCCAACCCACCGGGAGGGGCGCAGTGTGAGAGGGGCTCCATTTTTCGATGGCCGGGGAGGTCGGCCCACGATTAGCCCACGAGCCGGCAGAGGCCACCAGCATACCGGGAGGGGCTCCATCCTCTCGGCCCACGACTGGCCCACAGATCCGATAGAGGCCTCCGGCCCACCAGGGGGGCCGCCATCCAAGTGATGGTCGCAATTTTTTGGGGCTTTCGAGAGCCAGGACGCCCAGCCCACGACTGGCCCACAGAGCCGGCGGAGGTCACCAGCCCACTCGGAGCGGGCGCCATCCGCATGAATGTCGCCGCATGAATGTCGCCGCTCGAGGCCAGGGCGCCTGGAGGAGGAGGAGGAGGAGGAGGAGGAGGAGGAGGAGGAGGAGGAGGAGGAGTTCCTGCCTATTCTTTTCCTGCCTCCTTCCTTCCCTCGTGTTCGTCCTCCTCCTGCTGCCCGTTTCTGTGCCCCGCCTCTGCCGCCAGATCCCACTCCTGCCCCCCTGATCCTCCTGCGGCTCCTGCTGCTGCTCCTCCTGGATGCTGCTCATCCTTCCCGTCCCTTCTCCCTCCTCTCTCCCTCCAGTTCCAGTTCCTCTCTTCCTCGTCTCCCTCCTTTTTCTCCTCCTCCTCCTCCTCCTCCTCGTCCTCCTCCTCCTCCAGGTGGCCCGAGCCATTGAGAGAAACGACCCCACCCCTGCAGGTTGAGGATTGCACACTCTCCAGGGCCCTCTCGCCCCAGGCGGCCATGGCGGTCGCGCGCCCGCAGGAGCTGGCATGATGCTGGCAGGTCTTCTCATATTGGTGGGGTTCAACCTCTATGCGGCGTCGCTATCACGGCTGGCAGACATATCAGGGGAATACTATGATGTTGTCATCCATGGGGGCACGCAACAACGCAGCATATTTGAACAACTAGAAAATATGCTCCTTGTCGATCGTTATCGGTGTATACGTGCAGGATATCGCAGAGGCCCCCCTCGTGACGACCTCGTGCGAGATGACTAGCAGGCTCAAGAGCATCAGATTTCTCCGTCGCAGCATCAAAAGGACCAACTCAGTTTCAAAGCAACTATGGGGACGAGCTCTTGGACTCCATGTCCAACAACAAAGCTTCGGGCTCGTTGGTCACTTTCCACCACATGTATGGGCTCGATGTGACTGGCTGCAATCTACTCTGGATTTTACTCATGAAGCGCGCAGTATCCATGATCTACGCAGATGTCAACGGCGGCTTTCCAAGTGGAATGGATGATGCAGTCGCTGGTGAGTTCACCCCAGAGTCGGCAGCACTGAGGAATGTACTGGAAGCTTGGGATCTCGTGGCAGTGAACATCGTCACCATCGTCATCGGGGAAACGGGGGCCAGTCACATCGACCACATCTTTGCCCCGCAGGACGCGCTGCCTGCGATCGCCTCTCGTTGTGTGCACACATGTTCAGGTCGCAGGCTGCAGTTATGTATGACGGTGGCCGCCAGAGATCAGTCTTCTCAGGCCACGGCGGCACCACTGCCTAAGGGAGGCAAGCGTCCCATTCAAGAAACTCTAGATGATTGTGCACAAGTTAATCGCAGAGCACAAGAGGTGGATGAGGATTACGACCAGATGTGGGAGGAGGGAACGGTGGACGAGACGAGTTGCAAGATCATGCACGTAGTCAACGAGGCAGCCATCGAAGTTTTCTGCCCGTACAACAGAGGTCGCTTCGAAAGTCACGCACTCGAAACAGATGCCAGGAAGTGTCATGCAGAGGAGTTCGACATCGCAGCTGAGCTGTCCAAGCATGTATGTACTCACCTGGCGCCGCACTTTCATGCCAAGGTCGGTGGACGACACGTCAGGCGTGGCGAGGCCTCGCAGCAAGAGCTTCGTGATCGCATCCAGTCAGAGAGAGAGAAGAAAACGAAGAAGATGGAGGACGGGAAGAAGGGTGCGGCAGACGAAGAGAAGGAGAACGGTGCCAGGCGGTTAGGTTGAGAGAAGCTGATCACCCAGCACAAACTCGTGTGAGGACCCTAGAGCAGGCAAGTTTCACGAGTCTCATGGTGGAGCGCAAGCAACCCCTGGTAGTGGCCGTGCCCAACAGCTTCCAGGACTTTCTGAAGGCGAGAAAGGAGCATCCAGACAAGGAGTCGGCCGCCCCCGCGTGCCAAGTCGCCGTTATCGAGAGCACGATGGCCGCTGACACCTCCCTTCGGACCCAGGCAGGAATGAAGGCGTGCGTCATACTGCAAAGGATGATATTCAAGTCCACTTCTTCCCAGCTCACGAGGTGGATAAAAGAGATGACAACCTCGCTCACCGACGAGCGCCCTAGCCAGAAGCAGTTCAACCGCATTACGCTGTCGCTCAGAGGCTGCTCCCAAAGAACCTGCCGTGGAGGAAGCTCCTCTCAAGCAGATCGAGGAGGCAAAGGGCGGGGGGGGGGGACGAGGTAAGCATTTAGATGACGCCGCTCAGTGAGAAGCATGGTTGGAGTGTGGGTGAGCGTAGAGCAGGTAGTTCGTGAACAGATTCAGTATAGGTGCTAGTGTGAAATAGAGTCACAAGCATTTTTTCACTTTGGCCAGACAGCTCGGTGGCGGCAAGCAATCTTCTAAAGGCCGTGCCTAGGCCACTCCTCGGCCGAGTGCCCGTGCTGGGCCCTGCAGCTGGCCTTTCAGCCTGCTGCGCATGTGCATGCATGTTCTGCCTTCTCTCTGCCAGTTTTGCCCTGTCGTGTGCAGGAATAAGAGTTCTGTCTTTCGTCCTTGTATTGCGTGTGATTTTCTTTCAATGTGGCAGATCACCTTTCTCAGCACGTGCACACTGTGTAGCAGCATGGTTGCCTATATGGCGAAACGCCGACAGGGGTTAAACAAGGTTTTAACGGCCCCAGCCAGAGCCGCGATTCTTCCAGTGGAACGTCAGACGGCTTGAGTGGCTTGAGTGCTGTGCTGCTGCTGCTCCTCCTCCTCCTCCTCCTCCTCCCTCTCCTTCTCCTCTTCCTTCTCTTACCCCTCCCCTCCCCCTACTCCCCTGCTCCTCCCCCCCCCTCCTCCTTCCCCCCCCCTCTCCTCCTCTCCTCCTCCTCCTCCTCCTCCTCCTCCTCCTCCTCCTCCTCTCTCCTCCTCCTCCTCCTCCTCCCCCTCCCCCTCCCCCTCGTCGTCCTCGTCCTCCTCCTCCTTTTCGTCCTCGTCCTCGTCCTCGTCCCCCCCATCTCCTCCTTCTTCTCCGCCTCCTTCTCCTACCTCGCTCTGCCGCTGGGCCTCTCGCATAAAGCGATGCTAATAGGTTTTACGTTGCAGGCTAGGCAGGGCGGCTATCGACACGTGCAGGCTCTGGAGAAAGTTCGTGCACATCTTTCACTAGACGACAGCCTTCCAGCTGAGGAAACTGTTGAGCGAGTTGGCGACAGCCATTCTGCCAGGCTGGCCAACATGGGCCGTGCGCAGTACCCAGGGCCATCGAAGGAGGAACCTGGTTCTCTGGCGAGGGAGAGTGCTATTGCGCGTATGGTGGCGAAGTTAGCCGCGAAGTTTTTGCCCGCCTGGCCGCGTCTCGACCTCCAGGATGTGCCTTGGGTTGGGCCACTTTCTAGAGCTGGTTCTTTGGAGCATGAGGGCCACTCTTGGGTAAGACAGCGCAGCGTGTGGCAGTGCTTTATGTGTCTTCGGAGATCGCCTTTTATCTGTTCCCCCCATTGTCCAGGCGTCCTGGGGCTGCGGGCCTTCGGGGCTCAGCGCGGACGACCTCAGTTCGCTTGGACACGATGGCCGCTTCTGATTGCTCCGATGCCTTTTTTTGGTGGCTGTACGCACACGTTGCAGTCTTTACTCGACAGGGGGCCCAGGCTCGAGGTTTAAGAGAACGATATCCGCCCTCGCCCGTTGTTTTGACTGAGCATCGCATGCTAGGCCGCAGGTACAGCTGGCACCTCATTGTCAGGGGGTTTCACCCGAATCTGGTTGGAGTTACTCTGCAGTTCGTAGACCTCACGGCTGAGGGCCTGGACGAGCCTCTCCCCGCTCCCGGCAGTCCAGAGCAGGTCTTGCGCAGCGTGGCCGCAGAATTGCGTGATGGCGGAACCCCTGCGTGTCGTGCCCAGATGCGCCCCTGACGGCCAGTCAGACCGGCAGCGTGCTGTATCAGAAAAGTCAAACTATTTCGTTGTGTTGTTTACCTCTTGTTCCGCGTCGTGTGGTCGCCCACGCGCCCAGGGCTGGTTTTCCCAGCTAGCAGTAGCGAGCGTTGATTCAGTCACCGTCGCTACAGCCGCTGCCGTCCTCGAGCCTCTGTCTTGAAGGTGGTCGCGCTTCCCCTCTGGCGTTGACGTTGCAAAACATCCTCTTCTTCTTCTTCCTCCTCCCCCTCCTCCTCCTCCTCCTCCTCCTCCTCCTCCTCCTCCTCCTCCTCCTCCTCCTCCTCCTCCTCCCCCGCCTCCCTCTCCCCCTCCCCCTCCTCGTCCTCCTCCGCCCCCTCTCCCCTCCTCCTCCTCCTCCTCCTCCTCCTCCTCTTCTCCCTCCTCCTCCTCCTCCTCCTCCTCCTCCTCCTCCTCCTCCTCCTCCTCCTCCTCCTCCTCCTCCCTCCGCACGCCCGGGGTTCCCCCTCTGCGCGGAGCCCTGTGCGGCGCCTCCGTCGTCGGTCGCGGCCGCCCCTCCGTGGGCCCATGCCCATTCGATAGATCCGCCTCGACTTCGAGCCCCCGGGGGCAGATCCGATCTGATCTCTACCTTCCAGCGGCCCGACCCGGTGCTTGCCAGGCGCAGCCGTGCATCTTGGCGCGGTCGATCGGTTTGGTCTCGGTTCCGTGCCGATGGGCGATACAATCCGATCCGACGCACATTCCAATTCGATTCGAAGTCCCGACTCGATCTGACTGATCCTGCCCCTCGCCGAGGCCTCGGCGAGGCCGAACAGCAAGGGACGCCAGAGCCAGGACCTCCAGCCTAGTGCGGAAGTGCGGGTGTCCAGCAGCCTCTCTGCCCCCGTGCCTGGCGGACGCCTGCGAGATCTCCGCCCATGCTGTCGGGGACGTCCTTGAAGGGGTGCGGATTGGGTGGGGTGGGAGGACAAGGTATCGACACCCCCACCCTGGCCTCGTTTTCGCTTTTTCATGCCTTTTGGGAGGCCCTCGTCTCCACGGCTGGATCCGCCTCGGAATTCTAGTCAGAACGCGCCCTGGGAGAGGTCCTGGGAGTAGCGTTATCAGTACTTTGGTGGTTTCCCCAATTGGGGGGATAGACGTCATGGCCAGGGCCATTGATGTCTCTCAGATTTCATGGCGCCCTGTTCTTGCTGTTCTTCCTCCTCCTCCTCCTCCAAGCTCCTCCTCCTCCTCCTCCTCCTCTTCCTCCTCCTCCCCTCTTCTTCTTCTGATTCTTCTTCGTCTTCTTCTTCTATTATATGTATTAGTATCAGGGTCCTTCTTGCTATTATTATTATTATTATTATTACTACTACTAATCATAGTTTTATTGTTTTTTTTTCTTCTTGTGTTTGCTATTATTATTATTATCATTATTATTATTTTTATTTTTAGTAGTATTATTATTACTATTATTACTATTATTATTATTATTATTATTATTAGTATTATTATTAGTATCATTATTATTATTAGCATCATTATTAGTAGTATTACTATTATTCTTATTATTATTGTTATTATTATTATTATTATTCTATTATTATTATTATTAGTATTATTTTTATTATTATAGTAATGATTATTACTATTGTTGTCATTATTCTTTCATCGCGTTTCCT
Source organism: Prorocentrum cordatum (assembly GCA_963575745.1). NCBI lineage: Eukaryota > Dinophyceae > Prorocentrales > Prorocentraceae > Prorocentrum > Prorocentrum cordatum. Next base: position 379,598 of record CAUYUJ010011925.1, on the reverse strand, counting down.
TGACCCCCCTCCTCAGTGCACACGCCTCGGGCCACGATGCGCACCCGCTACCCGACAGTGTGGCGCTGAGGGAGGGGAGGACTCGGCATCGCTCGGACCTGTGCGTCTATTCGGCGAGGGCCATCGAGGACGAGCAGAGTGTTGGGTCCTCTTGCGAGACAAGACGCGCACGACGCTGGACTATGCACGGGGCGGGGGCGTCCGGGCGATGGCAAGAGGAGTGGGCACGGAGGAGGCAGGTCCTGGAGGAAGCGGCTCCAGGAACGGCTCCCGGAGATCTCTCTCTCGCTCGCCGTATGTTCGACCCCCGGGGGCCCTCCCAGGGTGTTTCGTGATGATCGGGGCGAGGTATACACGTGTGGGGAGGGGTCGGGGCAGGGATCGGACTGACTTTCGGTGCACCCTTGTAGCAGGCGCCTCGGAGCCGCCTGTCCTTTCAGCCTGCCCAGCTCGGTCAGTCTGAGCTGGCTGGTTCCTGGGGAGAGCGCCCGGGGACAGGAGGGTGTCGCGGGAGCTTCAGAGGAGGAAAAGGTACCGATACCGCTCCCTCGCCTCGGTCTCCTTTTCGGGGCCTCCTGCGAGGCCCTCGTCGCCACGGTCGACGTCCTTACCAGAGCGCACCACGGGAGAGGTCCAGGGAATAGTGGTATCAGTGCCATTTTGGTTCCCCCAGAGCTGGCCCAATGGTGGTCCCAGGCTTTCCAAGGAAGGAGGCCCCGAGGGCCTCCAGAGCACCGCTGCCGAGGTCCCGAGGGCCCGGGGGCTCCAAAATGGCGCGGAAAGCCGGGGGCACGTTGCACGTGGGGGCCAGGGACATCTTTGGCGATCCCAAGGGATGCGGGAGTCCCAGAGCGGTGCGGTGACCACACTGCCGGGTGAGTCCGTTCTGCGACCGATTTTGAACCGTACCCCTGCGGGTCCAATCGACGCCGGGGTGTCGGACACCCCCGCTGGGATTCCGTGGCTGCAGATGTCCTTCGAATTCCAGGCGTCTCGCGTAACCCCACCAGCAGAGTGTCGACCTTGTCCATCGTATTCCTGGTTGGCAGCATCAGGCGTGTGGCCGATCCGTTCAGGTCTTCGGTGTCGATCCCTTCCATCGTTTTCCTGGCTGGCTCTTCCTCTCGTTCTCGGAGAGGAGATTGCCCCGGATCTCTTTCTCTCAGGAGTGAGTGTGCGACTTCGGTGGCGCCACTCGTACTGGTTCCTGGTCACTGACGTATTCCTGACCATCGGTGTCAGCATTACCTCCTGGAGTCTCGTGTGGTTTATCCTACGTCATGTCCTACGCGCCCTCAGCGGTCGCTTGTCAGCTTCGCTGTCTGTGACCTTGCCGCGCCATTTTGCTGCGTATAGCTCCATGGTTAAATTCGTGCATCGGCGCTGCCCCCGGATCCTGGTCCTGGTTGCAGTCTGCATCGTTGCCAGCAAGGTTTCGGGCCCTGTCCCGCTTCCTGGCTCCCCCTCGCGCCGCCCGGCAACTTAGGCAGCTTAGGCAGCTTAGGTTCGGTCGACGGTCCCCGCGCGCTAGGCAATAAGGCTCGTGCGTAGCCCGCCCGACCTCTGACGCTGCTGGCGCGCTCGCCTGCGGCCGCGACGGGAAAAGTAACCCCACCAGCCCATCCAGAAACGATACCCAGAGGAAGTGCCTCGATCAGGGAAGTGGGCAGCACACCGAGGAAGGGTCCCCCAGTGGAGGCCTCTTGGAGCGTCTTGGGGGCCTTTTGGCGGTCCCGGACGCCTCTTAGAGCGTCTTGGGCGTCTCGGAGAGCTTCTTGGAGCCTCTTGGGGGTCTCTTGGGGGCCTCCTGGAGGCCTCTGGGGCGCCCGTTAGGGCCTCCTGGGGTTTCGTGGGCACCTCTTGGGGCCCTCTTGCAGCGCTTTTGGGAGCCTTGGGAACGCTCTTGGAGCCTTCTTGGGCCATCACGGAGTCATCTTGAAGCTTCAGATGGTCATCGGAAGCGAAAAGGCGAGAAAACCCAACATACTGATTTCCCTTAGGTGTTGGAAGGATTGTGGCCTCTTCGGGGCCTCCTGGGGGAACTCCTTGGCCACTTGGAGCCGTCCTGAAGCGGTGTTGGGGCCTCTTGGAGCATCGTGGGAGCCATATTGAGGTATCTTGGGATATCTTGAGCCATCTTGGAGGTCATCTTGGGCTCCCCCAGGCGCCCTTGGAGTCATCTGAAGCAGTGCCCACCCCAGGAAACCCAAATGTGGCCAATACTTTCGTGAAATCAATGATTTTGGCATTCGCGCCGAGGCCTCTCGAAGCGTCTTGGGTGCCTCTGGGGGGTCTTTTGGGGCCTCGTGGGGGTCTCGTGGGAGCCTCTTGGGGGCACCCTGGGGGTTTCTTGGGGGTTTCTTGGGGCCGCATGGGGCCATCGTGTGGCCATCTCGGGGCCTCATGGGGCTGGGCGCCTCTTGGGGCCATCTTGGAGGAGATCGATCACAGGAGAGGGCGGGGGCGTCGGGGAACCCCCCGTCCAGGTCCAGGGGAGGGGGTCGGGGGAGGGGTCAAGACTCCCTCCCCGCCTGCAAGCCGTCTGGTTCAGTCCCACCCGCCCTCCCAACACATACGTAGCACCCGAGCCTGGCCCGAGCCGCAGCATATTCAGCAGTCGTCTTTGGATGGGCAGCTACTGGGGGCGAATCCGCCGCCGCCGCCGCCGCCGCCGCGCCGCCGCCGCCGCCGCCGCTGTCCGCCGCCGCCGCCGCCGCGCCGCCCGCCGCCGCCGCCCGCCGCCGCCGCCGCCGCCCCCCGCCGCCGAATCACCGCAGCCGCTGCCGCCGCAGCCGCTGCCGCCACCGCTGCCGCCGCCGCCGCCACCGCTGCCGCCGCCGCCGCCGCCGCCGCCCCCGCCGCCTTCGCCGCCACCGCCGCCGCCACCGCCGCAACCGCCGCAGCCGCCGCAGCCGCCGCCGCCAACTGTACTTTGTTTTTGTTGGCAGGGATGGCGGGGGGAGGCCGCACCGGGTTCGCTGCGCATGCTCCGAATTTGGAGGCAGAGTGTGTGTTTGAATTGTTGTTGATAAGGGATGGTGGGGGGGTGCCCGCATTGTTCCTGGTTGGCTCCCAGTCGCCCGGGGGAGGGGGTGTATACGAATAGGGAAAAGTGATCAAGACTGGGGTAGACCCTTCCCGAAGGGGACATAGGAGGGGTAACAAAAAAAATGCTCTAGACAACCTACGCCCAAAAGGGCTGGTGGGATTCTGAAACCCAGTTCGTTTTTTAGAGACCCGATCTGCACGGGAAGGATGCACATGCTGTTGCCCAGAAGCGAGGCAGCGGGGTGTGGATTAGCTCTGCTGTTCGCTAAACAACTGCTAGTTCGTTTTGTGTGTGCTTGTCTGCGTTTCGGCGGTTGGCTGTCGCTCCTCGCTCCTCGCTCCTCGCTTCTCTTTTCTTGGCCCTCTTTCCCTTGTCTCGATGTCCCCTGGTCGTCACAGTTAGGCCGGCCAGTGGTCGGCCTGCCTTGCATTTCTTCGCTTGCGATTCCCTGGTTTTGGTTCGTTTTTAGCCGGGCCGTTTGCTGCACCTTCTCTCGGCTTGGCGTTAGCCCGTCTGCGCCAAGCGTGATTCTCGGAGGAGGAAAAGGCACCCATACCGCTGAGCTTCCCGCGTTTTCGTCTTTTGGGGCCTCCTGGGAGCCTCTCGTTGCCACCGAAGGATTCGCCTTGAAATGTCGATCAGAACGCATTCTGGGAAGGGAGTAACGGTATCGGTCTTTTAGGTCTCCCCAGACTCAGGAACGTTCGCCATGCTTCCTGCCCCAGCCGCATGCGCCCAAACAGCGCGCGCGCGCGCGCGCGCGTGTGTGTGTGTGTGTGTGTGTGTGTGTGTGTGTGTGTGTGTGTGTGTGTTGTTGCTGGCCTTTTCCTGCTATCTGGCGCCCTGCTTGGGTCTCCAGGAGGCTTCCGAACCATGAAGAGAACGGGCCCTGGGGGAGGAGGAGGAAGGAGGAGGAGGAGGAGGAAGGAGGAGGAGGAGACGAAGGGCAGGACAAGCGAGGAGGAGGAAGGGAGAAGAGGACGGACGCGGCGCGATGGGGAGCGACGAGGGAAGGACGGGAGCAGCGGGAGGGAGGAGGACGAGGAGGGGGGCGAGCAAGACGAAGAATGACGACCTCTGCCGCAGAACAATATACACAGGCACCCTCCATTGGATTGCTCGTGGGCCGCAGGGGAGGGTGGCGGTGCATACACCACCACCGCCGCCCTCCCTGAAGGTACTCGCAAACTTCCCTCGGAGGGATATTTCCTTGGCGTAGGGCCATGACGCGAATGGGGCCCAGAAGACCACGAAAATACGGAACAAGTGTTGGGAATCCTGGGGTATGTGTCTATGTCTTTGTGCGCCCCTGGGCAACTCTATGGGACCATGCAGCGAATGGGGCCCTGATGGAACGGGTCCCCGAGACGTTCCGCCGCGTTCGGGCTCTCGGGAGACCGCTTCCCAGCCACGGGCTGTTTCTCAAAAGTCTGGCCCAGGGCAGGGCTCTTTCTTTTCGCATACCAGAGGAGGAGGAGGAGTGCAGACAATCGAGGGCTGAGCATCGACGCTTCTGGGTGTTGTTGAGCCTCTTTGGGGAGGCCTCCAGAGTTCTCTGGGGACCGCTGGAGTTCTCCAGGGACCCATGGGGGTCTCTGCATGAACCCTTGAGACCCCAGAAACTTCTGGAAGGAGGATGACGGGAGGAAGAGGAAGGAGAGCGGAGAAAGGCTGGGGGGAGGAGGATGAGGAGGAGGAGGGAGCAGAGGAATGGTCCTTACCCACTTACCCATTCATGGGGCGAGGAATGATCCTACTTCTCCTTCTTCTCTGGGCTTTCGCCTCCCCCCTTGTCGGCACCTCTGGGTGCAGCTTGGATAATGGTCAGGATTGGCTCCGAGTGCTTTGAGCGGGTTATGACGGGGAGGAGGAGGGGGAGGCATGGTGGGAGGAGGGGGATGAGGAGGATGAGGATGATGATGAGAAGGGGAAGTAAATCGACGGATGTTGATGCTGCTGCTGATGATGACGACGATGGTGATGCTGATGCTGCTGGTGATGATTATGATGATGATGGTGGTGATGATGATGACGATGACGATGGCGATGCTGATAATGATGGTACTGATGACGCTGATGATAAGGATGTTGATGATGCTGATGATGATGATGGAGATGCTGCTGCTGCTGCTGACGATGACGATGATGATGCTGATGCTGATGATGATGATGATGATGATCATGCTGTTGATGATGACGATGGTGATTATGCTGATGATGCTCACGCTGATTCTTATGATGATGATGCTGATGATGATGGTGGTGGTGGCAGTGGTGATGGTAGTGGTGGTGTTGTTGTTGTTGTTGATCATGATGACGACGACGGTGATGATGTTGATGCTTAGGATGATGATTATGATGATGATGGTTATGACGATGATCATTGGTGATGCTGCTGATGGCAATGCTGATCAGGATGCTGCTGCTGCTGCTGACGATGATGATGATGATGATGATGATGATGATGATGATGATGATGACGAGGGTGATTCTGCTGCTGATGGTGATGACGGTGGTGGTGGAGGTGGTGGTGATGGTGGTGGTGGTGGTAGTGATGATAATGCTGTTGACGATGATGTTGATGGTGATGCTGATGATGCTGGTGGTGGTGATGCTGCTGCTGCAAAGATGATGATGATCATGATGATGATGCTGATGATGATGATGATGATGATGTTGATGATGATGATGGAACTGATGATGGTGGCTGTGATGATGCTGATGCTGATGACGATGATGATGATGATGATGATGATGATGTTGGTGATGATGATGATGCTGATGACGATGATGAAGATGCTGCTGATGATGATGCTGGTGATGATGATGATGACGATGATGATGATGCTGACGATGATGATGACGATGAGGATGATGATGATCATGATGATGATGATGATGATGATGATGATGATGATGATGATGATGATGATGATGATGATGATGATGCTGATGACGACGACGACGACGATGACGATGACGATGATGATCATGATGATGATGATGATGATGATGATGATGATGATGATGATGATGATGATGATGATGATGATGATGCTGATGGTGGGTAAGGCAATAACGGTCTGGGAGCGGTGCTCGGCGCAGCCGTTATAAATTATCGTGCGCACCCGCTGTGCCCTCGGGCCCCGCCGAGGAGGAGGGATGGGACGGGCGCACTGTCGCGCCACTCAGCGGCTCGGGCCTCCCGCCTCCGAGCCGCCCGCGCTTCGCGTCGCGCGGGACGCGGAATGCTACGGGCGTTTCAGCCAGCTTCGACCGCCCCTTCCCTCCAGGAGCCGCCGCCGCAGGAGGAGAAGGAGGAGGAGGTCGAGCTCTTCGACCCCCTGGTCCCGAGGGGGGCGTCTGCGTGGGGAGGAGGTGGGCGCTTCCCGCTGCCAACTGGCCCGGCCCCGGAGGCGCCGAGTCCAGAAGCATCCCAGGGCCCCGGAGACCAGGACGTCACAAGCCACAATGCAGGCTGTCCCGGCCCACGGCTGCATGCAGCGCACTCGGGCGTGCCAATGCCGGGAGATGTTCTACGTCAGGGAAAGGGCAGACGTATACATGCTGCCTTTGCTGGGTCTGCCAGGAGCAGGTGGCTTCGGCCTATCGCTGAGCTATGGGCGATGCATCGCCGATTCCAAGCCACTGGAGCCAATGCCCCCCCCCTCCTTCCTCGTGGGCGGACAACATGTACATATCCACAGCCTCGCGGGCCGGGCCCCTGGGCCGCGACCCTGCGGGGTACGGAGCGCTTTCTCGCAGAAGCCCCGCGCGGAAGGTGTCCAGGAGGGCGTCCGAGAAGCCCGGCGCCCTCTCGGGAGGCCCCTGGCCGCCCTGAGGGCGGTCGATTCTGGCCGGCTCCGACCCGATCCGATTCCGATGTTCCGACGGCCCGATGCGACCCGATGCTCAGAGGAGGAAGACCAGAGGAGGAAAAGGTACCTATACCTCTCACCTTTCCTCGTTTTCCCCTCTTTGGGCCTCCTCGGAGGCCCTCGTCGCCACCGCTGGATTCGCCTCGAAATTCTGGTCAGAACGCACCCCGGGAGAGGTCTGGGGAGTAGCGGTATCGGTACCTTTTGGTCTCCCCAGAAGAGGTGTAAGACGAAGCCAGGGCGAGGATTAATTCGGGCGAGGATCAATTGAGAATCTCTGAGGTCTGGCGACTCCGGAGGATGTATCGGGCGCCGCGGCCTTCTCAGAGCGTTCCGAAACATTCTAAGAGCGTTCTAGAGCGCTTTGGAACGGACTTATCCTCGTCCTAGCCCCGAAGGAACCAATACCGCTGCCCTTCCCTCGTTCGTTCCTGCTTTGGGGGGCCTCCTGAGAGGCCCTCGTCGTCATCGCTGGATTCGCCTCGAAACTCTGGTCGGAGCGCACCCCGGGAGAGGCTCAGGGAGGAGGAGGAGGAGGAGGAGGAGAAGGAGGAGGAGGACGAGGAGGAGGAGGAGGAGGAGGAGGAGGAGGAGGAGGAGGAGGAGGGGTGTCGGCGCCTTTTGGTCTCCCCACGCGCGGCGCTGCTGTGTGCCCTGGCGCGGCCGATCCGATCCCATGCCGACTCCGTGCCGACGCGGGCCGATCTTAAGTGGGGTCTGTCCCCCCGCTACAGGAGAAACATTCAATTTATTCAAACATAGTAGAACATCGTCTGGGGACGATTTGTCTATGTTTTTATCATTCTGTTTTGACAATGGGTAATTTTTCGCCCAGAATCCGCCTGTAGGAGAACATGCCCGAGCGAATGCTGCTCCGACGCGCATTCCGAGTCGGTGCGGTGTGCGAATGTTCGATGCCGGCTTCTTCTGGCCTCGTGCGACGCTCGTCCGCGAAGCCCTCCCTCCCCCCCGAAATAAGAGGGGTCCCTGGCCAGAGTTGCCATGAGGGCGAGGGGTTTTGAGGGAAGCAGGTCTTGATTTGCAGTCGCGTCGCTGAGAATCACGAGCCCTTTTCGTTGGGAGGGGCTCAGTGTTCTGTAATTGTTGTATAGCGTTTCTCTGGCTTTCCTTAGGCTTTCTCTGGGAAGTCGGAGTGTAACTTATGGAAAAAAGGGGCCTCGCTCCTTCTTTGGGGTTCCGTATGACAGCGTTTCGATTGTAGATCTGGGGCTCTTCCGCAGCACCAGACCTTCATCCCGAGAGTCTAGCTCTTTGACGGCCCCAGGCCCCGCAGAGTGGCGAGGAGTCTCCAGGATCCCTCTCCTCCATCCTCCAGGACTCGTTTCATCGGTTGCAGCTCCTCTGAGGTTGAATCCATCATCGGCTGGTACATCCACCTTTCTCCACTCACCCCCTGATCTCCAGGCCTCCCAGATGGGGTCCGAGCAGTTGGGGTCGGAGGATCGCGCCGCATCGCCGATGCATCGACGATGCGGTTCGATGCGGAGCCAGATTTTCTCCACGCCGACGTCGCCGATGCGTCGCCCGCGTCGCCAACGCATTGCCGATACATCGGCGATGCATCGGCGATGCGGCACGATCCTTCGACCCCGTCTACGCCGACCCCATCTGGGAGGCCTCAACAATCGCCCCCGCCATGAGGTCGCGCCCGACCAACAGGGCCAGAAGCCTCCAGCCACGGTTTTGTTTCACGACGCCGGGGCCCGGCAGGGCCTCTCCCGCGAGGGAGGCCGCGGGTGCTCTCGCCCCCTCGGGCGGCCTCCGCAGCGCTTCTCCCCCCCCTCCCCCCTCCCTCGGCAAGGGCGCCCGGGGGCCTCGGGGGCGCCCCGGGGTCGGGAGCCTTGAGGCGGGGGTCAACGCAAGCGGGGGTCAGCCAAGAGCGCTGGGTCTTGCGGGATCCTGCAGGGCCAGGGGCGCGCTGACCCAGGCTTGGGTGCAGGATCCCGCAGAATTTTGCAGGATCCTGCAAAGCCTGACTGACCCGGATCTGGATTGACCCGTCAGTATCAGGGAGCCAGAGACGGGGTAACAACAGACGGGGTAACAGGAAACGGCCGGTTCGAGGCATCCAATGGCCCTTTTGTTGCAGTGCAGTTTTTTGACTGCTTTCGCGTTCGATGCAGCACCTTCCACATGCTGGCTGCGTTGCACATTTTCGGCTGCTGCACTGCAACTTTTTGTTTTGGGCCCTCTGCTACCTGGTCTGTGGGGATTTTTGTAGTTTTTCCGCATCTGGTTGCCAACAAATTGCACCGCAGTTTTTTTTTTGCGTTGCAGAAAAATGCAGTGCATTTTTTTGTTCTGGTCGTTGCAGTTTTTCCACCTGGATCCCATGGTGGGTCTGTTACCCCGTTTAGGCGTTACCCTGTTTAGTGCTCCCTGACAGTAGATCCCCGACTGGGCCCCGGAGTGAAGATGCCTCGCGGGCGAAACACGTATCCGTACCCCGAGATCTTGGCGATCAATTTTTTTCGAGCCGGGCGTTTTCGTACGGTTTCGGGCTCTAGGACCCTCACGGATGAATCTGGCGGGCAAAATTATGCAGAAAGATGGGGTCCAGGGCTCGGGGCGTGATTTTTCACGATGTTTCAATTTTTTCGAGGCGTCGGATCTCGGGTAAAAACCTGTCTGTCCTCGGCCTCGTGGGCCGCGCCCCTGGGCCGCGACCCCGCGGGATCCGGCGCGTCTTTTCTCGCGGATGCCCTGCGCGGAGCGTATCCGTGCGGCCGCGTATCCGCGGGACCGCGCCCCAGAATCCAGACCGCGAGGGCGCGGATGCGGATATCAACGCCGATCGTGAAAGCCTTCGGGGCCCACGACCCGTTTTTCTCATGACCCGCTCGTAGGTCAATCATGCGATCCATTTTGAGCTCTCCAATCGGGCCGTGGGCGGATGATTTGCAGTACTTTGTGCATTTTCATTGTCCGCTCTCCTTCCTCTGTCTCCGCCTCGTCCTCCTTCTCCCTCCTCCGTAGTCTCAATGCGATCTGATCACAGTGCCAGTTGATGCGTGAGTCGTGTCTTCAGAACCAGCTTCCTTCGGGCCAGAGGAGGCCCCCTCCCTTGAGCGTCGGTGTAGGAGTGACATGTGTCCAGAAAAAGACTGGGGACGGAGATCGACAGCAGACCTTGTCCGTTCTGAACAGGGCCCGCTATCGGTGGCGCCGCTCCCGCTCTCCACTTGAGACAGCAAAGCGCCTTTCTGATGGCGGCCGCTTCCCGCTTTGGGAGAGCAGCTGCTGGTCACTGTAGCATTTTCTGCACCCTTTTCTGGGCGTGGTGCCAAGATCGGGGGCATTGGAAGGGGGAGGCGTCGGACGAGATGGGGGGGATCGGGATATGTTCGGCGACTACAACGGGTGCGGTTACGACGGGGTGTGTTTTGCGATTGCCGCTGTTGGGCCTGGGGGGCACGACACTGTCCTCGTCGGGCCTCCTCGGGGAGGGGCGGAGAACTCTATAGAGGTCCCCGCTGGCCCCGCAGGGTGTCCCCAAGGGTGGCGGCTGCAAACCAAACCCTCTGCAAACCACACCCTTTGGAGTCACCGAAATGGAGGGGGGATGCGACACTTGCTGCGTGCAGCCGGTTTCGGGCCTGCCGCTTGGCGCTTTCCTCGGTAAATTGTCGTGTCTAGCGCCAGAGAAGACATAGTTGCGTGCAGCCGACTCGCCGCCCTGCCCTCTGTCCCCTCTTTCCGTGCGCCCAGAGGCGGGGAAGTGAGGATCAGGGGTGGTGGTGGATGTCATCGCCAGGGCCATGGGATCTCTCAGGTTTCATGCCCCCACCTCGCTCTTTCAACGCTCCCGCGTCCTTCGGTAGCAAATCATGGGAGCCTGGTGTACCCTTGTACTTTCGTCTTTAGCGTCGGTTAGTGTCGATCAGCGTCTGGGAGTCGATGAGATAGCGCCGATTTGCCGTCGGTCAGCCTCGATTAGAGTCGATCTGGCGTCGATTAGCGTCGATTCGCAAGAGCCGACAAGATGGTATGGGCGGCTCCCATGAGTTGCCACCGAATTGTCCGCTCTTGCCTGCGCACCCAGCCCGAGCGACCACCCGCCCCCCGAAGGTCTGGCTCTCCGAGCGGCTCCGCGAGTCCGCCGCCGGCCCCACGGAGCTGTACCGGGAGCGGATCGAGCAGCGGGTGATCCAGCACATCCTGGCGGCGCGCCAGAGGTCGGCGACTACACGGCAGGTTCGGTGTTCGATTATGCCCCTTGTTGAACGCAACCCATCCAACTTTCGTGGCCGAAGACCGCCGGAAACCGCCGAAGACCGTTCGAAGACCGCCGAACGAAGACCGCGGAAGACCGCCGAAGACCGCCCGAAGACCGCCGAAGACCGCCGAAGACCGCCCGAAGACCGCCGAAGACCTGCGAAGACGGCCCAGGAGCAATGGGTAACAAGGGGCCCATGGTCGAACACGCAACAGAATGTGTGGTTGTGCCAGGGTGTGGTTTGCAATCTGCGCCTTCGGGGCTTTGGGGGCACGACGCTGTCGTCCTCGTCGGGCCTCCTCGGGGCGCGGCGCAGCTGTCCATCGAGGTCGCGCGCCCCCCCTCCTCGGGCGCGGGTCGCAAACCACACCTCTGCAAACCGCACTCTTCGGAGTTGTCGAAGAGGGCCCCCTATCGGAGGACGGAGGGGGTGGCAGGGGGACACCACAGCCACTAGGGGGCGGGCACTCTGAGAGCGAGGGGGCCCACAACGCCCCCTCGAGCTTGGGGACACCGACTGTAGGGGATGGCTCGAGCGAGAGGGGGGGACCGCGCCACCAGGAGAACCCTCCTTCGGGTCTCGCGCTGGTGATGGTGGTGGTACCGCTTCTCCTTGTTCCTGGGCCCCGAACGTGGCAAAAGCAGCGGCGGACGGCGGAAGGCTCTTGGCAGCCTGTGGCTTCTCGTGCCCCCTGCCGGCCGAGCCCCGGTGCCGTCAGACAGCGACTCGGGTCATGTTGCTCCCGTCGTACTTGAGGACACCATCCTAGAAATAATTTCGAGCACCTGGAGAAGTGTCGAAAGAGTGTCGAAACAGTCTCGAAACAGTGTCGGACAGCGTCTCCCAGGGCCCGACAACATGTGAAAACCCTCGAGTTTCGGTGTTGTTCTGGTGTTCGAAATTCTTTTGGGTGATCCAGGCTAGAGCAGGTTGGGGCATCATAAGACTCGAGATGAAGAGCCATTCCGCGGACATGGGTCGAGACCTCCAGCTGGGAGATCAGGGCTTTTCGTGGATTGCGAAGTCGAAATCATTTTTCGGCGGGAGAAATGCTACAGGGCAGCAGTTGACGTTTTTCGCACATGCGCCTGCACGGGCCCCGTTACGGCCCTGGAGCTAATCAGCTAATCGCCGCCGCCGCGAGGGCGGGCAGGGCGCCCCCGGCTACGATAACAAAACGAAGACGGTCAGCACTGTTGAGCTCGAGCCCCTGCGGAAGAACCGACATGGGAACGAGCAACGGGGACGAAGACCGAAGGCAGTTCCTGCACATTCAGAATGTAACATTCTGAGCTGGGTCCTATTCTGAGCAGGATCCGCTGTTGGGCATCTGGCTCACGTTTCCGTCCCAATGTCACGGGAAACGTGAGGGGGTGTAGACTCAGGTGGGAACGCATCAGCCCCGAATCGCTCATTCATCGCCGACATGGGCCTCATAGCCCATAGCCCACTTCCCGAGCAACGCGCGGCTTCGCCATCGGGGGCCTATCGCCGATCTATCGGCGATGTATCGCCGATTCGACCTCAATGGGGTCCCCCCCCAAAAACAAGCCGCTCAGAACAGAGAGGACACCCACGAATGCACCCCTTAAGGGGGCTACTCGGAGGCACCCCCGTCGAGGCCGGACGCCCGCCCGTCGTGCATCCTCGAGCTCCGCCCCCAAGTCTCCGGCCCCGTCGCCAGCCCCACGGCGTCAAGGACTGGGGTCGCCGTGCCCCCCCTCGTGATCCCGGGGGCCGGCCTGGCCACGGCCTGGCGCGGATCGAACATCTCCTCCTCCTCCTCCTCCGCCTCCTCCTCCTCCTCCGCCTCCGCCTCCTCCTCCGCCTCCTCCTCCTCCTCCTCCTCAGGTGTCCCCGTGACGGGTCCGGGTGGGGCGAGCGGGATATTTCTTTTCAGGAGGATTGTTTCGAGGATCGGGCATCGAGGTTTTTGGGCGCTGCTGGCCTGCTCCTGGACCGCTGGAAGCAGCGGGAGGTCTCCGCATGGGGGTCTGCCAGGACCTCGGGAGACCTCCTGGGCGTGGCGGGAGCATGGTATCCTGAGGATCAGTATCGTCTAACCGATCCCCATCCCCATTGGGGGAGGCTATCTCAGCCCCATCATCCCTCCCCCCCAGTTTGGGACATGGCTCGCGAATCCCGAAGGGAATATCATATGTATGTATGCATGCATGCATGCTTGCTTGTATGTATGCTTGCTTGCTTGCTTGCTTGGTTGCTTGTATGTATGTGTGTATGTATGTATGCATGTATTTATGTATGGGTATATGTATAGATGTATGGATGTATAAGCGCATCCATGTATGCCTGTATGAATGTGTGTATGCATGCATGCATGCATGTATGTGTCTATGTTTGTGTGTATGCATGTATGTAGGTATGTGGATGTGTACATGTATGGCTGTCTGTCTGTCTGCCTGCCTGTCTGTCTGTCTGTCTGTATGTATGTATGTATGTATGTATGTATGTATGTATATATATATATACACATATATTTATGTATTATGCATGTTTGTATGTACGTATGTGTGTATGCATGTATGTATGCTTGTTCACTAATAAGCGTAAATGTTTATATATAAGTGTATGTAGTTGTATGTGCATGTATGTGTACGTATACAGTTATGTCTATACATGCATGGATGTATACATGTACGTGTGTATGCATGTATGATTGTATGTGTGTATGTATGTATGTACGTATACATGCATGCATGCATGTATGCATGTATGTCTGCATGTTTGTAACCATGCACGCATGCCTGCATGCATGTATGTATATATGTGTACGTGTATGTATGTGTGCATGTATGTAAACATGCATGCATGCACTCATATAGGTAGATCGGCAGGTAGGTAGGTAGGTAGGTAGGTATATGTGTATATATGTATGCCTGTATAGGTATATGTGTAAATGTATATTTTTATGTATATGCAAATGTGTATGTATATGCATATGTATATGTGTGTATGTGTATATGTATATGTATATGTAGTTGTGTATGCATGCATATATGTGTGCATGCTCACATGTGTGTATTTACATATATATATATATATACATGTGTACATCTACATGTGTAGCTGGATATATATATATATACAGAGAGAGAGATCCCCATCTCGGGGGGGGAAGTCGGCCATGGCACGAAGGTCACGCCAGTGGGGATAGGGATTAGTTAAAAGATGCGCTCAGGAGGCAGGGGGGGGGATGTGGGGCTCCTCGGAGGCCTCCGCGCCGCTGCGAAGCTGCCCCAGAGACTCCTGCGAGCCCTCTTGAGAGGCCGTGCCCTCTCGTAGGGCCGACCCACTCGCCCCGCACCCTCCTGCGCGCCGCCAAGCGTCAGCGAGTCCGAGAAGGCGATCCTCGAAGGCAACGAGGATCCCCCGACGCGCTCTCTTGCTTTCACTTCTTCTTCTTCTCTCCTGCTCCTGCTCCAATTCCTCCTCATCTTCCTGTTTCTCCTGATCTGGCGGTGTGGTGCATGCCGATGGCGGTGTCGTGGTCTGGCCGCGGAGTGCCGGATAGCCCTCGCGAAGGGTAGCGTGATGCTTCTTTTGTGTCGCCGTTGCCCCCATCTCTCTCTTGGATGTTCGTCCTTCCTTGTCGGCCCGTCCTCTGCTGGCCAGCCGGGGGACGTCGGGCCCATCTTGGGCCCAGGATCAGTGTGGCCGCGGGTTCGATGGTCCTGGGGCCCGGGATCGATGGGCCCAGGACGGATGGCCCCAGAAGCCAGGCCGGCTGGGCCAGGGTTAGGTCGGGCATGTCCTCCTACAGGCGGATTTTGGACGAAAAATCAAGGATAGTCAGAGAATTTCCAGAAATAATAGAAAAATCGTCCCCTGACTATTTCTTACTATTTTTGAGTATTCCTCCTGTAGAGGGACAGGCCTGACTTAAGGCCAGGGATCCGTAGCCCAAGCCAGGATGGCGTGTGCACCCAGCCCGGGCACAGGAGGGGCCAGGCCAGGCTCGGTGAGGTGGTCGGTTGACGTCCCCCGACGCCTCCTCCCTCGAAGCCGACGGCGGACGCATCTTCTGTTTTTCCGCCCGTCTGTTTGCCCGTCTGCTTGCCCTCGATAATCATTGCCGGGGCGCCGACACGCCAGTCTTCCTCGCTGGGTGGCGCCCATTTCAAGGCGTTGCTCGACGGCGACGGCGGCTATGGCGGCGGCGGCGACGACGCTGCAACAGCGCCCCCCGCGCCGACCCCGAGTCCGAATGCGACCGTGGGTCCGAGCCCGAACCCGAATCCGAATCCAAATCCAGACCCGTCCCAATCCCTTCACCCGAACACCAGCCCGAGTCCCGAGCTCAAGCCCGACCCGAATCCCGAGTCCCGACCCGAGTCTCGTGGAGGGCGCGGATGACGTTGAGGCGGGCGCGGCCTTCGGCTGCGATGACACTTCGACGACGACGACGACGACGACGAAGACGGCGACGGCATCGACAACGGCACCTCGACGCCGACGGCGACGCTGACGACGACGACAACCCTCGACGACGACGACGACGAAGACACCTCGACGACGACACCGCCACGACGACGACGGCGGCGACAACAGCGGCGGCAGCGACGACAGCGGCGGCAGCGACGACGTTGCCGACACTTCGACGCCGACGGCGGCGACACCGCGATGACGACGACGACGGCGGCGGCGGCAACGACGACGGCGGCAAGGACGACGACTACGACGAAGTCTCGATGACGACGTCGCGACGCTGACGACGACGGCGGCGGTGACGTCGGCGGCGACGACGACGACGATGACGACTCCTCGACGACGACACTTCGACGACGACACTTCGACGACGACGACGACGACGACGACGACGACGACGACGACGACGACGACGACGACGACGGCGACGACGACGACGACGGCGACGACGACGACGACGACGACTACAGCGACGACGGCCACGCAGACGACGACGACGGCGACGACGACTACGACGGCGGCGGCGGCGGCTGCGTCGGCGGCAGTGACGGCGACGTGCGACGGCGACGACGCCTCGGCGACGCCTCGACGACGCCTCGACGCCTCGACGACGCCTTCGACGACGACGACGACAACGCCGACGACCACGCAGTCGACGACGGTGACGACGACAACGACAACGACTAGCGACGAGGACGACGACGACGACGACGACCACGACGACGACGACGACGACGACGACGACGACGACGACGACGACGACGACGACTACATCGACGACGGCCACGCAGACGACGACGGCGACGACGACTACGACGACGACGGCGACGACTGCGGCGACGTCGGCGACGGCGACGGCGACGACGACGACGACTCCGAGACGAACACACCTCGACGACGACGGCACCTCTTCGACGACATCGTGAGGATGACGACTGCGGTGGTGGTGGCTGCGGCGACGGCGACGACGACGGCGGTGGCGGCGGCGGCGGCAGCTGTGGCGGGCTCGGCCTCGACGGCGACGGCGACGGCGACTGCGGGGGCGACGGCGACGACGACGACGACGACGACACCTCGACGACGACACCTTGACGATGACGACGACGAGGGCCACGGCGACGACGACGGCGTCGGCGACGACGACGACGGTGACGACGCCCCGACGACGCCTCAACGACGACGACTACGCCTTCGACGACGACAACGATGACAACGCCCCGACGACGACGACGACGACGACGACGGCTGTTGCGGCGGCGACGACGACGAGGACGGCGACGACACCGCGACGACGATGACGACGACCACGATGACCGCGGTGACGACGACGATGACGACGATGACGACGACGACTTGACGACGATACCGAGACGACGACGTCGGCGGCGGCGACGGCGGCAACGACGTCGGTGGCGGCGGCGACGACGACGACGACACCGCGACGACGACGACGGCGACGGCGGCGGCGACGACGTCGACTACGACGACGACGAGGACCGCGGTGGCGGCGGCGCTGGCAGCGGTGACGGCGCCGTCGTCGACCGCAACGGCGACGGTTATTGCGGCTGTGGGGCGGCGGCGACGACACCTCGCCGACGCCACCTCGACGACGACGACGAGGATGACGATGGCGGCGTCGACGTTGGCGGCGCCGCCGACGGCGGCAGCGGCGACGGCGACGGCGACGACGGCTCGACGAACGACGACGACGACGACGACGACGACGACGACGACGACGACGACGACGACGGACGACGACGACGACGACGACGACGACGACGCGACGACGACTCCGACGACGACGACGACGACGACGCGACGACGACTGCGACGACGACGACGACGGCGACGTCGACGACGGCGGCGGCGACGACGACGACGGCGCCGACGGCGAAGTGGGCGGCGGCGGTGGCGGCGGCGACGACGACGACAGCGCGACCACGACGGCGTCGGCGGCGGCGACGGCGGCGATGGCGGCGGCGGCAGCGGCGACGACGACGACGACACCTCGACGACGTCACCTTGACGACGGCGACGACGACGACGACGACGGCGACGACGACGACGACGACGGCGGCGGCGGCGGCGGCGACGGTGACGACGCCCGACAACGCCTCGACGACGACGACGCCTTCGACGACGACGCCCCGATGACGACGATGACGACGACGACGACGACGACGACGACGACGACGACGACGACGACGACGACGACGACGGTGGCTACGGCGGCGGTGGCGGCGGCGACGACGACGAGGACGACGACGACACCGCGAAGATGACGTCGACGACTACGGTGACGGCGACGGCAACGACGACGGCCTCAACGGTCTCGACGACGACGACGACGACGACAACGGCAGTGGCGGCGGTGGCAGCGGCAATTGCGACTGCAGCGCTGGCGGCGACGACGACAACACCTTGACAACGACGCCTCGACTGCGACGACGACGACGACGACGACGACGACTACGACGACGGCGGCGGCGGCGGCGACGGCGACTGCGACGGCGACGACGACCACGGCGACGACGACGGCGACGACGACGACGACGGCGACGATGATGACGACGACGACCGCGCTGACGTCCCCGCGGCGCAGCGCGCGGCCGCCCCCCCGCGTGCAGGAGGAGGACGGCGCTGCCAGCCGCGGGCTGCCGAAGCCCCCCGTCGAGGCTCGGCGACGGCCCGCCCGGGGCCCTTCGGCACGCCGCCGCGTTCGAGGTGTCTCAAGCAGTGGCGACGCTTCCCGACTTACCGATAGGCCCCCCACCAAATCATGTTCTAATAATTTGTTGGGGTTTACACGAAGTGTTATCAGGGCATTTCTGACCGAGGCAACCTCGGTTTAATGCATAGGTGTTGTGCTCTACGAGCTCTGTTTTCTTCGAACATTCCTTTGTTCCGAGAGCGTTTCGTGGTAGGTCTATAGGAGTGCCGAGACGGTTGGCCCCTGCTCAAGTGTTCGAGGCTTGAGGTTCTCAGACGTTCTGCGGCTCGGAAGAATCGTGCTCGGGCGGCTTATCGCTCCCAATCCCCGACTTTCCCCCGAAAGCTTGGGCCGCAGGGGAGGGGAGGAACTCGGGGATGCACTCCCATGGGTCCATGCGGACGCACCCCTACACGCCGATCGTTGAAATTAGGTATGGTCGGATTCCCAGATCCCAATCTACTTCAAGCGCCCTCCTAATTCAAGAGCCGATCTATTTTTGTTGTGTTTTGTTATTCTCTGGGCGGCCCGCCCGCGATCCACTTTATCCGCCTTCCACCTTCCGACTCCCAGTCTCCAGCTCTCGACCTCCAACTCCCATCAGCAACACCCGACCTCCAGTTTCAACCTGGGACCTCCACCTTCCGCACTCAGACTTCCACCTTCCGCGTCCGACTCCCCAGGGGAGGAGGAGGAGGAGGAGGAGGAGGAGGAGGAGGAGGAGGAGGAGGAGGAGGAGGAGGAGGAGGCACCAGCGTTCGACCAGCAATTCCCGCCAGCAGCACCCGACATCCAGCTTCGACTCACGATCGCCGCCTCCCTCAGCACAATGTCCGCTTTCCACGCTCCGACCTTCGACCGCCGAATCCCAAGAGATACGCCTGATCTCAGGCCTCTTCTACGAGCTCCACCTTCTGCACTCCGACTTCCACCTTCCATTCTGACTCCCAGCATCCAGATTTCCACCTCTCCACCTCCAACAGCCAACCGCCAATCCCCACCCGACCAGATACAGGCATCCACATGCGACCAAACCCAGTGGACACCGATGCCGGATCTCTAGCACCTTCCCCATACGCGCTCCCCTCCATAAATTACCTCCACGCGCCGACTTTGTCAACGATCCCTGGGCTCTCAGGCCCGCCCGCGCTGGCCATGTGGGCCCCACCTCTGGGCGGACACTGGCGCGCTCGCTCGCTCGCTCTTCTGACTGGGGGGTATCGAGGATGGACACCTCCCGTCACACATCCCCCACAGTTCCAGTGTGGCTTGACATTTTCGGTCCATCCGACAACCCCACGCAAAGTACGGGAATGGAGTTGCCATGCCCCCCCGTTCATCGAGGCGGCCAGTTTTCCTAAGTTTCGGGCTCTGGGGGTGGGTTTCGGGGCTGGGACCGTCAGAAAGCAACTCGGGATGAACAATTTGCCGTGGGGAAGGGTTCTAGAGGTCCGGGGGCCCATGTCTGGAACAAAGCCGCCAGATTTCTTGGTTCGAGGTTTTCGTGCATTTTCGTCGGCTCGAGGTTCGAGGTTCCAGGAGATTCTCCACTCTCGGGGTGCTCTCCAGTAGCTGTTCCTCGCTGAGAGTGTTCCAGGGGGTGCCCGGGTCGTCCTGCACAGCCACCCGGGGCCAGATTTTTGGTTGGGAGACCGCCCAGATCCCTTACATCCAACGCGTTGGAAAAATCAAACACGGCGAGGGTTTTTGTATCTCTCTGCCTCCGAGGAGAGTCTCGGGCCCTGGGACTGGCAACAACGACTTAGGTTTAAGCCCTGGCCTTTGGGAGAAGGGTCGAGTCATCGAGGGACCTTGTATTGAAGAAACAGACGTCGGATGTCAGGGTCTGCCGCCGCCTTCGTCGCGCCGCCGCGCCGCCGCCGCGGTCGCTGTCGCCACCGCCGCCACCGCCGCCGTCGTCGTCGTCACCACCGCCGCTACCGCCGTCGCTACCGCCGTCGCCGCCGCCGCCGCCGCCGTCGCCGCCGCCGTCGTCGTCGTCGTCGTGGTCGTCGTCGTCGTCGTCGTCGTCGTCGTCGTCGTCGTCGTCGTCGTTGTCGAGTGTCGCAGGTGCTGCCTCAGGGGGGTGGGCGGACTGCTCGGTGGCTTATGACAGGCTCGACGCGGCGGCGATGCCAGCGTGAGTGCAGAAATTTGGAGGGTATCTACAAGCACCCTTTTGGGGGCTCGCTCCAGGCCCTGGGACCAGCTTCAAGGAAGGCCGAACCACCCCGAGCCTCATAACTGGCGCTTGCTAAGTGGCCCTGGGCGTTTCCTACGCAGCCTTGCCCTGTTCGATGGCTTCCCTGGGTGCATTCACTCAGCGGCTTCGCTGGCCAGGTCAGCTCATCGAGGGTGCCGTTTCTGTTTCTCTGCGGCTGGAAGCAGCCCCCGTCGCGAGTTCCACGCGACGGCTGGCGTCGATGGCCGCTGGGCACGCCCGAGAAAGGGGGGGCCGCTGGAGGCTCCCCGCGCTCCGCGCGGCGCCAGAGGCCGGAGAGCCGAGGCTCCGCAGCAGGGCAAGAGCCCGCCGCGGGCCTGCCAGGGGGGGGCGGCCCTCCGGGCTCCGAGGAGCTCCGGGGGGGGGGGCCTCCTCCGAGGGCGGGCCCCCCCTCGGCCTGCGAGAGGCCTTCGCAGAGGCTCCCGGGCCCTCTTCCAAGAGGACGCCCCTGCCCCCCGAGAGCCCCCCCCCGCCGCCTTCTCAGAAGGCTGCCCCCCTCGCGCCACCCAGCGCGTGCGCGCCGCCGTCGGCTGTCTGCCCAGTGTGCTCACCCCCTTGGCTCTGCAGTCGGGGACGTTTGCTCGGCGTGTCGCTTCGCCGGCCGGACCGTTGGCCGATCGTCTTCCTCGCCGAGCCTCCCCGCGGCCCAGGAGGAGCCCGCCGCTGGACCGGCGCTCGTCGTCCCCTAGGCCGCGCGAGCTGGGACGGCCAGGAACCCGGGGCTGGGCGTTGGGGCGGGGGTCGACTGCACGCAGGGCTCAAAACGTCCACCCAAGACGGCCTCCAATGTCGGACAGTGCAGCTCAGGATGCCTCCAGCATGCCCCCAAGATGCTCCAAGACCGCCCCGTGCCGGCACCAGGTAAGCCGCAGAGCCTCCCAAGGACGCTCTCGACAGACCCAAATGCTTCTTTCGCCAGAGTGACCTCGTCAGATGCAGCTTTAGAGAGGGATAGGCTCAGGGGGGGATGCATCAACCACCAATCGTCCATCGATCGGCGACAGGGCGATAGGGGCCTGATAGCCTTCCCATCCCAGGATTTCGCTGTCGAGAGCCCATCGCCTATCCATCGGCGATGCATCGCCGACTCCAGGTCGATGCCCCCCTCCCCCTGAGCCGTATCCAATGCATCTAGGAGTTTCAGGCTCCCTTCCCACGACACCCGAGGCGCAGTGGATATGGATCAATCATATTGGCCCCAGATGCTGGATCTTTGTGCATGTTCACTGCGCCTGTGCCTTTTGGCACCCCCTTCCCGGAAAGCCCAAGACGCAGCGGATACGGATGCGCATCTTGCCCGCACCCCCCCCAATCGCTGCCCCTCACCGAGAACGGCCTCGACAGGCCTGTCTCCACCCCCCTGCCGGAGTGGCGCGGGCCCGGCCGTCCGCCCAAGCGACGGGGGTCAGTGCCAACGGGGGTCAGTCGGAGCGCCGGATCGTGCAGGATCTCTCTTGGAGGCCTCTTGGGGCGTTTGGGGGGTCTCTTGGCAGTTCCGGGGGCCTCTTGGGGCGTCTTGGCTGCCTCTGGGGGGCCTCTGGGGGCCTCTTTGGGGGTCTCTTGGGGGCCTCTCGGGAGCCTCTTGGGGGTCTCTTGAGGGGGCCTCTCTGGGCTTCCTGGGTACCTCTCGGGGCCGTCTTGGGACACCTTGGGGAGCCTCGGGAGCTATTTTGGGGCCATCTTGGAGGAGATCGATCAAATGACGAGCCGTACTACCCCCCTCCCCCAGAGACCAAGATGTGTCCGAAACTTATGTAGAATCGATCAATGATTTGGCCTTTTCGCCGAGACCATCCTGGACGCTTCAACCTATCGCGAAACTTCCCGTCCAGACCCAGGTGGAGGGGGGAGGAGGAGGAGGAGGAGGGGTAAACCCCTCCCAGAACGGGAAGAGGCAAGACGGAAGAGGACATTCTCTAAACCACTCACGCCCAGAGGGCTGCTGGCATTATTTGCCCATTATTGGATGTGTAGGTATTAAAGACCAATCGTGGTTACGGTGGGGGCATTGGTTCAGGGCTGTGCCCATAATGCTTCAGTTCTTGGATGACTCCTTATCCATGGCCACTCCACTGCGATGAGGACAGCGGATTTCACGATTGGAGTTCCACCAGACTCCAGACCCTGGATTCCTTATCCAATGGTTCCTTATCCACACCGTACAGCCGGGCCGAGGTATAAGATCGAGGTCGATTCGGGGAGGGTGCCCCACTATTATTCGTGTTTGTCGGATGCTCTTGTGCATCCTGGGGAGGTTATCCTTGGATCTTCTGTGTGTTTTGGCCGACGGGGGGTCTCACCTTCTTGAGGGATGTTCTCCTGGCCCAGGTCCGACTGTAACATGCTCCAGGCTCGCGGCTGACCCTCCCTGTCGCCTTCGCCGAGCTCGCATGCTCGCCGTGCCGCCGCGGCTACAGGGCTCAGATGCGGCCGCGCCGGGCAAGGCACGGGAGTGCCCCGGCCCGCAACCCGCAGCCGCCGCTCAGGGTTTGGTCCCCCGCCGAGGCCCCCCCCCCCCCGATGTCGGATCCGCCCTACTTTGGTTGTTTCTCCGATGCTCTGGGTGGAGAGTTTCTCCGAAGGGTTTAGGCGACCCGTCCTCCTCCTCTTCCTCCTCCTCCTTACTCAGATACCCATCCATAAGGGAGGATCCCGAATAGTAACACAAGCATGCACAAGAGGGGGGGAGGAGCAAGCAAGGAGCGGGCTACCCGCTCTCTGGATCTCAGACATTCTCGATTTTTCGTCACCCGATTCTATCCTCGTCCTGGCATCCTCTCAGCATAGTTTTTCGGAGGCCCGCGCGGATTTCCTGGATCGTCAGAGACCCGCGCGGATTTCCTGGATCGGCGCCGGCCCCGCTCTGAAGGCGCCTCCGGCGCGGCGCGACAGGGCGTAGGGTCGAGCGCCGCTCCAAGAAGTCTGCGCGTTGCCCCGAAAGCTCACGTTTGTGCTGTCGCTTCTTTTTTTTTATGGGGGGGTGGCGACGAATGCAACTTTTCCGCCGTCGGGGACGCCTGCTCCACAGGCGGCTGCAACGTTCATACCACTACGGTGCCACGTAATTAGGGGTACGTATAAGCTTTGTAGCCGCCTGGGGGTCAGGCGTCCCCGATGGCGGAACAGTTTATTGTATGCCGTTCTTCGCCCGCTGATTTAAGGAGGCCCGATGTTAATTCTGGAGGTATTTTCCCTCCGATGCTGAAGTTTCTTGTTTATTTTCATTGGGCGACAGGCACATGGAGGTGGCCCGAGGGGGCGGCGTTCTGTTAAGAGGGCGGGTGCCTTCTTAGAAAGCAGAGGGTTTCTTGGAAGCCCTTCGGGCTTCTGAGAACCTTTCTTAGAAGCCTCCAGTCGAGGGTTCGTAGAGGGGGGGGTTCTTCCACGGTTCTGCTGGGGAACATACCCAGCTGGATAGTCACATTTCCCTCCCCATGGGCCGTTTTCAGCGCTCTTACCCCAGAGCCATTCCTAGGTGAACGAACAATGACGTAGACATACAAACTCGGAGGTCCCTGCGGATTTCTCGGATCGGCGCTGGACCCCCTTCCTAGGCGCGCGGAGCGCGCGAGGGGCGGCGCCGGAGGCGCCGCCAGGGGGGTCCAGCGCCGATCCGGGAAATTTTTGCGCGGACCTCCGAGTTTTTATGTTTATGTCAGTCTTCGTTCCCGTAACTCTAAGTCGGGCCTGTCCCTCTACAGGGGAAATGTTCAAGAATAGTCGTAAAACAGTCGGGGGACGATTTTGTTTATTATTCTTTCTGATTTTTTTTGAGTATGTTTTGGACTACTCTTAATCTTTTTCAGAAGAGTGGACATGCTCGAGCTAAGCCGAACTTGACGTACGCCCCAGGCCGGGCTCTCCGACGAAGCCAAAAGACGCCATCTATACGGAGCCCGCCGCCCTCTCTCGGAAAGGCCGCCCCCCTCGCATGCGACCCCGCGATTTGCGCGCCGCCCGCTCTCCCCCTCCAGAGCTCGCCAGGTGGGAAGCGTCACGGCGCCAACATCGCAGAGCGGATTTCGCTCGGAGGGTAATATGATGGGCCCGGAGTGTCCTGGAGAGTTTCGTTCCGGATTTCGATGTGCATTTCGTGCGGACTTTTTTTGGCCAGGCATGAAGACTAAAAAACATCCACGTGAAATACACTTCGTTTTTTGCTCGGCGGGGTTTTGCGTTGACAGAAATCCACGCAAAAATCCGCTGTGCAGTGAGAAACGGGTCCTGAGGGAAGCGGGTAATGAGGCTTTTCTTAGTTTTCGAGCTCTCGGGGCCCTCCACTATGGGAGCGAACAATATGACATAAGCATAATAACTCGAAGGTCTGCGCGGATTTCTCGGATCGGCGCTGGAGACCCTTCCCTGGTGTGTGGAGCGCGCCAGGGGCGGCGCCGGAGGCGCCGCCAGGGGGGCCCAGCGCGGATAGGAGAAATCCACGCGGACATCTGAGATTTTATGGCTATATCATTTTTCGTTCCCCGAGGGAAGCGGCTAACGAGGTTTTTCTTCGTTTCCGAGTTCTCGGGGCCCTCCACTAGGGGAGCGAACAATGACTTTTACATACTCTCGGAGGTCCGCGCGGATTTCTCGGATCGGCGTTTGAGACCCCTGGCGGCGCCTCCGGCGCCGATCCGAGAATTCCGCGTGGACCTCTGAGTTGTTCTGTTTATGTCATTGCTCGTTTCCCTGAGTGAGGTTCTTCTTCGTTTTCGAGCTCTCGGGGCCCTCCCCGGGCCCCGGAGCTGTCAGAAGCCGACCCCGGACGAGGAGCTCGTCGTGGGGGCAGGCACCACGGGCCCAGGACCCGCGGCCCCCAGAGCCCGCCTGCCCCCTGCGAAAGGGCGGAGCTCCGACCTCCAAATCTTCGGGGGGGGTCCATTCCTCAGCGAGCGAAGAACGGTATAAAATAAACTTTTTCTCTGTCGGGGGCGCCTGTCCCTGGGCGGCTGGAAAGTTTATACCCCTACGGTGCCACCGTAAGGGTATAAACTTTCCAGCCGCGCAGGGGCAGGTGTCCCCGACGGCGAAAAAGTTTATTTTATACCGTTCTTCGCCTGTTAAATTCCCCCGAGCGCGCGCGGCCGCCCCGGAGGCCCGACTCGGGGCGCGCCCGCGCGCGCCCATGGACGGCAGGCTGCTCTCGAAGCTCGACCAGGTGGGCGAGGGAGGGGACAAAGGGGTCGACAGCGCGGACATTCGCGCGTACTCCAGATTTCGTAATAAAAGGGAGGGGGTCTGGACCCTCCAAGACAAGTCATTTCAGACCTCCCCCGTGGGAGAACCCTCCAAAACATCGTCCCCAGACCCCCCAGGCCCTCCAAGATAGCCTGGAAGAGACCCCCCCCGAAATGAGACCCTCCTCCCTTTATGCGGAATCTGGAGTAAGCTTGTGGACGACGATCAACGGAGAGGAAGCATGTTGCCAAATCATTTCTAGATGTCCAAAACCTGTTAAAATCATGTCTTGAACAAGTAAAACGCATGATTTATACTTTTTAGAACCTGTTCAAACATGCTAATTACAAATCTTCAGATCAATGGTAGGATTGTGAGGGTGTCCATTGCCACGGCATCCACGAGCGTAAGCTTCCCGCGTGGTGCCGCGCGCGAGCTGTGCCGCGCCAGCGGCCCGCGCCAGCCGCGGCGTGAGGTCGCTGTGGCTTCTCGCGTAGCCCTAAGTCGGGCATGTCCCTCTACAGAAGGAATGCGCCCCAATATTCCAAAACTCGTATGGGGACTATCTGTCTACTATGTTTTTGATCATGTGTTTGATTATTATGGTGTATCTTTTGACTATGTTTTATTTGTCGTCCGAAATCCGCCTGTAGGAGGAGGTGACCGACCTAAGCGTGACCCTGAAGATGCAACACGCGAAAGTCACGAGCAGAGCCCCAGACCCTCCTCCGGCTGCATTTTTCGAGCCGCATCGACCTGCCCCGGGGCACGAAGCAGGGCGAAACTGTCCGCTGTGAAGAACATGCCCGAAGCCCAGACCTCGGGGAGGGACCCGCGTCTTTTTCGGGCGGGTGGTGATGCGGGGGGTGGCCCAAATGGGGGGTGAAGCAAAGGGCCATAGGGGCTCTTTGGGGCCCCGGAGCCAGCAGGGGCCCAAAAGGGGCCCCTAAAGGGTCTCCTCAGGGGTCTTTTTGTTCACCCCCCATTCCGTCATCCCCCATTTAGCCCCCGCCCGCGGCTTCTCGCCGACCAGGTGCACTCGTTCCTCTGGAAGGACCTGGACGAGCGGAGCGAGACGTACAGCTGCACGGTCCCCGGCATCCAGGGGCGCGTGGCCGTGAAGGTCTTCTCTCAGGAGGGGAAGAGACACATCGACACAACTAATCGTCGTGTCCCAGGAATGCTGTGGGAAAGTATGGGAAGTGTGGGGGAAGACGGAACTCCAGAAGAAATTGGAAGAGATTGGGAATTCTGGGTTTTGTGTCCCTGGGCCTATTCATTCTTCCTTGACGCTGGATCCGCTGCACTTTGGCAGATTTCCTGCCTCCTTCGCAGTGTCGGAAACGCACCCAGAACGAGGCGAACGTATTCGGAGGAGGAAAAGGTACCCATACTGCTGCCCTTGCCTAGTTTTCCTTTTTGTG
Organism: Prorocentrum cordatum; assembly: GCA_963575745.1. Taxonomy (NCBI): domain Eukaryota; class Dinophyceae; order Prorocentrales; family Prorocentraceae; genus Prorocentrum; species Prorocentrum cordatum. The sequence continues at coordinate 352,457 of CAUYUJ010011925.1, read as the reverse complement.
CGCCTCCTGGGAGGCCCTCGTCGCCAACGCTGAATTTGCTTCAGAATCCTGGCCAGAACGCACCCCAGAAAAAGTCTGGGGAGTAGCGGTAGCATTAATTTTTGGTTTCCCCAAGAATTATGGCGGAAATCTCTGTTTCAGAGGATTTGGGCGGATATTTCTTCAAGCTTATGGCCGAAGCAGCGACGGCAAAGTAGGGCGGAGTTCGGCATCAAAGCCATTTGCTTATGGCGGATGCTTTTACCCTGCTTGCGAAATCGCCCGAAGCACAGCGGATTCATTGTCAGGGTCGCCGCAGAGCCGGAGAAGGAAATGCGGCACGTACGTTTTATTTGAAGAGTCTGCGTGCATTCAGAGGAGCAACAGGTCATGCCATGATAGAAATACGTTCCAGGATTTCCAAGATGTCCCGTTTCTCTTGTTCCATACGGGCTGCAGGACAAAGGGCCGCTAGATAGCCCGCAAATCCTTGAATGTATCTTGAGACGCTGTTATCAAACGCCATTCTCGCCCCATTAACGTAGGCGTTCGGAGCTCTGCGCGAGGGGGCCCGGCGCCGATCAAAACAAATCCGCACGGAGCTCCGAAAGTTTATGCTGCTCCTTTGAGTCATCGCCCTGGAAGCCAGGACTTAGCGAACCAGGATTTTGAAGCATCTAGCTGGAGAGTGCGAGGGGAGGATCGTGTCTCGACTTGCGGCTGCGGTTTTTGTTTGGGGCGCCAGCGTCCGGGTTGATCAAAGTCACCGTTCGCGGGGACTCTTGAGGAGGCCCGCGCAGATTGCCCAGAGTTTCTTTTTCACCAGACAGTTGTTGTACTTAGGGCTCTCGCTTTGGGTGCGGGAGTATTTGGACGGGTGTGGCGCAATTGTTCGCGTGGTGCCCGGTTATTTAGGCCACCTAAATGGGGTCCGAGTAGATGGGCTTGGAGGATCGCGCCGCATCGTCGATGCATCCGCGATGCGGCTCAATGCGGATCCCGATTTCCTCCACGCTGGCGTCGCCGATGCACCGATGCATCGCTGATGTCGCCGATGCATCGCCGATGCATCGGCGATGTATCGCCGATGTATCGGCGATACGGCGCGATCCTCCGACCCCATCTACTCCGACCCCATCTAGGAGGCCTCTAGGCTGGTGCCCGCCCGTGGGGTGTCTTGTGGGCGCCCCGTGCGTTGGGTCGGCGTGGCCAGGTTTCGGCAAGTGCCTGCGTGGTGCATGTGGTGCCCGCCCCTCTGGGCGCTTCGCGGGCGCCTGTGTGTCCGCCTGGTGCCCGCTCGTGGGCGCCTCGTCGACGCCTCGCGCTGCCTACCAGGTAGCTTGCACTGTATAGCTTGCGCCACAGACCTGGCACAACATTGCTTGTACCACATCAGTTACTTCAGTATCTACATAGCATACACCACTTACCTTGCACCACATTGCCTGCACCAAATAATTGATTCATGTTGTACCACAAAACTTTCTCTACACATGTAGCACTATACCGGTAGGACCACCCTACGGGTTCTAAGGAGGTTGTGGGGGGAAGTGGGAGGCGGTCGATTTGCGATGGCTCTGGGTTCATCGGTGGTTTATTCAACTGTCATTGTCGCGCACATCTGCCTATCTATTTATCTACCCATCTATCTATCGATCTATTATATCTATCTGTCTATATGTCTGTGTGTCTGTCGATCCACCTACCTATAGATTTAGCGATGTGTCTGTATACACATACATATATATATACACACATGTATCTGCCAATCTAACGATCGATCTATACATAGTTATATCGATCCTGCTATCCCGATATTTACAGGTATACATATAGATGTGCCCATATATATTTATCTATGTGGTAGTGTTAGTGATGATGGTTGGTGGTCGTGGTGGTGATGGCGGTGATGGTGGTGGCCATGCGACATGATGGTTTTTGATGCATGCTGATGCTCCATGGCGCGATGCCAGCGTCACTTTGTGAAAGCCCGTGTCCACTTTGGTGGCGCATGCTCTAGCGGCTGCGCACTCGAGGAAAAGCACGCCCCTATTGCACTCCCACGCTTGTTCGGAGCACTAGCAGAGTTTGGTACCACTCAGCCGCGCGGCGACAAGTACACATAGTGGACATCGTTGTTGCCAACATATATAATGTCGCCCGCGCCTCCCGGAAGCGAAGCAGCGCCATATGTGGACGGCGCCCATGGCGAGACTGCAGAAACTAACATATACGGAACGCAGCAAATGCGGATTCGCAGTTCAAGTGCGACGGCCATGACAACAAGCTCGTCAGCGTATTCCGAAGAATACAACCGATTCACCCAGTTCCTGCACACGTTGTCGGTGCGCGCGGGGCCGCGCACATCGAGGCAAGCAAACGCCGTGTAAAGTTTGGCCATGAGATGTGGCCGCGTCATGGCTGCGGCTGCGCCACCGCAAAAGTACGTCCGCAGCGCCTCGGCGCACGCTCCCAAGTCGGTGTGCCGCGGGCTCGGGGCCGCGCGCGCCGGCGCCCCCCTGGCGCGCACCTTCGCCAAGGACGAACACACGGGGTGGTCATCTGGCAGAGCCCGGGCCAGAACCCCTTCGCTGCTTTCCAGCCGCCAAGCAGAGCCAGAAACACGCGGCAAAGGTTCTACCTGCGCACTGACCGAAATCCCATGCCGTCACGCTGAGCTGGCAGTGATCTTGAGCGCGCTGCTTGTGCTGTTCGAACACGGACAAGTTTGCCAACTTCTGGGTGTCGATGGATTTCGCAGACTGACCCAGGTGTCGTCGAAAGCGGGCCTCGTTGTTCTGCTTGGTGCGCGTGTCGTCGATGCCGTTCAGTAGGAGCAGGAGCGCCCTGCCGAACGAGAACGACGAGCTCTCCAGCGCGCGGGCGATGTCATCAGCATGGAAGCCCATTTCCTGCATGGTCTGCGCTGCAGAGTTTTCGCCCGGAGAGTCTTCGCGCTGCGTCGGGACTGCCTTGCCGGGCCGAGTTGGGGCCTGCGCCGGAGAGCATTTGGAGCCGCAAGTTTCCGAGGGCGCCGATGACTGGCAGAGCCTGGTCACCGACCCGTCGCCTGCCTCGCTCGGGCCCTCCTCGGGCCCCGGCTTTTTGGTCTTGCCTTTCTCCTCGGAGCGGAACGAGGCCGCGAAGGCCCGCGACCCGACGCCCTGGCGACCGGACTTCTGACAGCAGTACTTCGCAACGCTATCAGAGATTGGCGCCGCGCCGTCGATGGCGAGCATTGCCCGCAAGTCGGAGATCTCGTTGTCAGACGGCTCCCTCTGCTCCAGTGCGCGGGTCGCCTGCTTGAGGTGGTCTTCGTGCGCTCGCGCGAGCGCCTCCGGCGTCGTGCCCGCCGTGCCAGATATCCCAGACACAAAGCGTCCGCTTTGGCCTCGGAGGCAGACCTGGCCTCGAAGTCGCGGGTTAGGCGCGCAGCCGCGAAGTCTTCGATGGGCGGGAGTTTGTGGAAAACCATGCGTTCCCAGCGCGTCGCGCGTGTCCACGCCGTGATGGCAAGCCCCAGCTTGCTCGCGCAAGACAACCGAGCGCCGGCGAAGGATGCGACGCACCCCTCGCGCGCGGTGGTCCAATGAGATTCGTGCATCGTGAGGGCCCAAGCCAGTCGGAGTGGGGCCCCTGCGCGAATGGTGACAGACTTGGCGCTCATGCGCACGACCTCCACACAAGGGACAGAACGTGGCGGGCCAGCGTAGTCCGGGAAATGGACCGCGACGATGTCGGGCAGGGGGCAGGGGGCAGGCCGCCAGACTTTTCGGGTAGTTGCCAGGCGGCCGCGAACTGGGAACGACATGTCCTTCCAGCGCGCTGCCGTCCCCGCGCTGCTCGCCTGGCGCCTCGTGCAAGATCGCAACTGCGACTCTCCGAGTTCCATTTGTCAGACCCAGAGGTGCGGCCCCGACGCCCCGCGACCGATTTTGCGACAGCCTCGCACACGCTCCGACGCATAAGTGCGTTGTTTTGTGCACGTTGCGGAATTTCTTTGCTTGCGCTTTTCACCGCGCTCACGACTATGGCGCGCCTCGCGCCGAACAACCGCATGGCCCGAGCTGGCAGGGCCCGGCTCGCCATGGAGCGGCGCCTTTGCAGCAAGCTGGTTCCTCCTGGTCTTGCCCGCAGGCGCATTCTCCGGCGCGGGCAGCACGGCTTCGCGGAGCAAGTGTTCCCCGCCCGGCCACGGGCAAGCCTCTTCGGGGCTCGCGTCGTCCACCTCGCGCGTTTTCCACAGAGCGTAATCCTCTGTGGTTGTGGCGGGATCCAGGAGTCGCATGGTGGAGTCTTTGAAAACATCGATTCCTTTTGGATGGTATCTGCGCCGCAGACGAATCGCGCCCTCGAAAGCGTCGAACACTTGCCTCCGGGCGTGCGCCGTGGATGACAGCCGCTCCGCCGCTTTCGACGACGGGGCACCCCCGCCATCGAGCTCGTCCTCGGCGCGGGCGACAACTGGGCGAAGTCGCCCATCGAGAGCGCGCCCGTGCTTCCCTTGTCGCCCGGCGGCGGGCGCCGAAATCGCCGGCGCCGAAACTCGGGCCGCCTGCTGCATGCGGCGACTGACCGCGGCCAGCGGCGCGGCGTCACAGGTGGAAATCTCGTCGATGGCCAGCTACTCCTACTCCGCGGACTCCAAGTCGTCCGTGAGATTTTCGAGCGCGTTTCAGGTCAAGTATTGCACCGCGTCATCGCGGTTAGTATGAAACGCGGAGCCGATGGCTCTGGAGCCCGTTCCCAAATTGGCCGAGGCGACGCCCATGAAGGCCATGGCGAGCACGCTGTCGTGCGACTCGAGCAGCAGGCGCACCTCCGCGGCGCCCGCTGTGGCCGCGCGAGTTTTGCCGGCATCTGCCGCTCCGAGAAGAAGCAGGGGCAATGCTGGCGGAGGACGTGGCGCAGTGCGCCCGAGCGTGCTCCTCCGCCCCAATTGCTTCTCGGGCCGCGCCTTCAGCGCGTCCGCAGCGCGCATCTGGGCGGGGTCCATGCTTGCAGTCCTCGAAGCGCAATCGGATTGCCGCCAGAACTGGTGCATGTCCGCCCTGGAGCCGTGGCCCGTGGCGGCCGGGCCTGCGTGGAATGTGTTGGAAATGCCAACGGACGCGCGTGCGAAGTCGGCCCGACTGAGCGATTGCGTGGCCCGCCGTGCATCCCAGCCCACAGTTAGATCGCTGACGGAATTTGGCGCGCGCGGCTGCCAGCAGATACATGAGTAGTCCACGTCGGGCGGACTCACCGGCCGCCCCGCGAAGGCGCCCTCCTCCTCCTCCTCCTCCCCCCCCCTCCTCCTCCTCCTCCTCCTCCTCCTCCTCCTCCTCCTCCTCCTCCTCCTCCTCCCCCTCCTCCTCTACCTTGGCGTCCGCGTCAAGAGTGTCGAACATGTCCTGGCCAAGCTCAGTCGCCATTGTCCTGCCGAGCGCGCTCTCGGCCTGCTCCGCGGCGGCAGCGCCGCTTTGGGTCATCTCCCCAACGGCCGCCGCGTAATCCTGAGAGGTGCCTTGCGCGCGCGTGCTCGCTTGTCGAAATCCGCTGCGGCAGCGCCCTCGTCCGCGTCGCTGGCAGAGCCAGGCGCCGCCCGCCCGGCATCGATGGCGCGGTTGAGCCAGTGCGCTAGGCGCCGCGCAAACGCCAGCTTCGCGCCGGTCAGCCAGCCCCCAACCTTTGCGCCCCCGCTCGAAAGAATCCGGGGGATACCCGGCAGTCTTGTTTTCGTGTGGCGGGAGTAGGACTGCGGCAGGAAGCCTGTGTCGGCGTCGCCATGCTGCGCGCGGAGCTACGGGAGGTAGTTGCGCATCGACGGAACCGGTGGCACTGTGACTCCGGCAGCCAGACGAGCGCCCTGGAGATCCCCGTGCGCCCGTCTCATCTGCTTGCGCATGATTTCGACGATAGCCTTGTGGATTATCGCTTCGTCGTCCTGCTCGCCTCTTGAGTGGGGTGCCAAATGCAGAACTGTTTTGCCCCCATTTTTGCTTGTCGACTCGCAAAATGAATGCGCGGCAGTCCACGGGCAATTGATTTGTTCTTCCTGGATGCGACGAAAAATTCATGCCTGGGAAAAGCAATTATGTAGTTGACCCCCTGATCGAGCCTTCGTCGCTAGGTCCGGCGGCATCTTCTGCTTGGCGCTAGGCCTCGCTAGCATCTGCCTGCTCGCCCTCGGACATGGCCGCCCACGGGGCCTCCTGCCAGCGAGGGGGCCGTTCAAGGAAGACATGGCGCGTCTGAGATAGCAATGGCGCCGCCCGCGCCACCGAGTGCCCCCCGCCTCTGCGGCCGTCCTCCGCGCCGCGCCCAGGTGCCAAGCCTTCGCGACGCGCGGAGGGCGCGTGGCCATGCGAGCGCCAGAGCCTTTGCTTGGCGAAACTGTGACGAGACGCTCCACGATCGCCGCGATGGCCTCGGGCCCCACGGTGGACAAGTGCTCCGCGTCCCGGAAGGTTTCCCCGCGCAACTCGCCGTGGTTGCAGTGCGCGAGCAGAGTCCAGCAGCGCGCGTCTGCCCGCTGCTCGTCTGTCCGCGCCCGCGCAAACCTGCCCGCCGGTTTCGTGACCGCGACGTCGGGTTTGGGCTTGAGAACCATTGCGTTGCCAGCGATTGTGAATCAGGCTCCGAGCTTCGAGGAACTCGGCGCTGTCAGAGACTGGCGCCCCCGCCCTTCGAAGCGCGAAACAAACTGCCGGAGCGGCTGGCCGCTGAGGGTGTGGTGTTTCCTCAGGGACGCGTCGGATGGCGCCTCCCACTCGCGGCACGTCGCGCACTGCTCCGCCTGCGACGTCTCCGCGATCTTCGCGCTGGCGCTGCCCTCCGCCAAAAGCTTTTCTTTTGTCTTGACAGGGCGCGTCTCCGTTCTCAGGCATAGGCGTCGGAATTCACGGCTGCAGATGAACCGAGGGTCGCCGATGACGAGGTGCGTGAACTCGAGCTGCAATTGCACTTCGCTAATCGCTTGCATGTTGAACCCACGAAGCACTGCGGACCCAGTGCCATCTCGATGCGCAGCGTGAATCTGTGCCCCGTCACCATGATTGAGGCGCCTTGCCCCGACTTCGTCATGCACTTAGTCATGTGCTCTATGACGGCGTCCTTCGAGAGCGTTGCCTGGAAGTCCATGTTGGACAGCGTCGCAAAAGGCGAGGAGCGCGAAGTTGTCCAGACAGTGGCAGTTCCGCGCCACCCAGAGCCTGTACAAGTCGCGCCGACGGGGGTGAGTTGTCCACCTCCTCGTCACCAGGGCGCATCAACTTCCGCGGGGGGAGCTCGTTGCACGACGCGCGGTCGTTGGTGGAGGGCTCGTCGTCGACGCGAGCGCGCCGTCTGCCGCGAAGTGAAGTCGCGCCCCGGCGCGCTTGGCTTCGGGGCTGGCAGAGCTTGGCCCGCCAGGGTCGGCGGCCGGAGCGCCCGCGGGAACGCGCGAGCACCCCTCCAATATCTCGGCCAGCTCACTCCGTCAGCGATCGGCCATTTCTGTGGACAGCTCCAGACGGCGAAGCAGGCAGTGGGCGTGCGCCTCGCATGAGGCTCTCCAGGGAGCGCACTTTTTTTTTCTCCTCTGACCGGGCCGAGGCACGGGCGCGCGCCAACGTAGTGGCTGGCAGCGCCTGGCTGTGTGGAGGGCGGATCAGACATGGTCTCCGGTGCAGGCCCGATCCCAACGCGTTGCCAGTCGGCCCGCCGCCTCGGCCTCTGCGACAATTTCAGCACCTGGCGGCGCGGCGTCGATCGCAACGAGGGCGCCGCCCTCCCTTGTGCGAGGCGCAGCGATCTTGTTGATGCGCGGCGCGCCTGCGATCCAGAAGGCCATGCGGGCGTGGATCATGCCGCCTTCGTTCCACCCGAAAGCGGCGCAGCAGTTGTCGCGGTGCCCGAGAAGGTGTAGGTCCGGAGCGTCGTCGGCGCGTGCATCGAGGCCCGGGCGAGCAGTCAAGTCGCTCGCAAGTTTGACTTTCGCAGCGCCCCGGCCAGGCACCCCAGCAGATCGCAGCTGCTCGGTGAGCAGCGCCCGCTTCAGCGCGACAGCCATTCCCAGTTTAACCGCGCAGTGCCACGCCACCAGGCCCGGCTCGCGCACTGCGAGCTCGAACTTTTTTTTTCCATGGCGGTCTCTTTGGCAGAGCCTGGAGGAGGCGCCTGCCACTGGGCGCAGTACTCACGACATGCTGAGTCATCGCTAGGACCGGAAAGGTGCTCCTTCAGCGCTGCGTCATGCAGCTGCGCCCGCTTGCACACGGCGCGCGTGAGTGTGCAAAGCCCGCCCAGAATTCGACCGGCGCCTCCGTTCGTGCCCAGATCAGCCGTTTCGGCTTCGATTTGGTGGACCATCGCCTCGAGCTCCTGCCCCATTTTCCGGCGCTCTCCGATCGAGCCTGGGATCGCGTTCGCCGCGCTGGACATTTGCTGCGCGAGCCCGCGGCGTTTGGAAGCATTTGCTAGCGACTCCAATGCGCACGCGTCCCATGCTGGCGCGCGCGGAAGAAGACGCGCTTCCCGCCAGGGGCCATCATGCGCAGCATGGTGTCCAGGAGCCAGCGCCAGAACCGTTGAACCGCGCGTGGCGCATAAAGCGCCCGTCGTGCCACGTCATCGGGTAGCGGCCCCACTCCTCGAAGCGCAACGCGCGGCCCCGACCAGCGTGGTCCCCGCGGCGGTTGCCGGCCCCGTGTGGGAGCAGGTTTAGGAACGCTTTGGCTATGTGTCCGGGTGTGTCCTCGCGGATAGCTCCGTCTACCCTCTCCCCTTGGACTTGATGGCGCCCTCTGGGACGTGGCCCCGTTGCACTGAGACTCCGTTGCACAAAGACCCAAGACCCTGTTGCACAAAGGCGGCAGACAGTCCACGCGCGCGCACATGTCGAACTCATGCCAAACACATAAGATGTGCAAATATTTTTCAACGCGCACAAGCATCACACATTTCTCGGTTTCCTGGTGCATATCTGGCACAGTATTCGCCCGAGCGCAATTGCTGATGTCATAGGACATCCATCCGATTTCAGCAGTATTGCCCAGAGCCCCACAGTCAGGTTTCACCGCGCGGTGCATCATGGTTACCGCCCAGCTCACGATTCCGCACCAAAGAATGTCATGATGGCCACGCGCGCGCGCCGCCACGCCAGCGTGTCGAACCCATTCCTTAATCATTGGTTTTAAAAATCGAACTCTTCAAAAACGCATGGAAAATTGTTGTTCGACATAAGGGTGCCGAGGTCCCTCATTTCGGCGCGGGCGCACTTCCCCACCACCGCCCACATCAGCGCCGGTGCATCACGTCGTCGGCATTGGCAATCGCCGCAATTGCCGCCATCAGCATGCAAGAACCGTCATCATCGACGCATGGACGTCATTATCGTCACCGGCGTTACCAACATCGGTGCCTTCATTGGCCTTGCCGTCGTATGCCATCATCGCCACGACCATCGTGCTATCATCATCGTTGGCGCCGTTGTCGGCGCCGTTGGTACACAGCGCCCGCCCGAGTCACTGACCCGCATTGAAGCGCCCGCGCGGCAGCGCGGCCTTTGGCGCGCGATGGGGCGCCGCCATCGGTACGCGCCGTCGCGGCCGCATCGGCTTTGCCAAGCCAGCTGGCCACTCTGCGCGCGAGCCTGCGAGTGCCAGCGCGGCCGCAGACGTGCGCCACCCATGGCCAAGGAGTCGCCGCAATCGCGGCGGCATGGGTTTTGCAAGCCAAGTTGCGGGGTGGGATGGTTGCGGGAGCAGTGGCGTTGACAATTCCTGAGATGCAAAAAGCAACTACACCGTATAGCTTACCTATACAGTTTGCGCGACGTGTGTTGCACCACGCAGAATACCCATCGAGGCATCAATAAACTGCTTTTGGGGCCGACGGTGGTAGACATGCTCATGCCAGGTTTTCCCCAAGCAGTGCTTGTACTTGGGGGCTCGCGCCTTGCTTCGTGACGGCAGCTGGTTGGGATCTCTGGATTGTTGCCCTGTTGCGACCCGCGCCACATCTTGGGTGCCGCGTGGCCGCCCCGTGCTTGGGGGGCATGCCAGAATTGAGGTTGCGCCACGCGTTCGCCTCGTGGGGCGGGGGGGGGTGGTGCCGAGGCTGAGCCACGTTGTCGCCCCGGCCGCCTCGCAGTCGAGTCGCGGGCACCCTTTTTTTGGAGCTTGCACGACATAGCTGACACCACATAACCTACACCACGTAATTCGCACCACATAGCGTACATCGCATATATTCTTCACGTCTCGCGTACCCCTAGCAACCCAGTCAGAAGCATTCAAAAACGCTGCTGGTGAGAGCTGACGGGGAACGAGATGAATCTACCTTGAAGCGATGCCCAGCTGAGTTGCCTTGAGCAGGGACATGTAGAAACGTGCAGTGGAACATATGCCCAGAGAGGTACAATTAGGAACAGGAGCGCAAAGAGGAGGATGAGGAGGAGGAGGAGGAGGAGGATGAGGAGGCGGAGGAGGAGGAGGCGAAGGAACAGGGACAGGAACAGGACGGAGGAGGAGGAGGAGGAGGAGGAGGAGGCGGAGGAAGAAGAATAGAAGGACGGGGGCAGGAGGAGGAGGAGGATGAGAAAGAGGAGGAGGAGGAAGAGGAGGAGGAGGAGGAGGAGGAGGACGACGACGAGGACGAGGACAAGGACTCTGGTAGCTATCTTGAGGTCTTCTTGAGGCCCTTCTAGCGTCCCCCTGGGGCTGTGTCGGGGTTCTCTTGGACCCCCCTTTGGGGGGGTCTGGGGGCCCTCTTGGGGCTCTCTTGGGGAGTCTTGGGGCCCTGTTGGGGCTGCCTTCCGAGCCCTGGAGGGCCTCTTGGGGCCATCTTGGGGGCCATGGATCAAAGGAAGGGGGGTCTCCGATTTCCGCTCCCCCTTTGGGATCTTTGTTATTGCCGCCTGAGGCGCTTTTGGGGCGCTCTTGTGCCGATTCGGGGCGTTTCGGGGGGCGTCTTGGGGGCCTCTTGGGCCCCTCTTGTGGCTTTCTTGGGCCATGTTGGCGCAAACGGAGAGAAGGCAGGCACCATTGATGTTCTTACGGTGTTTGCCGGATGTTGGTCTTTTGGGGGGATCCCGAGGGGGTTTGAGAGCATTTGGAGCCGTCTCACGGTCCCTTTGGGGCCTCTTGGAGGCATGTCGAAAGCTATCTTGAACCATCTTCGGTTATCGTGAGCCATCTTGGAGGTCATCGTGGAGCATCCGACGCCAATTTGGAACCATCTTGGGCTATCTTGGACGCTTTATCCCCTCGCGAACGCCTATTAAAAACCCAGGGAGGGGAGGGGGAAGGCACCCCTCCCCGAAGGGAAGAGGGGTTTTGGAAGATGAGAGAAAGAATTCTGTAAACCACCTTCATCCAGAGGGCTGGTGAGATTATACAGCATTGCTTACATCGCACAGCTTGCACTCCATATCTTTCACCTCCAGTTCACACCGCCTAGCTTAGACGACATAGCTCACACCACGGCTTACACCGCATAGATTTCACCTCAGCTCACCCCACATGGCTTGCAAGGCGTAGCTTTCATCACATGGCTCACACCCGATACCACAGTGCAATCACGCACTTTCTGGGGTTGGCTAACATTCCTTTTTCTGCTCCATGAACTAAAGGGGTCCTGATGAAAACAGGCCCTAGAAGTAAGTTTTGCGGCCGATTTCGGCTTCACTAGAGCTGAGGACCCGCCAGGAACAGCGCAAGTAGCGCCCGGTTGCGCGCTGCAGGCTCGTGATGAGAAGCTGGTCATGGGGAGAGCCCTGGGGTCCGGAACCCGTCCCCCTTGATTTCGTGCGAGGGGTCCGGAGGCCCCAGCACAAAAACACGCTCGAGCACGAACGTTAGAGTTTCGCGGACAGTTTCTCGGCCAGCGCCGAGACCTGCGGCGGCGCCTTCGGCGCCGCGGGGCCCGCCGCGGGCGGAGAAACCGTCAGTGGACGCCCAGAATTTGTGTGCCATTTCCCAACCATTTTGTGTGAGCTTGGTCCTCGTTTTGAACCCGTAGCGCCGCGCCTTACCTCCTTACGCCCTCCCCCTCCTCCTGCCTCTGCTCTCCGCATGCCCATTTCGGCGCACCCCTCGCCCGGGTAGTGGACCAATGGGGAGCGCAACCTGTGGTCTCAGCGGGCGCCGACGTATGACATACCGGCCCAATTCGGCACACCCCTCACATCACGTTTCGTTTCCCCATAGGGAGCTCCACCTGCGGTCTCCATGGGCGCCGAAGTACGGCGCACATGCCACAATTCAGCACGCTCCCCACACGTTCCGCGGCCCCACAGGGAACTTCACCTACGGCCTCAGTGGGTGCCCACGTATATCGCGCTCCCGCCCCTAATTCGGCGCATCCCTCACCGAGTTTCGTGGCCCAATAGATGGCTCCTCCTACGGTCTCAGTGGGCGCCGGCGCATGGCGCACCTGCCCCCAATTCGGCACACCCCTCACCGAGCTCCGTGGCCCCAGATGGAGCTCAACCTACCGTCTCCGCGGACGCCGACGTGTGGCGCACCGTCCCCAATTCGGCACACCCCTCACCTCACGCTTCGTGGCCCCATGGGGAGCTCCACCTGCGGTCTCACTTGGCGCCGACGCGTGGGGCACCCGCTTCCAATCTGGCACGCCCCTCACGCGTATCGTGACTTCATGGAGAGCTCCACCCTCGGTCGCAGTGGGCGCGCCGACGTATGGCGCATCAGCTCCCATTTCGGTACTCCCCGCGTGCGCCCCGTGGCCTCATAGGGAGCTCCGCCTAGGGTCTCAGTGGGGAAGTTATCCTGCGTACTTCCACCCGTTTCGGCACACGCCTCATGCGAATCTCACCTACGGCCCCAGTGGCACAGTCAGTATTCGTTTCCCCGCGCATGAAGGTGTACCCTTTGCACATTTCTCGCCCCTGTTGGAGCTCCACATGCGGACCCAGTTGAACATTTTGCATGCGTCTCCCCACCCGTTTCGGCTTATCCCGCACACGTGTTGTGCACGGAGAGGTTCAGTATCAACATCACATGAAGTTCTATGTTTTTTTTCAGCGCTCCTGGAAGGTGTTCGGCAGGACGACCCAGCGGGGCTCCGAGGAGGCGCAGTTGCTGAAGGACCTCGAGCACCCGAACCTGATCCGCTTGCTGCACGTCCTCTCGTGCAATCCCCTGTGCCTCGTGTTCGAGCTGTGCCAGGGCGGCTCGCTGCACAAGCTGCTCCACGGGGCCAGCAGCACGAGCTCCCGCGAATTCACTGTGGATCACCGCCTGCGGGCGGTTGCTCAGGCTGTCTCCGGCGTGGCGTATTTGCACGGGAAGGGCATCGTTCACTCTGCCGTGAGGCCCGACAACATCTTTCTCTCGCACCCCGTGAGCCGAGGGCCTGAGGGCGCCGTCATGCCGCAGGTGATACTGGGCGACCTGGGCCTGGCCCGTTTCGATGACAATGAGGGGGCCGAATCCACCCTCTCATTCGGCACCCTGCGCTACATGGCACCAGAAGTGCTCCTGCGAGCCTCATACGAGCTCCCTTCAGATGTGTTCTCATGCAGCGTGATGATGCATGAGGTGTTGACAGGTAGCATCCCGTTCAGCGACCTGAACATCCCAAGCCATATACTAGTGTTGAAGGTCTGTGCTGGCTTACGGCCGGATCTCGACTCGTTACGCGCATGTGGCGCTGCCAATCCGCAAGTTGTGAGTATAATAGTCTCGGCATGGGAAGAGGACCTTCACAGCAGGACGACATCGGAAGAGCTCGAGCAATCTCTCTTTGAGTTGATTGACCTGCGCCAGCAATCTAGTCTGGAAGTGGGGCCTGCACTGCCTGGAGACCGATGAAGAACAGTCCGCATGGCATCGTCTCGCTCGCTTACACCCCACCCCTGCAGACTTCGCATTCTGCCATCACCGCCACATCGTCCGTGTGCGCATCTTAGACCCCTTGCCGCGCGGTACGACTACGTAAGAGTTGTGGCCAGCATTCTGCGTGCAGGTATGAGAGTGACTACCACCCCGAGGCGACTGTCTTGCGCGACAGCAAATCCCATCCATCGATTGATTGTGTTAAGCAGCACAACGTATCGACACGACGTTTACCATTAGTGCGACAGGTGCTGGGTGCATGCCTGTGCGTTTGGTTTGTTCGTCACCTCTGTGTGACATGCATTTTGTAGGATGGGTCTGGGAGATCATGGGAAGCATCCAGCCTTCTCTTGGTCCTTGTTAGACCTTCCCTGGCATTTTTCATGTCGCACCCAAGCAGTCCGCATGCAATTGCAGTGGAATTGGCCCTTGGCCTGGGATGTTCACATGGCCATGAGGCCGCTCAGCTAGGTCGTATCTTGAAGGCAGCACTTTGTGCACTAGCTCGGCTTTTGGTGTTCGACTGCACTTGAAATGGATTGTGGGACATCGAGTTTGGCCCATATTTTGTAATACCTATCGTGCTGATCTGCGCGTTTCCAGAAAGCGTGCCCTCCGAATTTCACTATCCGCAAATTACAGCGGAGCCACTTACTTCAACTACTTCAACAATCGCAGCAGTTACTGCGACCCTGACTTAGCATCTTACTTTTGCAGCGTGCTGGAGTTGCTGCACCAGGCTTGGCCCGGCGAGCGACCGCATTGCGTTTACCACCGGTACATGTTACCTTCGCGCGGGAGCGCGATGGTTTCTCTTTCTAGCCTCACTTTCCTTTTTCCTTTCCACATCCTAGGTAGTGTTGGTGTTTTATCTGGACCCCTGCGTAGGAACAAACACACTCCCACGTCATGTCGTAGACCCATCGGTCTCATTCATTACCTCAGTAGTACCAAGCTCAAATTGATGGCTGTCGCATTCGGCTGAACACTAGGCAGGCGCACCATCCAGCTATATGGTCACGAAGTTCGATCCTCTCTTGTTTTTGTTAATTGGTGGTTGCGCTCACAGCGCCAGCTAGCTTCTCTCTCCCGCGCTTCCTAGTTTAGCTCGGCTGCCTCTTGCCATTCCCCCCCAGAAACTATCCTGATCTATCGTGCATCACTGGCGCGTGACTGGTTGGCAAGTGTTTGGCGCGTCGGCCAGTGGGCGAGAGGCCCCAAGATGGTACCTCAGAGGCGCGAGGAAGAACAACAAACAAAATAACACACCCACGTCATCATCGCCATTACCATCATCATTGTCAGTAGCATCGTCATCATAATCATCGCCGTAGTCATCGGTAATCAGCCATCACACCATCATCATCATCACCATCATCATCACCAGCAGCAGCATAATCATCACTATCAGCATCATCATTGTCACCATCAACATAAACAGCATCATCACCATCATCATCATCATCAGCATCATTATTATTATCACATCACTATCGCCATGCCATCGCCATCATCAACATCATCAGCATCACCATCATCATCATCATCATCATCATCATCATCATCATCATCATCACCAACATCACCATCACCACCACCACCATCATCATCATCATCATCAGCATCATCATCATCACCCTCATCCTAATACTCACCATCCTCACCACTCGCATCATCATCATCGACATCATCATCATCATCATCATCATCATCATCATCATCATCATCATCATCATCATCATCAGCAGCATCATCATCATCATCATCATCATCGCCATCGCCATCGCCATCGCCATCATCCTCATCATCAGCAGCAGCATCATCATCACCATCATCGCACACACACACTCACACACTCACACTCATACGGAGGAGGTTTCGAGAGGGAGCTTCTTTTGTGAGCGAATTGCGAGGACGTATCGGGCGGGAGCCCCTCCCTATGGATGGGGCCCGCAGGTCATGTTACTAATCCGAGCGGGTCATTCGAAACCTGTAACTGTCATCACTTTTGGGCCCCCGAGGCTTGCATCTTGAGGAAGTCTCAGGCGGGGGCTTGTCTGTGAGTGAACTGCGAGACGGGCTCAGGCGGGAGCCCCCTCCCCATGCAGATGCCTTGGGATCCGTTCAATTCCGATCCCAGTAGAATCGCTATTGTAGAACCTTCGGGATGGATTCCCAGGGATTCCATTGGCGACCTCAGGATCGCTGCTTCCTACAGCGGCTTCCTGAGGCTTCTTGCGTTTTCCTGCGGCGCCCTGCTGCTTCCTGGGCCTCCTACGGCGGCTTCCCGGGGCTTCCTGCGGCTTCTTGAGGCTTCCTGCGGGGGCTTCCTGCGGCTTCCTGAGGCTCCCTGGGGCTTCATGCGGCTGACTGCGGCTTCCTGCTGCTTCCTGAGGCTTCCTGCAGCTTCCTGGGACTTCCCTTGGCTTCCTGAGGCTTCCTGCGGCTTCAGGCCTTCTGCCTCCAGACCTTCTGCATCCTAAGGCTTCCTGAGGCCTCCTGAGGCCTCCTGAGGCCTTCCGACGCGCTGCATTGCGTCTTGGGGTGAGTATTCGGCCACCAGGGCAAACTCCGCCTCTGGCGCGGCGTTTTCCATGGGTTTGCCGCAGGTTTGCCGTGGGTTCGCTGTGTTGCTGGTTGCGTTTGTGCTATAGGGTCTGGAAAGTCCTGAAGAACCTGAGAATCTTGGAGGGCCCGAGGAGTCCTGACCAGTCCCAGGGAACCTTTTGGAGAATTTTGAAGAGGCCGGGAGCCCGAGACCCCAAGCCCGCCATTCGCTAGAAATCAGGAGCCCAGAAATCGAAGCCCGAAGACCGAACCCCCAAGCCCGAAACCATCCCAAACCTGAAATCCAGCGCCCGAGCACCGCAACCAAAGATCCGAAACCCGAGCACCGAGCGCCGAAGCGGTCCGAAACGGGCAAACCCGAAAGCCTGACACCTTCAGAACCCAACAGCCCGAAGCCCGAAGCCCGGACACCGAACGCCTAACACCGACCACCGAACACCGAAGATGCGAAGTCTGAAACCCGACCTGAAACCATACGCAATCCGAAGGCCGAGCCAGAAAACCCAAGCCCGACAGCTCGAGCGTCAGGGGCCCTGGGACTGCTACACTTTCTCGGGAAACGTCAGCTTGCGACCTGGCCCCGCGCACATCGCTCCAGCAGGCGCGCGCGCACCGTTGGGAACACACGCCGAATGTTTCGGTGGGGATCGCTCGAAGCAAATCAAACTTGCGTGTTTGTTTTGGCTAGGGTGTTGCTCAGTTTTTGTGTGGATGCGGCATCAGAGACAGGATGCTATAGTATACCATCGTGCTTTATTGTGCCAGGGTATTGCTAGGGTGTTGTTTCTCTATGGCACGATCGAAAACGTATTGTGATGTTGCTGGTTGTTCTGGTGTTGTTGTGGTGTTGCTAGGCTTTTGCGAGGGTGCGGACAAGAAACAGGATAAGGTAGGGTAATACCACATCTGAACGGATACGACTGTGTTCTCCTATAACGTTGCTAGCGTGTTTGTTACTTCCGTGCTAGGGTCTTACTAGGTGCCGCTAGGATGTGAGATACGATGTAAGATTGTGTGCGATGATGTAGCGTTTGACTTGCTGGGTTGTTGCAGGGTGTTGCTAGGCTTCTGCTAGGAGGCAATGTGACACACATGCACAACACACTCACATTTGCCGTTGTTCCTAGGTTATTACTATGGTGTTGCTCGGCTGTTGCCAGGACAGCAAATAAGAGGTACTGTACCATGCAATGTGGTTGTTGCTTGGTTTGTTATTTGGGTTGTTAGGTCTTTGTCCAGACACAAGGACCGCCATACTGTACGATAGGGTTGGGTTTTGCTTTGTGGTTTTAAGAACAAGAGTTCCCCCATTAGGCTTGCCTAAGGGGTTCTTACTTGGTTGATAGTTGGTGCCTCGTATTCTTACGTTGCCCGTTGCCCAGAGGTTCCTCGGGTTCCTCGGATTCCCCGCCCCAGGTGCCTCCTAATGTGACGCACCTAGGCAACGCCAATCCATGAAAAGCAATGCTAACCCATGCAGAGCAATCCCACGCAGTGTCAAGCAGTACCAAGCAGTACCAAGCAATGCCAAGCAATACCAAGCAACGCCAAGCAATGCCAAGCAGTGCCACGCAACGCCAAGCGATGCGCCAAGCGATGCGCCCATGCAACAGGCTTTCCCCTACTTGGGGTCGCGCCGGGTTCACATACATATATCTATATATTTATATATGTGTGTGTGTGCACATGGATGTATACGCAAAATCTAATACAATCTGCGGTCGTATAGCGTTTTGGCTAGGCGATCGCTGGGCGGCAAACCGACGCAGATCGACGGGGAAGGGGTGGGGGACCGAGCGAATCGCTTCCCCCTGGTCGCCGCCGAGTCGTCCGGCCCCCGCCACCCCTCTTGTCGGCGCGGAATGTTCCTGGCCCCCAGAGAGGTGGCGCCCCGCGTGGGGGCGCTCCCCCTGCTGTGAGCGCGGGCTCCTCCTCCAGGCCCTTGCGGGCAACGCCTCCAAGAACTAGAAGCGTCGCGTGCCCTCTCGGGGGCCGTGAGAGCACCTCCGAACCCATGGCGAGGGCGATGAGGACCGACCGAGTCAGCTCTCTCGCTGCTGCTCTGCCGAGTCGCTCGGCCCCCCCGCCTCCCTTCCTGTGGGCGCGGGTACCTCTCGGCCCCCGTGGGTAACGCCTCCAACGCAGGCGCTGCGCTCCCCTGGGGGGCCGAGAAAACCCCAGGACGTGTGTTGGGGGAGAGGGGGGGCCGACATGCTCACCTCTCTCTCGCCGCCGCCGCCGAGTTGTTCGCCCCCCGTCTCCCTTGCAGCGGACGCCTCCCGTGGAGGCGTCCACTGCAAGGGGGGCGTCCGGTGGAGGCGTCCAGTGTGCGCCCCCCGCCTCCGGGTCCCGGTGGCGACGCCTCCAGAGGAGGCGTTGCGTGCCCGCGGGGGCCGGGAGAACCGCCGAACCTATGGCGAGGGAGTGGAGGACCGAACGAGTCACTTTTCTCTCGCTGCTGCCGCCGCCGAATCGATCGGCCCCCGCCTCCCTCCCCGTGGGCGCGCGATTCTTTCGGCCCGCGGGCAACGCATCCAATGGAGGCGCTGCGCGCCCCTGGGGGGGCCCAGAAAACCCCAGAACGCGTGGGGGGGAGAGCGGGACCGATCGAGTCGTTCCTCCCCGTCCTGCCGCCGCCGAGCCGTTCGGCCCCCGCCTCCTCTTCCGCGGGCGCGGGGCTCCAGAGGCGTGGCGTGCCCTCGGAGGCCTTGGGGGGCCCCTGAGCCCGCGGGGGGGGAGAGAGGAAGAGACGGGCGACACGAACCACAGCGGGGGCCCATGGCAAGAAACACCCTGCTTGCCTCCAGCGTGCCCTGGGTTTCTTGGGCTTCGATGGCTTTGCTATGGAAGGCGTGACGTTCCCACACCAAAAATCGATGGACGCCTTGGGGTTTCAGGGTCGGGTTTCTTGTGGAAGGTTTCTTGTGGACCAGCCTCCGCTGTATTCAAACAATAGTCGGGGTTGTTGTCTAAGCACTTACCTGGGGAAACGTTGCTACGGTTGCTAGATGCATTGCCAAGCGCACAATGTTGAGATGGTCAGAATTGAGGGCTCTCGGTGGCCAGGAACGGTGTATCTGTAGATTTGTTGTGCTCCCAAACCGAACGAGTCACCCCACCCCTTGCGGCCGCCGCCGAGCCGCCACACCGACAAAAAGCGGATGGTGGCGGAGCCGCCCATTATCGCGCACTTTTGATCGGTGCTCGAAATCTGTTCCAAACAGTGAGCTGACGCAGCCCGTGAGTGGAAGCTATGCCGTGACAGCCATGTTGTGGAAATCGTGCGGTGCAAGCTATGTGGTTTGAGCTGCGTGGTGTAAGCTATGTCGTGCAGTCTATGTTGTGCAAGCTATGCGGTGCAAGCTGTTCTCTGTGAGCCACGAAGCGGCCACGAGGAGGCCGCGGGGGGCGACGCGGCGAAACCTCGACATTCACGCCCCAAGTAGGCGGCCGCGAGGCGGCCACGAGGCGGCCACGAGGCGGCGACGCGGCGAGATCCTGACAGATCCCCCAAGTCGGCGGCCACCAGGCGGCCGCAACGAGGTGGCCACGAGGCGGCCGGGGCGGCGGCGACGCGGCAAAACCTCGTCGTACGGAGCCTTCGCCAAACCAGCCAATTACTCATAGTGAGAAGCAGTACCTTTGAGTGCAAGCGCTGTGTGGGAAATGACGTATCATGGTTGTTGCGCTTCAGGGCGTTCGGCCTCGGAGAAGACATAGGGGGCGTCGGCGCCACAAATCAGCCGACCTTGCAACCGCGAAAAAGAGGCAGTGGAAAGGGGGATTTCCCCCCCTTGAGCATTTTGAAAGTTTTTTGGGCACCAGGATTAAGTATCTGACTCCCCCCCCGTCCGTGGCCGACTCTGGCCAGCTGGCCGATCGGCCGACTGGCCGACTCCCCGTCGGGCCGACTGGCTGCCTGCGGAGTCGGAATGCTCTTTCCGGTGCGCCCTGAGGCTCCCAGATTGCGCGGGGAAACGCAGGAGATGGTCCTGGGCCACCGTCGTTCCAGAGGGCAGGTAGGATTTCTGTTCCAACCGCCCCCCCTCTCGTTGTTCAGGTGCGCCCGTCTCCCCTCCCCTCCGCTTCTCCTCGCGAGCACAATCTTCTTCAACGTGCTCGGCATCATGAACATAACCTCCCAAGATTCTGTCGGAGTCTGTAAGAATCTGGCCCATGTCAGCGCGGGCCCCCTGGGATCACCATTGAAATCATTCGCAGTCGACCTCCAAGGATGCGAAAAGCAATCCTGGGATCGCCATTGCAATCACCGGGGATCGCGACTCTCTCTCTCTCTCTCTCTCGCGTCTTACTGTAAAATGTTACTGTCCGCGCGAGTGGGGGGACCGAAAAGGAGCTGGCTACCGTTCCCGAGTCGCGTGCTCTAAGTTCCTGGGGGTCTACAGCTCCCGATGCGCAACATATGCTTGATCTTCGCGCCCCCGAAACCCGAATCTTTTGTTTTGAATACAGATATCGGTGCGCTCCCGAAGCCAGAACCCTTTTTGTAAATTATGCCAGATTCGCACTGCTCCCGAGGCCAGAATCTGTGTAAATTGCGCCGGATCCGCGACCCCGACGCCATCATCCTTTGTAAATGCTTCTCGTTCCGGGTATCCCCACCAGCTCATGCAAAAACCCTGCCCATGAGAGTTGACGGGAAAAGGGACGAAGAGACACATGTAGTGAAACGAAGCGGGCAACCAGGGGGAACAGAGAGATTTTTGGGAGCAAGGGGGTGCCCTTGGAGGAGAGCCTTTTCGGGCCATCCCTGAGGCACGCGTGGGGGTGAGGGAAAGAGGAGGAGGATGAGGAGGAGGAGGAGGAGGAGGAGGAGGAGGAGGAGGAGAATGATGATGACGGTGACGACCGCGACGACGAGGAAGAGGAGGAAAAGAAAATGGGAGACGATGAGGGCAAGGACGAGGACGAGGACGAGCACGAGGAGGAGGAGGAGGAGGAGGAGGACAACGAGGACAAGGACAGAGCCCTCACAATCGCCTCTTGGAGCCCACTTGGGACTCTTTTGCGGTATTCTTGGGGCTTTTGTGGAGGGTTCCGGGGCCCTCTTGCGGTTTTCCTGGGGCTCTCTCAGGGGCCCTGGAGGGCCTTTTGGTGCCATCTTGGAGGCTATTGATCAAAGGAGGGGGGTCCTACGGTTTGATCCCCCCCAGGGTCCGTCAACATCGTCTCTTGTGGCCCTCTTGGGGTGCTCTTGGGCTGCTCTTAGGCGATCTCGGGGCCGTTTGGGGGGCCCCTTCGGCCCCTCTTGGGCCTCTTTTGTGCCATCTGGGGGCCATAGGCTTCAAACGCGTATCGAAAGCGAAAAGCGAGAAGGCAGAAATCACAACACACACACACACACACGCACACGCACACGCACACGCACACGCACACGCACACGCACACGCACACGCACACGCACACGCACACGCACGCACACGCACGCACGCACGCACGCACGCACGCACGCACGCACGCACGCACGCACGCACAGACACGCACGCATCCGCACGCACGCACGCACGCACGCACCAAAACCCACGCACACACGCACACACTCCACACACACACACACACACACCACACACACACCACAAACACACACACACACACCCACACCACACTGCACACGGCACACGGCACACGGCACACGGCACACGGCACACGGCACACGGCACACGGCACACGGCACACGGCACACGGCACACGGCACACGGCTCACGGCACACGGCACACGGCACACGGCACACGGCACACGGCACACGGCACACGGCACACGGCACACGGCACACGGCACAAGGCACACGGCACACCGCACACCGCACACCGCACACGCCACACGCCACACGCCACACGCCACACGCCACACGCCACACGCCACACGCCACACGCCACACGCCACACGCCACACGCCACACGCCACACGCCACACGCCACACGCCACACGCCACACGCCACACGCCACACGCCACACGCCACACGCCACGTGCCACGCGCCACGCGCCACGCGCCACGCGCCACGCCCACACGCCACACGCCACACGCCACACGCCCACACGCCACGCCACGCCCGCGCCCACGCCCACGCCACACGCCACACGCACACGCACACGCACACGCACACGCACACGCACACGCACACGCACACGCACACGCACACGCACACGCACACGCACACGCACACGCACACGCACACGCACACGCACACGCACACGCACACGCACCCGCACACGCACACGCACACGCACACGCACACGCACACGCACACGCACACGCACACGCACACGCACACACAACACACAACACACAACACACAACACACAACACACACACAACACACACACAACACAACACACACAACACAACACACACACACACACGCACACACACACACACACACACACTTACACTTTCTCCGGTATTTAAAGGATTTGGCCTCTGGGGGGTTCCAGGGGGGGCTGCGAGAGCCCTTGGAACCGTCTTATGGCCCTAGTCAAGCCTCCTGGAGGTATGTCGGAAGCTATATTGGGCCACCTTCGGGTACCTTGAGCTGCCTCGGAGGCCATCTTGGAGCATCAGCGACCCGCTTGAAGCCATCTTGGGCCATCTTGGGCGCCCGAACTGATAGCGACCCTTAAAAAAACCTCGGGGAGCGGGGGTGGGCCGGACCCCCCCCCCGAGTGGAAGAGGGTTTTTGGAAAAGAAGGTCCGATTCGTCAGATTATCTTAGTCCAAAGGGCTCGTGGTGTTATACCAGATTCGGGCTCCCAGGGATACATTTTGGTGCAAATTATGCAATATTCGCACTCCTGGCCAGGGACTCCAGATTCGCATGTCAATTACGCCAAATTCGCGGTCCGAGGCCGGAATCCTTTTTGCAAGTTGCGCCAGACGCACCCCCGACCCCAAAATCTTCGGCACATTACGCGTGATTCGCGCTCTCCCGGCCAGAATCTGTCTAAATTACGCCAGGCTCGCGCTCCCGAAGCCAGCCTCGCTGGTACATTACCAGTTACTTGGGATCCTTGGACACTGGGGGCTGGCTCCCAGGGTCTCTAGAGTAGCGATCCCAGTGCATGCCGAGGGGGCCCGCCGATCATGCTCTTGAGCTGGGCGGGCCATTCGAAACTCGTAACTGTCGTCACTTTTGGGCTCCCGATGCTTGAGTCTTGCTGAGGTCTCAGGCGGGGGCCTTGCCTGTGAGTGAGTTGCGGGGACGTGTCGAGGGTCCCGCAGATTATGTTATTAATCCGAGCGAGTTGTTCGAACATGTTTCTGTCGTCACGTTTTGGGCTCCCGAGGAAGTCTCAGGCGGGGGCTTTGTCGTTGAGGAAGTCTCTGGCGGGGACCTTGTCTGTGAGCGGATTGCAAGGAAGCCTCAAGCAGACCCCCCCCATATGGGGCCCGCATATCATGCTGTTAATTTGAGCGGGCCATTTGAAACTTGTAACCGTCGTCACTTTTGGGCCCCGAGGCTTGAATCTTGAGGACGCCTCAGGCAGGGGCCTTGTCTGTGAGTGAATTGCGAGGGCGTTTCAGGCGGGAGCCCCCCCCTCCTTATGGGGCCCGCAGACAAAGTTTGTCATCCTAGGGGTCTTTCGAGAAATGTATTCGTCGTCACTTCGAAACCTGGGCCCCTGAGGCTTGAACCTTGCGAAAGTCTCAGAGGGGGGTCTTGTCCGTGAGTGAGTTGCGAAGACGTCTCAGGCAGGAGCCCCCTCACTATGGGGCCCGCAGATCATGTATCATGTTACTAATCCGGCAGGGTCATTTGAAACGTGGTCGTGAATTGTGTGGCCGTTGAAACTTGCATCTTGAGAAAGTCTCAGGCGGGAGCCTCCTCCTTATTGGGGCCCGCAGATCATTTTACTAATCCGAGCGGGCCATTCGAACATGTAACTGTCGTCACTTGTGGGCCCCTGGGGTTTGAATCTTGCGGAATGCAGGCGGGGCCTTGCTTGTGAGCGAATTACGAGGAAAGTGTCTTTTTATTCGAAAAATGTAAACCATTCTGAGGGGGTCGTTCGGAACATGTAACTGGTATCACTTTTGAGCTTCTATGGATTTAGTATGGAGGAAGTCTTGAGCGGGGCCTTTTCGGTGAGTGAGTTGTGAGAAAGTTTCAAGTGGGAGCTCATGGGGCTCGCACCTCATGCTGTAGATCCCAGGGATGGGACGGAAACGAGGAGAGGATTACTTTCAGACGACTTAAGGACATGCTCATGCGGGGTCTCACCGTCGGAGAAATTCAAACGAGCGTTGAACACATCGAAACAGGATCGCGGGATCGCGTTCGGAGGGAACCCCCACACACGTGACTCCAGCGGGCACAGGATGTTGCGATCACCACCCGTTAGGTGCAGGCGCAAAGTCAGCGAGTGAATCGTGAACATGGAACTTCACATTGGCCATCATAGAGTTCTAATTCTTCTTGAGCTGAACAATAAAGCCTGAGCACCTGCTCCTGTACTAATTCCTCTTGCGTTGCTTGAGTCTTCGTCGAGCCGTGCCTGCGTCAGTTTGGAAAGCTTGTTAGCTGCAATATGGCATAGCACGTTCTCGGCCGCGCCAAGTTTGGCACCCTTCTGGTCGATCAATTCAAGGCCGCCATACTGCATCTTGGGCTTCTACTGTGTGAATCCCTTGAGGGATACATGCGCGCCGCAGCGTGCGTGGACATCTTGTGAGTCGCGGGTTTTTAAACGGAGAAATCAAGCAATAGTTCATGTCTTTGATTCTGCAGTTTTACCACATGACGAGATAAGTGTCATTAAGTTTCACGTTCCGATGCTCACTCCTGCCGCATTCGTTTCTTCACGTCTCACTGTGGGGCGGGTCGGGGTGATGGTGGAATAGTTGCGCGTTCTGACCGGTGGACCGGTGGACCTGTGGCGGTGGATCGGTGGACCGGTGGACTGGTGGACTGGTGGACCCGTGGACCGGTGGACTGGTGGACCGGTGGACCGGTGGACCAGTCGACCGGTGGACGGGTGACCCAGTGGACCCGTGGACCGGCGGACCGGTGGACCAGTGGACCGGTGGACGGTGGACAACAGGTGGACGACTGGTGGACGACCGGTGGACTGGTGGACAGATCGATGGACCAGTGGACCGGTGGACTGGTGGATCGGTGGACCAGTGGACGACGGGTGGACCGGTGGACCGGTGGAGGGACTGGTGCACCGGTGGACCGGCGGACCGGTGGACTGCTGGTGGACCGGTGGACCGGTGGACCGGTGGACTGGTGGATTGGTGGACCGGTGGACTGGTGGACGACGGGTGGACCGGTGGACCGGTGGAAGGACTGGTCCAGGTGCACCGGTGGACCGGCGGACTGGTGGACCGGTGGACTGGTGGATTGGCGGACTGGCGGACCGGTGGACCGGTTGACAGGTGGACCATGACCAGCGGACCGGTGGACAGGTGGACCGATGACCAGTAGGCCGGTGGTGTGGTGTGGTGAACTGGTGGACGGTGGAATGGGAGACCGGTGGACAACCGGTGGACCGGTGGAAGAATTTTGGTCGAACTTTGGACGTGGAAGATCTGTTGTGTGAGTTCGTGTTGTTAGCTGTGTGGTGTGCACTATGTTAGTTATGTAAGCTAAGTAATGTGAGCTGTGGCGTAACCTATGTGGTGCAAGCGATGCGATGCAAGCTATGCGGTGTAAACTACGCGGTGTGTGCGATATTCCGCACTTGCCGCCAATGGCCTCGCCGGTTACCCACAACTCCGACGTCGTGATTTGCTGAATGCGTGCTTTCTGCGTTTCATACTCTGGAGGCCGTTTCTGGGCTCCGGGGCCTTCCAGTGCTCCGCTCCTCGAAGCACCCCCCACGTCCGCAACCAGCCGCTATTCCTAGTGACCTCCAGCACCCACCAGCTCATCAACGTTACCACCACCACCACCACCACCATCATTAGCAATAGCATCATCATCATCAGCATCAGCAGCATCAGCAGCATCATCAGCATCAGCATCAGCATCAGCATCAGCATCAGCATCAGCATCAGCATCATCATCATCATCATCATCATCATCATCATCATCATCATCATCATCATCATCATCACCATCATCATCATCTTCATCATCGCCAGCATCATCGTCATCGTCATCATCATCATCATCGTCATCCTCATCATCAGAACTGTCATCATAATCATTATCATCATCAGCATCATCAGCATCGCAATCATCATCATCATCATCATCATCATCATCATCATCATCATCATCATCAGCATCAGCATCATCATCATCATCATCATCATCATCATCATCATCATCATCATCATCATCATCATCATCATCATCATCGGTTCCAGGGTCTTGGTTCTCGGGTTCCTGAGTTCCTGGGTTCTTGGGTTTCCTGGGTCCTTAGGCTCCTGGTTTCTTGGGTTCCTTGGTTCCTGGGATTCTGGGTTCCTGGGCTCTTAGGTGCCTGGGTTCTTGGGCTCCTAGGTTCTTGGGTGTGGTGGTCCTGAGCTATTTGATTTGGAAATCCTGGGTTCCTGGGTTCTGGGTTCCTCCTCGGGTTTGGTGTTCCTGGATTGTTGGGCTTGGTCTTCCTGGGCTGCTGGGTTCCTGGGTTCTTGGGTCTGGTCCTGGGTTCCTGGGATGTTGGGCCCCTTGGTTCAAGCATGTTCCCAGGTTCCTGGGATGTTGGGTTCCTGGGTTCCTGGCTTCTTGGGTTTCTGGGTTTTAAGTTTGTTGGGTCTGCTGTTCCTGAATTCCTGGGTTCTCGGTTTCCTAGGTTCTTTGGGTCCCGGGATTCTCGGTTCTTGGGATCCGGTTCCGGGTTCCCGGATTTTTGGGTTCTTGGGTTTGGTGTTCCTGGGTGCCGTGAGTTCCTGGGTTTTTGGTCCTCCTGGGTTCCTGGGTTCCTGAGTTCCTGGGTTCCTGGGTTCTTGGGTTCCTGGGTTCCTGGGTTCCTGGGTTTTCGGGCTCGGTGTTTCTGGGATCCTGGGTTCTAGGGTTCCTGCTTTGCTGGGTTTTGTGTTCGTGGGTTGCCGGTTTCTCGGGTTCTTGAGATCCCGGGTTCTGGGGTTCCCGGGTTGCTGGTTTCTTGGGGTCCTGGGTTCTTGGGTTCCCAGGATCCTGGGTTTTTGGGTTTGACAATGATGACGCCGCTGATGATGCTGATGATGATGCTGATGACGGTGGTGATGATGATGCTGATGCTGATGATGATGCTGATGCTGATGATGTTGATGATGTGATGACGATAGCGATGACGATGCCGATGATGATGACGACGAAAATAAAGATGAAGATACGGATGGTGGTGATGGTGATGCTAGTTGTGCTGATGGTATACACCATGATATTGATGGTGATGGTGCTGGTGGTACTGCTCATGACAATCACAATGGCGATGACAACGATCGGTGGACCGGTGGACCGGTGGACTGGTGGACCGGTGGACCGCGGTGGACAGGTGGACAGGTGGATCAGTGGAACGGTGGACCAGTGGACTGGTGGACGGGTGAATTGGTGGACCGGTGGACTGGTGGACCGGTGGACCGGTGGACTGGTGGACCGGTGGACCAGTGGTCCAGTGGACTGGTGGACCCGTGGACCGGTGTACTGGTGTACCGGTGGACCCGTGGACCTGTGGACCGGTGGACCGGTGGACTGGCGGACCAGTGGACCAGTGGACCAGTGGACCAGTGGACTGGTGGACCCGCAGACTGGTGGACTGGTGGACATGGTGGACGACCAGTGGACCGGCGGACGACCGGTGGACCTCTGGACCGGTGGACCGGCGCATGTTTTCCACCATTCTGCGGGTCGGGGTAAGGGTGCGAGTCGGGCGGGCGGGACACTAAAGAGTACAGCTCTTACGAGCAGGGCTATCGAGGCGGGGCGGGTCGGGCGGGTGAAATACTGAGGTGCGTGATCGTTGCAGCGTTTGGTTTGGCGAAGCAGAGCTGGCGGGCGACGCGGGTCGGGCGGGCGGAACATTGAAATGTCGTGTCAGGTCTCTCTCGAGTGCGGTCGGGCGACGCGGGGCGAACGGTTTAGGGTCAGCAGGGGCAGGGCGGGTCGAGTGGGCGGGACACCAAAGTGCAGAGCTCTTTGGAGTGTGGTCAGGCGACGCGGGGCTTGCGGTGACGGCGGCCCAGGCGGGTGCGACATTCATTGTTGGGTGTCTCTCGAGTTCGGTTGGGTGAAAGCTGGATGAAAGTGTTGGATCTCTGTCGCGTGTGGCCGACCGAAGCAGGGCCAACGCGCAAAGCGTGTCGGGCGGGCGGAACAGTAAAGTGCCGGGTATCTCTCACGTGTGGTCAGGCGACGCGGGGCGAACGGGGCATGGCGGGGCGAGCGGGCGGGACACTAAAATACGGGGCTCTCTCTCTCGCGTGTGGTCGGGCAAAGCGGGTCGCACGAGGTCGGGCGACGCGGGGCTCGCGGGCAGGGCGGGTCGGCGGGGCGGGCGGGACATTAAAGTATGGGACTCTTTCTCTCTCCCTCGGGTGTGGTCCGGGGGCGGGACACTCAGGATCTCTCCCGAGCGCGGCCGAGCGGGGCGGGGGCAAGGAACGATGCGGGCTGGGCGGGCGGGACATTCCGGTGATGGGCTCAGTGTCGCGTGTGGTCAGCCGGGCGGAGCAGGGGGGTCGGGCGGGCGGGGCCGGCGGGGCGGGGCGGGGTCGTGCGGGGCGCTGTGGCGCGGGGCTCGGCAGGGCGAGTCGGGCGGGCGGGGCATCAAAGCGTCGGGTCTCTATACCGAGGGGGGCGGGGCCGCTGCGGAGGAGGAGGAGGAGGAGGAGGAGGAGGAGGAGGAGGAGGAGGAGGAGGAGCCCTGAGTTCTGACGTCGCGAAGCAGATGAGACACCATGAGAAATCAGAAACAAATTCTTAGACCCCATATTCACATGCGGCATGCCTCGCGCTGGGATCGACCTGCGAGGGCCCTGGGGCCTGAGCCTGGGCGAAAGCGCCTAGCGTGAGCAAGCTGCGACGCCTGGGAACTCGGGGAGGAACGGGACGACGGCGGCGAGGACGGCGAGCAGGCCCCCACCTCCCCGCCCCCCCCGCCCGCAGGAGCCTCCTTGGGCGGGCGCCGTCGTGCGATTGGGCGTGCCGTGCCCGCACCGTGGGTGCGGCCTGAGGGGCGCCACCTCCGCCTTGCGCGCCAGACATGTGCCACGGGAGGAAGGATCGGGGCTCACGGGACAGGGGTCAATGCAAACGGGGGTCAGTCAGAGCGCGGGATCTTGCAGGACCCTGCAGGGCCAGGGGCGCACGGACCCACCTTGATCCGACAATTGGCGCTTTCTAAACGGCTCTGGGCGTTTACTAAACAGCCTTGCCCTGTTCGATTCCTTCTGTGGGTGCGTTTGCTAAACGGCTTCGCGTGTCGGGGTGATCATGATGGGGGTGTATTTTCTGCCCTCTACTGACTGACCTGGGTCTGGATTGACCCGGGTCAGAAGATTCCCGAGGAAGGAGGGTCGAGCGGAAGGCAGTGGAGCGAATCGATCCGGCCCAAGAGAACGTCAGGAACTGCAGTGCCGTCTGGGCCCCCATCCATGGGGTCGACGTTTTGGACAATCTTAAGTCGGGCATGTCCCTCTATTGGGAAACGATTCAGAAATAGTTAGAATATTGTCTGGGGGCGATGTTTTGATAATGTTGTGATTATTTTTGTTTTTTTGTATTTATTGTTTTGTGTGTGTGTGTATGGGAGACAATTTTTGATTTTTCCTCCCAAATCCGCCTGTAGGAGGACAGGCCCGACCCAAGGAAATCACTGAGCAGCAGTTCTGGCAGCATTTGTGTGACGCCCTGCCCGGCGGCGAACAAAAAGGCCACCCCGGCCCCAACCGGCCACCCAGGCCAGGGGCTCACTGAGTGAGCCTCCGTGGTGGGACGGCAGTCGGGCGGCAGTGGTAAGTCGGGCCTGTCTCTATACAGGGGGAGCGCTCAAAAATGGTCCAGAAATAGTATAGTCTGGGGACGATTTGTTTTTGTTTGTTTGCCATTTCTGACCATTTGTGAACATGGTTTGACTTTTGCTTAAAAATCGTCCAGGATCCGCCCGTAGGAGGACCTGCCCGACCTGACGGCAGGGGGGGGAGGAGGAGACGGGATCGACATAGCCGGCGGGCGTTTGCCTGTCGCCCACCGCGGCGCTGCCCGCGCCTTCGGCTGCACGTGGCGCGCCTGGGCGTTCCGAAGCTTGGAGGCCCGCGCCGTCAGAAAGGTATCCCGCGCACCCGGTCAGAGTCTGACTGTGAGTCGGGCCTGTCCCTCGTCAGGAGGAGTAGTCAGGAATAGTGAAAAATTTGTCTGGGGACGATTTGTCGATTGTTTGTTGACCATGTTTGCATATCTTTGTTGACTATCTTTTATTTGTTCTCAAAATCTGCCTGTAGGAGGACACGCCCGACCTAAGTCTAATTGCTGTGGTTCAGCGGCGCTGCGATGGGTATTCACTATCCGCTACTTCGGGGACGCGCCGAAAGTTGCCACTTCAGAGCCTTCCTCGGGCATTTCAGCATTGCCCGCATCGAGGGCTGGGTTCGCTAGGTCGCTGGCCAAAGTACCATGTATCCGTTCGTGGAGTACCCGTTCGGGGGGCGTTGAGGGGTATCTGCTGTCGCCGTCGTCCCCGCGCCGTCGAAGAGCGATTGTCTTCGGTGCGTGAAGTACAAGGAGCGGTCTGCCGACATGAGACGCGGTAGGATCACAGTGGAACTCTCCGTAGCCATTTTGGCTCCAGCCATTTTGGCTTCAGGGTGCTCCGGGGCTCCCCAGGCCCGATCGCGATTGGCGCGGGAGCTGGCAGCACTCGCTCGATACGTGGTACTTCTGCCGCCAGCAGCGGGCCATGGTGCGAGCCGTTCCAGTGCGCGTGCTCTCGCTCTCTGGGAAGACCATCCTCGCGAGCCACTTCCACCCCGACTGGGCCCTCGGCCAGCTCGGGCCCCTTGTCGAGGGCACGCTCCTCCACCGTGTGCCGGGCGCCACCGAGGAGCACGAGGTGCGGCTGCTGGTTGGCCCCAGCGCAGCCGGCGAAGTCCTGCCGCACCCGGCGGAGGCGCTGGACGCGGACACGTCCGTGGCGCAGATTGCGGGGCGCTTTCCAGGCCGGGGCTCGGTGACGCTTGTCGCAGTGGTCTGTCATAATGCCAACCGAATGGAGGAATTTGAACGAGATGCCCAGCAGCTCGTCGAGATGACCCCTGAGCTCTTTCAAGACGAGCGGATCCAAGAGTGGGCCATTGCGTTCTACCGCCTCGTGGATACGTACCAGGCCTCGCTGGAGCGGCTGCTGCACCGCGCAGTGAATGACACCACACACGGCACCCCCATCGCACACGACTCCCTTCCCCGTGCTCTCGAGCTCGTTCGACAGGTTGCGTGGGACATTCGCGAAGTCTTGCCAGGGCATGCTCCCCGGCACGCGTTCTTTGCGGTGTCCGAGGCGTTGTGGGTTGCTCTCTTCAGCGGCTCCCTCCGCACCGCGGCCTGACCGTTGCCGCCAGCAGCAGAGCCCCGAGGGGAGACAGCCCTTCAGGAGGCAGGATGTCAGGAGGAGGAAAAACACAGGAGGGGGGGGGGGGGGGAAAACGAAGCTCGAGAAAGTGTGGGAAACGCTGGGAACCCTGGGATTTGTGCCTGTTTAACTATGCCGGCGCTCGACCCCTGCGATGCTGGGGCGAGCAGTTTCTCGGCGCGGGAGGCGCGGGAGGCCGCTTCTTGGCACGCACGGGAGGCCGATGTTTGCTGAGAGCGTTGCCAAGGACCGATTGCCAAGGACCGATTACACGCCGGTCGTCGAATGTAGTTTTTGTTGGAAGGGCGGATATGCTTGATCCGCCTTCCCACTTCATATTCTTACCTTCTTCCGACCGGCGTGTACGCAGGACCGAGAAATAATTCGAGAGGCAGTTTTGCTCTTTTTTTTTAGCGAGGGAGGCCGCTTCCTGGCATGCACCATACTCGGGACCCATGCTTGCCAGGTCGCGGGGACGCGGCTGTATAAACACGAGGTTTGATCTTCTCTGGGAATCATCCCACGACAACTACTGCTGGATTTGCCATAGCTTCTGCTCATTTGTTGTTTGTTGAATATCAGCCCAGTTCGCGGGGACGCGCCTGTGTAAACACGAGGTCTGATTTCCTCAGGGAATCATCCTGCGACAACTACTGCTGGATTTGCACATAGCGTCTGCTCATTTGTTGTTTGTTGAATATCAGCCCAGGTCGCGGGGACGCGCCTGTGTAAACACGAGGTTTGATTTCCTTTGGAATCATCCTACGACACCTACTGCTGGATTTACACGTAGTGTGCTCGAGGCACGCTCAGGCGCGGTAGGAGCACGTAGTCTGCTCGGGGCGCGCGTGTTCCAGGCCGTGAGACCCGCCGATTGGACTCGCCGCTTTCATCGGGCGCACGCGTTTCTCGAACAAAAAGATCACATTGGAATTATGTGGCACCTTACGAGGTTCATGTAGACCAAAAGTGCGTTGAACCGTGCATGTCTATTGTAAGACGCAGTCGTCGGCGTTGCTATATTCTCTTGAAAGATTGTGGGTGTCTCATATTTTCCCGGTCTAAAATAGGAATTCGGATCCACCACCCTTCCCCCCGGACTCATCGCCCCGCCAGGGGATGTGCAATCTACATATGATCCTACCCCATCGTTCGTGCCCCATTTGAATTCGTACTATCCCAGCCAGGCCAACAATCCCACCCCATCCCCGACAAAATATTATGCGCGCGCACTCGTTTGTTACAGATCATCAGTTTTCAAGTGTGACGAAGTCCACTCGTCATCGCGCGTGCATGCCGAAATCCTTCAACACACTACAGTTTTCGCAAGTGTCTGTAAGATCGAGGTTCCCGACAACGTATGAAAAAGCAATGCCTTTGCAACGTGTGTTTTCCCAACCGTCCTATGGTGTTGGGTCCTCGTTTTGAAGAGACAGCGCCCCGCGTTCTCCTCCCGCCTCCTCCCTCCTCCCATCCTTGCCTCTGTTCTCCGCATAACATTTCGGCAAACCTAGGGAACGCACCCGCCGCTTTTTTCAAACCATCCTGTGGTGTTGGGTTTTCGTTTTGACGAAACAGCGCACCGCGTTCCTCCTCCTCCTCCTCCTCCTCCTCCTCCTCCTCCTACCCCGTCTCCTCCTCCTCCTCCTCCTCCTCCTCCTCCTGCTCCTCTTCTTCTCCTCCCCTCCTCCCTCCCCCCGTCCTTGCCTCCCCTCCTCCTCCTCCTCCTCCTCCTCCTCCTCCTCCTCCCCCCTCCTCCCTCCCCCCGCCCTTGCCTCCGCCCTCCGCGTGTCGACCCTTTTGGCACACCCCTCACGAGGCTCGTGGCCCCGCTGGCAGGGTTGGCATGGCGGCCTCGGGCCATCTCGGCCTCGGGCCCCCCTCAGTGGCAGGGCCCGCATGACGGCCCCGGGCCATCTCGTCACATCCCATCACGAGGACCGCGTCCCCGCAGGGAGCTCCACCGAAGGCCCAGCGGCAGGGTTGGCATGGCGGTCTCGGGCCATGGCGGCCTCGGGCCATCTCGGCACACCCCATCACGAGGATCGTGGCCTCATAGGGAGCTCCGCCGAAGGCCCCAGCAGCAGGGTTCGCATGTCGGCCTCGGGCCATCTCAACACCCCCCTCACGAGGATCGTGGCCCCACAGGGAGTTCCACCGAAGGCCGCAGTGGCAGGGTTCGCATGGTGGCCTCGGCCGATTTCGGCGCACCCCTCACGAGGATCGTGGCACCAAAGGAACCTATACCGAATGCTCCAGTGGCAGGGTTGGCATGGCGGCCTTGGGGGATTTCAGCACACCCCTTACAAGGATCGTTGCCCCATTGGGAGCTCCACCGAAGGCCCCAGTGGCAGGGTTCGCATGGCGGCCTCGGACGATTTCAGCACACTCCTCACGAGGATCGTGGCCCCACAGGGAGCTCCACCGATGGCCCCAGCGGCAGGGTTCGTGTGGCGGCCTCAGGCGATTTCAGCACTCCTCACGAGGATCGTGGCACCATATAGAGCTCCACCGAAGGCCCCTGGTGGCCGGGTTCATATGGCGGCCTCGGGGGATTTCAGCACACCCCGCACGATGACCGTGGCCCCATAGGGAGCTCCGATTTGAGCACACCCCTCACGTGGATCGTGGCTTCATAGGGAGCTCCACCGAAGGCCCCTAGTGGCAGGGTTCACATGGCGGCCTCGGGGGATTTCAGCACACCCCGCACGATGACCCTGGCCCCATAGGGAGCTCCACCGATGGCCCCAGTGGCAGGGTTCTTCGTATGGCGGCCTCTGGCCATCTCGGTACGCCCCTCACGTGGATCGTGGCTCCATCGGGAGAGGCCCCAGCGGCAGGGTTTGCATTGCGGCCTCGGGACACCCCTCACATGGACTGTGCCTCAGAGGGAGCTCCACCGAAGGCCCCAGTGGCAGGGCTCGTATGATGGCCTCGGGCCATCTCATCACACCCCTCACGAGGATCGTGGCCCCATAGAGAGCTCTGCCGAAGGCCCCGATGGCAGTGTTGGCATGGCGGCCTCGGGCGATTTCGGCGCAGCCCTCACGTGGATCGTGGCCCCACAGGGAGCTCCGCCGAAGGCCCCAGCAGCAGGGTTGGCATGGCTGCCTCGGGCGATTTCGGCGCACCCCTCACGAGGATCTTGGCCCCACGAGGAGCTCCACCGAAGGCCCCACTGGCAGGGTTCGCTTGGCGGCCTCGGGCGATTTCGGCGCACCCCTCCAACGCTACATAGCCCGAAATGGAGCTCTGGGCGAAGGCCCCAGTGGCAGCGCCCGCAGAAGTTCTCCGTTCGTTCCGGCACCCACCCATGTTTCGGGGCTCCCATCCGCGTTGCCCCGTGCTCCATCCCTCTCGCGGCGCGCATGTCCGGCGATATTCGCAGCTGCATCTGGTTGTGTATTTCGCCATGCTAATTTCAAGCATGGTCTGCCCGCGCGCGCTTGCGATTTCATAAGAAAACAATGGTTGTTGTCAATTTTTCGCATCCTATGCGACCAATCGGGCTACTCGCGCGCGCATGTCGAAATCATTCGGACGCCCTTGCGCGCGTGATCGGGGGAGACGATCCCTGTTCAATAATACTATTCGGGCCACTCGCGCGCGTCGGCAGCGCGCGCATGTCGAAATCCTTCCAAAACCTTCACCACCGACACGTGGACACCATCATCGTCATCGGCGCGACCAGCATCGGCGCCGTCGTCGGCCTTCTTGTCGGCATCGTCATCGTCGTCACCAGCAACGCTACTATCATCGTGTGTGCCGTTCGTTGTCGGCGTCGCCATGATATCGCGCCCGTCCGGGTCACCGACTCACACTGAAGTGCCCGCGCGTTAGCGCGGCCTACGAGACGCGCTGGGAAGTCCCCAGCGGTCAGCGCCTCCGCGTCCGCGTCGATCGCGCCAGATTGGCCGCTTTGCGAATGAGCCTACGCGCGCTAGCGCGGCCGCAGCGATGCGCCAGCCAGCGCCGAGCAGTCATCGCAATCGCCGCCGCATGGGTTTTGCAAGCCCAGTTTCAGGTGGGTGGGTAGGGCGAACGCGCGAACAGTGGAGCTGGCAGTTTCAAGTCCGGCAGGGTGAAACGCACTGCGTCGTATTTGCCACATACTTTGCGCCGCGTAGCTAGCGCCACATAGTTTACACCGCGCAGCAGAGACCACACAGCTTGCACCACAGAGCTGGCGTGGCACGGCGTGCACCACAGCCTACACAAAGCCTACATCGCACAGTCTACACCGCACAGCTTGCATCGCACAGCTTGCACCACACATATTGCACCGCGTAGCTTGCCGCACCGCGTAGTTTACACCGCGCAACTTGCACCACGACTTACACCATGTAGCTTGCACCGCGTAGCGGGCACCACATAAATGGCATCATGTCGTTTTCAGCGCATATTTCGGAGACACATAGCGTGCACATCCACAGTGCAATGGCGGATTGTTTGGGATCCACGCTGGCTTGGTATACGTGCGTGCTGCTCTTGTTCGTGAGCGCGCTCTTGATGCCGCCGCCTGTGACCAAGCCGCGATTGTTCAATGCTGAACGAGCCACGCGGTGTTCCAAACCAGCGCCGATGTCGTCACGACACGAACGTGCAGTACTGTACCCACCGGTGCCCATCCTCCTCTGCCGTTCCTGCCCGTGGCCGCTCGCGAGAGGAGGGGGGGCACGCCTCCCTCCCTCGCTCTCTCGCTGGGCTCTCGCTGGGTCGGTCGGGCCGAGGCGGCGCCCGCGGGTGACCTCCTCCTCCTCCTCCTCCTCCCCCTCCTCCTCCTCCTCCTCCTCCTCCTCCTGTCACTGTGGTGGCAGCAGTAGGGGGATGCCGGGGCCCAAGCCTCCACTGCCTCCACTGCCACAATCGCTCTTGTGCGTTTTGAGACATCTTGCCCCCGGGCCCTGAATCCTGTCACGGTGGTGGCAGCGGGTAGGAGGAGGCCAGGACCTAAGCGTCCATTGCCTCTATGGCTCATTATGCGCTGGACACAGATTACCCTCCAGGCCCCGGAGCCTCAGCGCCCAGCTGCACCTGATGATGCAAGTGTCAGTCCTCGAGACTTGGAATGTCCTCCGGCCTTTCCCCAATCAGCGGCACTGGAGACCCTGGCCACGAAGATGAGGAAGGGGAGGACGAGGACGAGGAGGAGGAGGAACACAATACCGCCCTGCCCGCAGGATAGTGCGCCCTTGCCTCGGCCGCATACAGCGCGGGCGCGGGGCATCCCTGCGTCCGCGCCCCTGGTACCTAGTGCGGCGTCCGCGCGCGCTTCCTGCACGCCTGCAAAGTGGTTCCGTGCGCGGTGCCGTGGCGTCGGCCGTGTACCAGTGGAGACGCCCCGACCGTGGGAGGTCACGCCCTCAGCCTCGGCTCTCGTGCGCACGAGGGGGCGCTTCCGCAGCGCCTGCCTCGTTGATCGGGCCGACGCTACCCGTCTCCGGGCAGAACCCGGCGGGCACCGAGCGCATCCCACGGTCAGTCTGCTTTTGGTCCGCAATTGCGTTGCGGAGTTGCGTCTCCGCGGGCGGCGCGCTCGCACTTGCAACAACACTCGCGCGCGCGAGCGCGCGTCGGTATCCCAATGAGGAGGAGCGCGGGCGGGGCAGGTAGCGAGTCGACTGGCCGCGGTGCTGTTTCGGCCCTGGGCGCCGTGGGCCCCGTTCTGTTCGGAGAGGCCGCGGGGGCTCCTCCCTGGGGGCGGTCCAATGCATGCCGCAGCGGCGCCGCGCTTCCTCTGCGCCGCAGCCGCGCGGCTCCGGCTCTGCGGCAGGCCCTGCCCCAGGCCGCCCCCCCTCCGCCCGTGCAGAGGGTGGGCCAGCTCAGCAGACCCGGATCGCTTCTCCAGGCTGGACTACTGGGACGATTACCACAAGACCAGCGCGGAGGGCAGCGCCCACCACGAGTGGTTCGTTGACGCGGGGCGCGCCGTGGAGGTGCTGGCGCCCTACGTGAGCTCCGCCTGCGAGCGGCTGGCGCTGCCGGCGCCGAGCGGTGGCTGCAGCACTGCGGCGGCGGCAGCGGAGTTGCTGCACCTCGGCTGCGGCACGAGCGGTCTGGGCGTTCTACTCGCCGAGCTGCCCTGCGCCGTGGCGTGCGGGGCTCGCGTGACCAACGTCGACTTCAGCGGGGCGGCCGTGGACGCGATGCGCCAGAGGTACCCCGAGGGGGGCGGCCACCGCAATACCTGGGAGGTTGCCGATGTGCTAGACCTGCCGTTCCCCAGCGGGTCGTTCGACCTGGTGGTGGACAAAGGCACTTTTGACGCATTCGAGTTCGCAGACGACGGCAGGCTGGCGCTGCTGTGCAGCGAGGTCTCCCGTGTCCTGCGGCCGCATGGGGCCGCCGCCTGGGTGCAGATCACCCATTCCGCGCCGGAGCTGCGCGTGGAGCTGCTTCGCCGCGCGCTGCCGCCGGCCACGCAGGCCGCAGCCCGCTGGGCCATCGGCTACCGGAGCCTCGGGGAGGACGAGAACGGCTTCGAGTACTTCGCCTACGTCGTGCGGCGAGCGCCCGCCGGGCGCGCCGGTGGCCACGGCGGCTCGCCGCACGGCCGGGCCGACCGAGCCTCTGCGGCAGAGAAGCGGGGAGGGGCCGGAGCGTCGGCGGGGGAGGGAGTCGGAGGAGGGCCCGTCGAGCCACGGCCCTCCCTGGCGTTTCTGGTCCTCGTGGGCCTCCGGGAGGCCTCTCGTCGCCGCGGCCGAAGTCGCCTCGGGAAGCGGGCCAGGATGGAGCCCGGGAGAGGTCCGGGGATTGATTTTGAGCGGATTGGGACCGGACGGGCGGGCCGTCACTGTCTCAATTGGCCACGCGCGAGGAGGAGGAGGAGGAGGAGGAGGAGGAGGAGGAGGAGGAGGAGGAGGAGGAGGAGGAGGAGGTCTACGGTCAAGATGTTGAATCGAAGACCACTTTGGGTTCAGGGGGGTCCCTTGCTTTCGGGCTGCTCCTTAAAATTGCAGGTCGGGGAACGTGTTCGCGGCTGAGGTTCGCCCGGGGCCAGAAGCCCCTTGTTCCTTATGTGGGGTTCCGCACGGTAGCGCGATGGCTGCACCTCCTGTCCTGGGCCACTCGCAGTCGGCTGCCTCAGAAGGCTCCAGGCGCATCGATGGGGGGCGAGGAGGCGGAGACTGCAGAAGGAATTGGGAGGAGGAGGAGGAGGAGGAGGAGGAGGAGGTTTCTCGCAACACAAGGAATTGCATGAACTAAGCTTTGGAGGTCCGCGCGGATGTCTTGGGTCGGCGCTGGACACCCCTGGCGGCGCCTCTGGCGTCGCCCCTGGCGCGCTCCGAGCGCCAGGGAGGGGAGTCCAGCGCCGATCCAAGAAATCCGCGTGGACCTCCGAAAGTATATGTTTCATCAGGTCATTGTTCGTCTAGTTGTGGACGCGCAGGAGGAAGTGCCCATGGAGGAAGGAGATACGAGACGATGGTGGCGAGCCGTGGAGCTGGGAGCGTGGAGAGCCGAGGCTAACTGCGGGACGCAGCCTCGATTCTCTGATGGGGGTTCGGGCCAGCCGAGTGCGCGCCGGCAAGCCTCTCCGCAGCCGCTCTGCCGTGGTGTGCTGGCCCAGATGGTCCGTCATGTCTGCTACGGTGGGGGCGCTCGTGAAGGAATGAGCCCAGGAGGCCTCAGACCCTGGAGGATCCCTTCATTACCTGGGGGGGGCGGTTCTGATGTCCACGGCCAAGCCTCACTTTGCATTGCACCTGCTTCCAGATCTTGGGCTTTCTGATCCACGGATTCTTTATCCAGTGTCCTCTCACTGTAACTCCAGGGAGCCGTGGACTGGTTGCCCATGCCCGCCTACGGTCAGTGACGTTTGCTTGGCGTGTCGCGCCGACGGGTCTGGCCCACCACGCTTCGGCGCGACACGCTGACAACATCCAGGACCCCGAGCATCAACCGTCCGAGCCTTTCCGAGCCTCCCGCGCAGCGGAGCGGCGCGGTACGCCATCCGCTTGCATGGCACAGCGCCTCGCCAGGGCCGCCGCCGCGACACGCGAAGCAACAGTTCCTCATCGCAGCGTCTTCGCGCCACCGCTTCGACGCACTGAGGGGACGGGGCGGCGGCGGAGCGGCCAAAGGGGAGCGCGAAAAGGGCAAATGGCAGGATGAGACGCACGGGTGAGTGCGAGGCCAAGCCCTTCGACGTGGTTGCGCAGCTGCCCGCGGCCAGTCCGCCACCATGCCAGCGAAGCACTCTGTACAGCGACCCTTCGAGCACCGCCCAGGAAAGGCGCTCACGTGTGACACCTCCTCGTATGTGACTTCTTGAGGAGTTTTCATGGGGCTTATCTGGGCCGTTTTGGAGCTGTCTTGGGCAGTCTTGTGGACCTCTTGGGCTGTCTCGGGTCTCTCTTGGGCCGTCTTGGGGCGCCTCCGGGCCTCCGGGCCGTCCGGGGAGTCTGTTAGGGCTGTCTTGAGGTCCTCTTGGGCCGTCGTGGAGCCTTGTTGGGCCGCCTGGGGTCCTTGTCCGGAGGCCTTCTTGGGCCAGCTTGGGGCTCTCTTGGGACCGTCTTCGGGCCCCTTTGACGCCCTCCTTGGGCTTTCGAAGAATGCAAATGGACCGATCTTCGACTGAAGAGCGTGGAAAGCGAAAAGCATTGAAGGACTGCGCCTCGGGAATGTAAGCGTCTTCGGCCTCTCGGGAAGACAAGGACATCATTGTGTTAGGCTTCTCGAGGACCTCCTGGAGACCATCTTTGGGGTGGCTTGGAGTTTTGGGGAGGTGTCTTGGGACCAACTCGGCGCTTCTTATGGGCTCTTTGATCCATCTGGATCAATATTGGGCTTCCTTGGCTGCCTCGGCGGCCTTCGTGGGCCATTGCGTCAGCCTTGGAGAATCATGGATAGCATCAGGGGGGCGTCTGGGCGACTAGGAACCCTCGTGAGAGCGGGGGGGGATGCATGCGAGGAAGTGTGATGAGAGGAGGGGCCATTTCAAGACTTGCAGAAACCCCACTAGACAACACCGAACCCTTACCAGGCAGGACTTGGCGTTCTCTTACGCCTCCAAATGCCAGGGGGCACGGGACCAGATTTTTCCAGACGCGGGCCCCGGCAGATCTTGGCCTCTTCCCCAGGACAGGTTTGTCGCCCAGCGTCGTTCTGTGTTTGTCGCGCCAGGGCACGGCTTTTGTAGAGGCCTTTGGGGGTCCTTCCGGAGGTCTCCAGAGGTATCTGCCGGTTCTTGGAGGCCCAAAGAAGAGCGCCAGATGCGTCCCAGAACCTAGATCTCAAGGCTCGAGGAGGTCCGCCCCCCCCCTGGAGGCCGAAGTCGTGAAGCGAATCCATTCCGCCGAAATACGTATCCTCGCGACGCTTTGATCGGGTGTTGCCCCGGGTGTCCCTGGCCCAAGGTCCCCCCAGGATTTTCATGGAGGCCCCCTAACACGAGGCCCAGGGGGCCCTGGGGAATCCAGAATGGGGCGAACAGCTGGAGACAAAACACTCTGGCAGCCTGCGCCTGGAGGTCTGCGTCAGAAGGGCCACTGCCCCCGGTCACGCGGGCGCCCCCGTGGCCAGACGCGCTGGACAAGCAGCCCGTCCAACACAGGACCGCCCCCGCCGCAGCCGCCTCCGCGGCCTCCTCCGCCGCCGTCGCTGGCGTCGTTGCCGTCGTAGGAAGCGCCGCCGCCGTCGTCGGCAGCGTCGCCGCCGTCGGCACCGCCGCCG
Source organism: Prorocentrum cordatum (assembly GCA_963575745.1). NCBI lineage: Eukaryota > Dinophyceae > Prorocentrales > Prorocentraceae > Prorocentrum > Prorocentrum cordatum. Next base: position 310,903 of record CAUYUJ010011925.1, on the reverse strand, counting down.
TCGTCGCCGGCGTCGTTGCCGTCGTCGTCGCCTTCGACGTTGCCGCGTCGTCGCCGTCGATGATGTCGCCGTCGAGGCGCAGACGATCAGGCCCTTGACCCTGCGCGCAGAGAACGGCCGTGCATATCCCCAGATCCCACTTGTTTTTCGGTCCCTTTCATCAGGGCCGGCTTCCCTTGCTGAGTCGCTCTTGACCGTCACGGAGCCCGGCAAAGGCCCCCAAGGGGAAGAAGACGACGGACAGCATCCGTCTTGTTCCTTGTCAGTGCCAAGGTTGGCGCTTCATCCCGAATTGTCATTCGGATAGCCCAGGGGCCTGTAGCCAGATTCCCTTGGCATCGCTCGGACGTGTTTTTTTTTCGCACGGCGAGGACCATCCAGGAGCATTTTGGCTCATCTAGCACATATATATATATATATATATGGTCTATGCGTTCTCTGAGCTCTACACGTCCTCTGAGCTCTACATGAAGATAGACAATGGTTTAAATAATTTAAGCAAATTCAAATATTTACACGATTCAAATTATTTGAATTATGAATCTTACTTAAATTATTTGAATTATTTAAATTATTTAAATTATTTCAATTATTTGAGCTTTTTTTAAATATGCTGGTGCGTGAGAACGCCTGCCTGCTGATCAGGCTCCCATAACAATTTTAATAATTTCAATAATCTATAACATTTCAATGAAACCTCCTCGTCTCCTGAAACCTCCTCCCCTCCTCCTCCTCCTCCTCCTCCTCCTCCTCCTCCTCCTCCTCTTTCCTTCTCCCTCCCCGCCCGGGGGCGCGAAGTGGGTTGCGCCGCGCGATCCTCACGAGGTTTTGGGTCAGGGGCAGTGCGGCAGTGCGCCCGCAGGCTCGTGGAGGCTTCAAAGTTCTGCACGCCCTCGCGCTGAGGTTAAGTCGGGCGTGTACCTCTACAGGAGAAAATTCAAACATAGCAACAAAAATATGATGGGGATGATTTTTCGACCATGTTTGACAATGTTTTGAGCATGTTTGGGTGGAATTGTTTAGATGTCATCCAAAATCCGCTTGTAGGGGGACATGCCCGACCTAAGGCTGGGGCCGGTCTCTCATCTTGACGGCCTTGGGGCCGAGAAGCGGGCTCCTCCGTGGGACCGAAGATACAGAAAGAGCAGACCGCCGTTTTGTTGTTGGATTCGTATGTCTAAAGAACCAGTGTTGTTGATTCCCCCCTTCCGGAACAGGTGTTTCTTCAGTCGAAGTGCCCCATCGGGGCTCGCACTCCTGGTTTGTATCATGGACAGCTTGGTGTCACCAAACTGCGCTCCTGGCCCCCGACTTACAATGACAACGGCTCCCGCCTGGTACTTCACAATTCATTCTAAAATCGCGCTCTCGCGCGGGACCTCCTCACAAGATGTGCATGGATCGCGCTCTCGCGTGGGACCTCCTCGCAATTTGTTCAGACGCCGCGCCTTCGACACTCAGGAATCACGCTCTCGGTTTGGCTTTTCTCACGGTTTACTTGTGAATCGCGCTATCGCTCGAGTTCTTCTCGCGATTCATGCAGTATTCACGCTTCAGCAACTCGCCTTCTCGACCTGGCCGCTCGGGCCCGCCTTCCCGATCCGGCCGTTAGGGTCAAATTACCCGCCCGATGGGCCCGTCTGGTTCTGACACGTGTTACCTGCTCCTAGCCCCCCTCCTGCTAATCCCATGCTCCATCCTTCTCCCTCTCCCTTCCATCCGTCCAGTCTTCCCCTGTTTCAGGGGCTGCACCAATTACACGCGGCAGGTAAGGAAGGAAGATATATACCTCCAGGTGGGTACGATCGACGACGAAGAGGGTGGGTATCGATGGTTTGGGGACATACGTGTTGAATGGCGCGCGAGCAGGTACGAGCGAACAGTCTAACATGCTTGTTGTTGTTGCTGCTGTTGTTTTTGTTGATGCTGCTATTGTTGCTATTGTTGCTGGTGTTGCTGCTGCTGCTGCTGCTGTTCTTGTTGCTATTGTTGCTATTGTTGAGTAGTAGTGTTGTTACTGCTGTTGCTCTTGCTGTTGCTGTTGCTGCTGCTGTTGGTGGTGGTGCTGTTGTTGCTGTTGTTGATGGTGTTGGTAATCCTGTTATCGTTCCGATTGTCATTATGTTGTGGCTGATGATGGTGATGAGCATGATCATGATGCTGTTGATACTGATGATGCTGATGCTGATGATGATGGTGGTGGTGGTGGTGGTCATGATGATGATAAGGATGATGACGATGATGATGATGAGGAGGAGGAGGAGGATGAGGATGATGATGATGGTGGTGGTGATGATGATGATGGTGATGAGGACGATGCTGATTATGCTTATGGTGTGTGATGCTATATGTTGCTTTCTTCGCCGCCTAGACCTCGAGGGGGAGGAGGCCGCGCACCCCGCCGCGGGGGCCGCCGAGCCGCTGCCCGAAGCAGGACGCACGGCACAGCACACAGAAGTGTCGGAGCTCCGCGCGCATTCCTCGCACGGAGGAGGAGGAGGAGGAGGAGGAGGAGGAGGAGGAGGAGGAGGAGGTGTAACGATGTTCATGCAGCCTGTTGCTTGATTTAACCTGTCTTTGAGTTTACAGGCACCTCCCCGTCAGCCAATGCGGACTGGCGTCCGAGGGGGGGTGTTAACATGCAAGCATGCGTGTGACAGGGGAGGAATAGTAACCCTGCTGCCTTTGGCTCAAGTGTTTAACGGTCGAAGCTACATAGACCTGCTTTGCCGTTCGGGAGTATAAAGGTGACTTATCGTTATCATTGTCGCCAAGCTCCCGTGCAGAACCCTCCTCGGGGTTTTGCATGGTAGCGGAGCGCGGTTGCCATGGCAGCGGCAGCGGCAGCTGCGGCCAGACCTGGACAGGGCGACCCGCCAGTTAATCTCAATGTGCCGGCAGACAGAGATGCATGGGTCAACATGGACCCGAATCGATTCAACGATCTGTGCGAGCAAGCATACATGAACGGAGACTTCAGTTACGTTCAGACGGCGCTACTCGCGAACCACTTCGGACTCGCAACGTTCATTAACGAGCGAGTAGCACAGGATCGAAGGGAGGTATCGAACGCCGAAGCATTCCAAATGTTACAGAGTGCCCACAAGACCAACAGTATGCTGTTAGCAATCACAAAGAGAAACGCTGCACTCGAAAGGGATGCTCGTAGATTGGTGGAAAGAGTCACCGAGTTGGAGACCAACAGTGAAGTACAAGAAAAGTTGATCGAAAGGTTTGGTCAGATCTCGGAAGCAATCAAAGGAGGAAGCGGAAACAAGCACGGGAGCAGTAAACCGATAAGCGAATATAAAGCATTACAGGCGCTAAAGAACTTCAGTGGGGAAAGAGCAAAGTTCAGAGACTGGAACGACAAATTCTTGAACGCACTAGCCCAAGTGAAGCCGAGTTACCGACCGGCACTGAAAATGCTAAACAAGAAGCTGGAGACGCTTGACGGAGTTGTACCAGAGGAGGACGATGACGACATCATACGCATAATGAACGGTCGATTAACTGCAAGTGAGTACCTGAAGGCAAGTCAAGCCAAACAAGCCGAGGACGACAACAAAGGCGAATATGAGTTTACCGAGGGAGACAAAACTCAGATGGAAGAAGACTTATGGTACATTCTGAACGAGAAACTTGAAGGTGCGGAGGCCAGAGGAAAATTAAAGGGACTGATGGATGGAGATGGAATCATGGCTTGGCAAAAGGTTTACAAATGGTACTCGGCGGTAACCGGAGCGACCTTATCATCAAAAATGACGCATGCCATGAATCCTGAACCGCCCAAGAAGATCACTGACACTCTTACCCGACTTGAGGAATGGAGCGCATTGGCAGAAAATCTTGAGAAATATGGCAAAGATTACTCGCTGCCTCTTCCTTTCAAAGTCACCGCGCTCAGGGCCATAATGGTGCACGCGAATGACTGGTTTGACGAATGGCAGCAGGCATGTTGGCGAACGCCTGACGCGCTTAACATTGACTCATTTCAGAAATTGTACTCAAAGTGCGAAGACTGGGCGCGTAAAAAGAAACTTGACTCAGATACGAAAAATAAGGATGCAATGGACATTGGGAATATCAACGAGATGAGTCAAGGGTCCGAAAATGTTTGGGACCAAACAGGATGGGTTGACGAAGATGGAAACTGGTGGTCAGAGGATGGATCGTGGAATCACGGGTCCTGGGCCAATGAGAGTGACGGTGGAGAATATGAAGAAATTGACGCCGTAAACAAAGGCAAGGGTAAAGGAACGGGCCCCAGGTGTTACAATTGTGGAGGCATGGGCCATTTAGCCAGGAACTGCACGAGACCTAAACAGTTCACCAAAGGAGGTAAAGGTGGCAAGGGCGGAAAAGGCAAAGGTTACCGAGCCACTTACGGATCCTATGTGAAAGGTAAGATCGGAGGCAAACAGGGAGGTAAAGGAAGTAGCTCGTGGGGAGGAAGCTACGGAAGCCAAGGGAAGTTCACCCCGCACAGCGAGCGTGAATGTTACAAGTGTGGCGGAAAAGGGCATATCGCCATTAACTGTCCGGGCTCCAAGAAGACCGCCAACGAAGTTGAGCAAGAGAAACCTGTAGTGAACGCCGAGATTGAACAAACCACCTCGTTCGGCCAACCACAGCGCGTTCTCAGCGTCGAGATGAAGGAAGCAATGAACGTGCCGCTAGACCAGCCTGCAATCGAGGAGGTTAACGAGAAATGGGACCTGCCCTATTACGCAAGAAAGAAGACGGCGCGTAACAACGCGGTAAACTTGAGAATAATCTATCAGGAACACCAGTACAACGGGGACTGTAATCATACTAGTCAGTGGGACCAGAGAATAAGTAAAAGCGTGAGGCAGGAAAAAAGTTGGCTGGCGAAGTGCAAGGAAATTGGGCTAATTGAGATGCGGGGATGTGATCCAGAGATTAACGCGGTGCCACCGCCAAGTGCAACACATGAGACGATCGTGGTTACCGTGGACTCCGGCGCCTACAACACAGTGGGACCCCCCAAAGTTGGCACTCATTTCCCTATTAAGCATACGGACGCGTCAAAGCAGGGACGACACTACAGTGCAGCAAATGGAACCACGATAAAGAATTATGGCCAACGAGTGATCACAGGTAAAAATGAGCATGGGAACGCCGTCAGTATGCCAATTCAGGTAGCAGAGGTCAACAAAGTCCTAGGATCGGTCAGAGAGATGGTAAACGCTGGAAATAGAGTGGTGTTCGACAAGGATCCTAACGGGAGGTCCCTGAGCCACATCATGAACAAGGCGACTGGTAAGTTAACAGCCATCCATGAGAAGAATGGCACATTCCAGTTCAACATCACAGTACCGAAGGGACCAGCGGAGGCCGTCAATCCCAGGAGTGAAGTGAACGTAACTGAGGGTTTTCCGCGGCCGGGAACCCTGGGGGCGGATCTGTTCTACTGAGCCCCCCGTCACCCGTAAGACCAAGCGAAAACTTAAACGTCTTTAATACCGAAGGAGACGAAGGGAGTGAAAGTGGGGGCAACGACAGTGAGTTAAGTGATGTGGAAGATGTATTTGTGGGTGATGAAGCGGAGTTACCAAAGAAAGTTTACTGTGACATGAGGCCCTCAAAGGAGGAAGTTGAAGCGCATAACACGACGCATTTACCTTACCGAAGCTGGTGCCCACATTGCGTCAGAGGGAAAGCGCGCAGACGCAATCACCGTAGACGCAAAAGAGAGGGGAACGGGAACGTGCCAGTGATTTCAATGGACTACATGTGGCTTAAAGGAAGAAAATATGAAGGTGAAAGCACCAGCAATGGCAACCCAATTTTGGTCATGCATTGCAGAGAGACCTAATTGACTTGGAGCAGAGTGTTAATGAAAAAGGGAGTGGACTCGTACTCGGTAAAAGTAGGATGTGACATGATAAGTTTTACCGGATACAAGAAAGTGATACTCAAAAGTGATGGGGAAGCGGCAATCACAGCATTGGCCAATAAGATTAAAGCCTCGTGCGATCTTGACATGGGAGTTGAGGTCAGCCCAGTGGGCGACTCAAAGGCCAACGGCGAAATTGAGAGAGCCGTTAGGACAGTGCAGGGTCAGGTCAGAACGTTAAAGAGCGCCTTAGACGCCAATTATAAAACTGAGTTTGATGAAAGCCATCAGATAATACCTTGGCTGGTGAGCTACGCGTCCTCTTTGATTAACAAGTTCACAATGGACACGGATGGGAAGACAGCTCATGAGAGGTGCAGGGGGCGAAAATTTAACAAGCAAATCCCAGAGTTTGGTGAGTGTGTCATGTATTTAAAGACACCCGCGCACAAAGGCCGTGAGAAGCTCGAAATGAGATGGGAGAGTGGAGTGTTTCTAGGCATAAACGAGAAAAGTCAAGAGCTAATTATTGGGGCGCCCAATGGTGCAATCAAGGCGCACGAGTTTAAAAGAAAAGGAAGTGATGCGGAAAGATGGAATATTGCCGAGATTGCCGAACTAAAGGGGTTACCTTGGCAGCCTGACCCGAGCACAGCGGGAATGGAATTACAGTCTAGGATCACGGTGCCCATGGATCTACCAGAGCAAGAGTTAACTGCGCCTGAGACGAAGCCACTCATTACAAGAGGGATTGCAGTTAAAAAGCACGAATACCTGAAAATGGGACCGACGCCAGGGTGTTACGGATGTAAATGCCTCGTGAGAGGAGACAAAGAGCACAGGCCGCATAACGCCGATTGCAGGGCTCGAGTTATTGAATGGTTAAAGAAACAAGAGCCCGAGCATCCAAGCAAGACTAGCGCCTGCACAGTTAAGGCTTGAGAGTAAAAGTCGTGCACCAGAAAGTCGCGAACAAGAATCAGAAAGTCAAGCGAAGAAACTGAGGATCAATGTACCACCTCCGCCGAGCGCCAAAGTTGAGGAACCTAAGGACGAGTGGGTAATAAAGGGAAACAAAGTTATATGTCAGCACCGACGACCGAGGAAAGAGTTAGCCTTCCCCACCAATGGTGGGTGTCCAGTGGACTGGGACAAACTTAAGCCTAAAAGATATACCCACGCGATCATGATTGACGGCGGCAAGATACATGAGTACGAAGATGCTTGGTATGGTAAAGATGGAGACGATCAAACATGGGCTATGGGAAACCCCTTTAACGGCTACTGGACCGGATGGACCGAGTTCGAAGTAGAAGATGAAGAAATGAAAGATTCCCCGAGTAAACCCATTAAACGAAAAGCAGAGGACGATCATGACGAGGAAGATCAACAGGCAACTCAGCATCGGCAACTTGACATGGAACAAGATGAAGAAATGTCAGAAGTAAACGACATCAAATTGGGGCTCAACATGATGGGATTTGACTCTGAACTGGTTGAATGGTTGACAAGTGGTGAACTGAACGTCGTACGTCAATTAAACGAAGTAAGGAGAGCCACCAGGCTCCATGGGGCATGCCAACACGAGACTCAGGCGCACGTGACCGAGGCGTATTCGCCGGTAAGAGTTACTGGAATGGCAGAAAAAATGGGATTGATACCGGGATTAGCAATGGACTTAACGACGCGAGACCAACATGGTAACCCATGGGATTTTAATGTGCCCGCCATGCGTGCGAAAGCGAAAAAGATTATCAAATCCAAAGCAGCCCTGCTACTGGTGGTGAGCCCCATGCGCGCAGCCTTCAGCAGACTCCAAACGTTCAACTTCAAAAGATTAGGTGCCGACCGCGTGAAACAGATGTTGGATTACGGGATCAAGCATTTGACGTTTGCGATGGAGCTTTGCGAAATTCAACGGCGAAATGGGTTATACTTTCTGTTTGAACACCCTGCAGGAGCAACCAGCTGGGGCACTTCAACGGTGCAACGGCTACTCAGAAACAAGGATATCAAAGTATACGATGGAGATTTGTGCTGTTACGACTTAAAGCAGATGGTCAAAGGCGAAGAGATGTTCATTAAGAAACCTACCAAGTTCATGACGAACAGTTCAGCCATCGGACATGAGTTAAGTTGGAAATGTAAAGGGCAACATCGACACATGGAGTTAACTGGTGGCGGTAGGACGCACAGATCAGAGGTCTACCCAGATAAACTGTGTCGAGCGATACTGAAAGGACTTATAAAGCAAATGAAGATCGACGGTCGTCAAGGGGGTACATTTAAAGAAGAAGAAGTAGCGAACATGGAAGTCGAAGAAGAAGAACAAAGTGAGGCGCAGATAAGCGAGATTAACTGGGCATGTGAACATGAGAACGAAGATAGGAAGCACAAGCACCAGTTAACGTGGACGAGGAGAGATTATGGAACGCAAAGATTAATGTTGCCGGGACCAAGTGGACCACAATGGAGTTCATGCATTAGGAGAATTACCGCTAACATAGACACCGGGAAGATTATCGAGGACAGGCCTGTGAACGAGATCACAGGGAAAGAGAGAAGGAGGATGTTTAAGAAGGGACCAGTTAACACCTCCACCACCTTTACGTATGAAGCTGTCGGCGAAATTGCTCCACGCAGGTGGAAGTGCTGTGCATGTGAGCATGAGGGATGGCTCAAGACGCCTAGTACATGTGACGCGTGCGAAAGAACTGGTACAGTTAACCCTCTCCCAATGAACACGATCAACGTTGTCCACAAAGAAAATGGAGAGATTACTCAAGCTTGGGATGATGTCACAGGAAACGAGCTCGACCCTAAATTGATTGTGAAAGCACGTCAAGAAGAAATGGAACAATTCAGAAAACACAAAGTTTACGAGAAAGTGAAAGAGGAAGTGTGCTGGCAAATCACGGGGAAGGCGCCCATCGGAACCAGATGGATAGACATCAACAAAGGAGATGAGTTAAGCCCAGACCACAGATCAAGGCTGGTAGCCCAGCAAGTTAAATACAACTCCAAAGAAAAGAACATATTCGCAGCTACACCTCCACTGGAGGCACAAAAACTGCTTTTCTCAATGGCAGTTACCGAGGGAGTTGGATTCACGAACGGTGAGCGTGAGAAAGGATTAAAACTAGCATTCATTGACATCAAACGAGCTTACTTTTACGCTCCAGCAAAGAAAGACATATTTATCAGGTTACCAGACGAAGACTATGAACCAGGTATGTGCGGAAAGCTGTTAAAATCAATGTACGGAACCAGAGACGCTGCGAGCAACTGGGAGGACTGTTACATGGACTTTGCTAACGAAGCTGGGTTCAAGAGCGGAATTGCGTCACCATGTGTGTTCAAGCATGAGAGTCGAGCGTTATGGTTAACAGTTCATGGAGATGATTTCACGCTGTTAGGAGGTGATCATGATCTCGACTGGTTTGAAAATAAAATTAAGGAGGAGTTTGAAGTGAAAGTGGGAGGACGACTTGGACCAGGGAAGGAGGACATGAAAGCGATCAGAATTCTTAACAGGATTGTGGAATGGACGAAGGAAGGGTTGAGGTATGAGGCAGATCAAAGGCCTGCAGAGATAATCGTGAAAGAGCTTGAGCTAGAAGGAGTAAAGGTGAGGACTGAAGTGCCAGGTGAGCGAATTCCAGTTGAAGAGGGAGATGAGGAAGAACTTTTGCCCAACATGACTAGAAGATATCAAGCGTTGACGGCCAGAGCAAATTACTTAGCTCCGGACAGGTCTGACATACAGTATTCGGTAAAGGAACTCGCTAGGACCATGTCACAGCCCACGATGAGTTCTTGGAAGGGTTTAGTCAACTTAGGAAAGTATTTGAAGTACCACAGCAGAAGCAGCTATGTGTATCAATATCAGGAGCAGCCCCAAGAATTAACTATTTGGACTGACACGGATTACGCAGGATGTAAGCGAACGAGGAAGTCTACGAGTGGAGGAGTAGTGATGTGGGGTAAACATCTCATAAAATCTTGGAGCACGACTCGGAGTGTCATCGCATTATCGTCAGGTGAAGCAGAGTATTATGGACTGGTGAAAGGAGGATCAGTGGGTTTAGGACTTCAGGCAGTATTGAGAGACTTTAACTTGGAAGTTGAGATTACAGTGAAGAGCGACGCCACAGCTGCGATTGCCATTGCGAGCAGACGAGGCTTGGGGAAAGTAAGACATATCGAGGTGTGTCAATTGTGGTTACAGCAGAAAGTTAAGGAGGGAGTGATTCGTATTGTGAAAGTAGGGACACACGAGAATGCAGCAGATGCGTTGACCAAGTATGTCAGTCGTGAAAGCATGAGCACACATCGACGAAACACGAATCAATGTGCATTAACAGGCAGGCATGAGCTTGCGCCAGCTACCGAATGTTGATGCGCCGAATGTTGATGTTCGCAGCTCATTTCTATCAAGCAAACTGCAGCTATTAAAGGCCTTCTCCGCCCATTACCTCTCGCTCTTGGGCGTGAACGAAGGCATGGCGGCTCCCCAGGTCAACCTCACCATTAACGGCTCCATGGTCGACCAGAGCCCGGCTGGGGATGGACCGGTTACGCGTGAGAACCTCAGCCGCCGTGTTGACGACATGGTGCACGTTGCTCACGCGTTTACCGTAACCCTCACTAACATGGCGATCAACTTCCACGGAGCCTACGACAAACACGTTGACGAGGTGCAAAGGGCCGCGGACGACATGGCAAAGAGGATCGAGGAATTAACGCGGCAGAACGAGGCGCTGATCCAGGACAGTGACGACGTCAACGAGAATCTCCAAAGGGCGCAGGCGGAGATTAACGCTCTGATGGCGACGATTACGGACCTGAACATTCAGAATCGCGACTCGGGAGTTAACACGGAGGAGAATGCAACCAAGTATAGGCGCATCAACGACAACATTGGTTACCTCCTGAACACCGCCAAGCGCCTTACCGAGAACGCCCCTGCAGGACTTCGAGGGTAAACGTGATGCGGCACTACGCCTGTTGGTGGCAGTAACAGAGAGGCTGGAAGGATTACAGAGGTTCTTGCATGACCCGATCAACTCCCCGGTTACCAACATCCCGCAGGTTCCTCCGCCGTTACCCGAGCAGCCCCCAACGGCAGTGGCCGCCAAGGCGCCTCCCACTGCAGTCAACGCGGCGGCCGGGGCCAGCCAGCCTCTAGCCCGAGCTGCCGCGGCATCGGGCGCACCCCCGGCTCAGGGCTTTACCGGCACCACGCCCAAGACCGGAGGGTTCGGTCGATCCGTGTCGCCGCATAAGATCCCGCAGTCAACGTCACCTCAACCTGTTTACAAGAAAGCACCCAAGGCCATGCATGAGCGTAAACGGGAATTGGAAGAGTTACTGCAGCTGGGAATGAAGATGGATGAAGATCGTGCACAGGGCAGTCAACGTGACGAAGTGTCAAAAGGCCCTGCCCCGGTGGTGAACGTGAGGGTGCCCAAGCCGCCTCCTCCAGGCCTTGGTGAGTCAGGTGCATCGAGCAGTGTTAGCGGCATGAATCCCCCGCCTCCGGTGCCCAAGAAGTTATCGACCCAGTATGTTCCTCCACCGCAGCCTCAAGCTGTTAACCGTACGGACGAGCAGCTTGCGGCATACTCGCGGAACATTGCCAGGGGCATGTACCGCCCACTATACCATGTCAACGGCCGCATGCCCATGGTGAACGACAGGAGCGAGGACCACGATGTCAACTACAAGGTGGAGCCCGACCCCAGGGAGGTAGTCGCGTTAACGATGAAGACGCGCGACAACTGGCGCAGGTTCGAAGGCAACTTCGTCGGACATGTGGCAAAAGAGGGGTTAACGACTCCAGGTGGTCGATCTATTCAGGGCAACGCGGGGCGGGAGCTTAACGACTACGATGAGGTGTTCGTCGACATTTACGGGCAGCACGCTTACGGCTTCCTTGGTTACTCCGTGTTGAAGGGCCCAAGCAGCGATCTCAGTTGACGGAGAAGGAGCTGGAAAAGCACGACGAGTGGGTTGACGCGGTCGGGCACGTACAATCCCTGTTCGACGACGAGTACGTGCCGCCGATCCACGTTAACGATCTCCACCCAGTGTGGTTCGACGTTCACAGCTGCCCAGACACACAGGTCTACGTCAACAAGGCACCAGAAATGAACGAGAAACAGCTTAACGGCCTTCTGCTAACGTGGGCCGGGATGCTGCCCCACGGCAACCCCACCGTGGTCTCCGTTAAGCACCTGGTGGAAGACACTTACGGACCGCACGGTTACATCTCAACTGGGGTTACCGTGATCAGGTTTGCGACGCACGACCTTGCCAAGCTCTATTGCCGTTGCATGAACGGGCTCCAGGTGTATTACCGCAACTACTTCATCGAGGATCTCGAGGTCAGGAGCGCCGAGGAGTTAAAGGGCAGCATCAACAAGCCTCCGGTTTACTGGCACCAGACCATCCTAGACGTCGCTCTTAACGATCAGGGGTCCATGAGGGCACTTTACCGTGACAGCTGGCCTGCCGATCACATCACCGAGCGTAAAAGTGACCACCGCGAGAAGCTCTGTTGGTTTGGGTGGTTGCCGTGCGACGACTTCCCCAACTGGCTTGCCGACCCGGCCTGGACTGTGAACCCGTTTACCGGAGTTGCGGTCGAGGAGCACCTCCGCAACAATCCAGGTGGTAAACCTCTGCTGAAGGCTCCCCACGCCAGTTACTGGAGGGCCATCGGCACTTACCACAACATTGTTGACGGGTCCACCAAGAGCTTTGACGAGGGGTGCTGGCTGGACGACGAGGAGCGCATTAACGCGTACCTGGACACCGACTATTACAGCCCGACGCAGGCCCTTAACAGGGTGTCGTCCTATACGGCGGCCAGCGTGGGGCACCGTGGTTTACCGAAGTCCAGGGGCGCGCGCGCTCCGTCAGTGAGGCGCCCGCGCCGCTCGTAAACGGTGACAGGTGACCGGCATGCCTTTCTTTTACGCTCGCTCTCATCTCCCCTCTCAACCAGGCTTAGCAATAGCGTTGCAGTAGACCATTGAGCTGAATATGTTTGCATGTGCATCTTTTATAGTTACCGCAGGTATCGGCGCATAAAAAGCGAAAGCAATCAAAACCATATAAATGCTAGCCTGCCGTGTGAACTTTGGATGCTACGTTTAAGCTCGTAACTGATTGAATGTTTACTTGAGCTCACGTTGCATGTCTGAGAGACGTGGTGCTCGTGAACGTTGTTACGAGATATTTCGAATTCGGTGATGTAACGATGTTCATGCAGCCTGTTGCTTGATTTAACCTGTCTTTGAGTTTACAGGCACCTCCCCGTCAGCCAATGCGGACTGGCGTCCGAGGGGGGGTGTTAACATGCAAGCATGCGGGGAGGAATAGTAACCCTGCTGCCTTTGGCTCAAGTGTTTAACGGTCGAAGCTACATAGACAGACCTGCTTTGCCGTTCGGGAGTATAAAGGTGACTTATCGTTATCATTGTCGCCAAGCTCCCGTGCAGAATCCTCCTCGGGGTTTTGCAGGAGGAGGGGGGGCGGGAGGAGGAGGAGGAGGAGGAGGAGGAGGAGGAGGAGGAGGAGGAGGAGGAGGATGTGCCTCGTCGCGCCTCGTTCGCCTCCTCGTCATCCCGGCGCGCTCCGGAGCTCGCACGGAGGCGGCCGCGCGCCCGGCCGTCGGGGCCCCCGCGCGGCGCTGCGGCGCTGCGGCGCCCGCCCCATTGGGGGGGCGCCGCCCTCGGAGATGGCGGCGCTGGCCGAAGCGCTGTGCTGCCGGCGGCGGGCGGGAGCCGACGGAGGGTTTGCGGGGGGGCGGCGGCGTGCGCGGGGGAATGGCTCACCACCCACCAAACCACCCCAACCCAACCCGAAGGCCCAAATGTATCCTCGATTTCCAGTGGGGGGGGGTCGGGGAACGTTGAAAAAACATATGGTATCCGTACCCCCCCAATCCGAAATTCGGGTCAAATTCGGGTCTTCGGGTTGGGTTGGGGTGGTCTGGTAGGTAGTCAATGGCATCTTCGCGAAGGGGGGAGACGTGTTGGCCTCGCGCGGACGTGCGCAGTTTGTCGGCGAGGGCCATCGAGGAGCCTCTGGGGTCCTCCTGCGACAAGTGCGCGCGCGGAGCCAGAGAATGGTTGGGGGAATGGACGTCCGAGCGATGGCGAGACAGGAAAAAGGCATGACGGACGGGGTTTTGCTATTTTGGGCCTCTGGGGGCCCTTACCGGGCTTTGGGGCCGTCCACAAAAAACGACACGTGATGAAAAACTGGTCCCGGGGAATAGGTCGGGGGTCGAGGCTATGAGCAGATCATATGCCGCCGTCCAGCAGGGGAGGAAGAGGTACCCACGCCGCTACCCTTCCCTCGTGTTCCCCTTCTTGGGCCTCCTGGGAGGCCATCGTCGCCACCGCTGGTTTCGCCTCGAGATCCTGGTCAGAACGCACCCCGGGAGAGGCCCTGGGGAGCAGCGGCATCGGTACCTCTCGGCTTCCTATAAGTCCACTCCGTTCGCGTCACAGGGGCTCTGTATTGGAGCGGCGGTCATGGCCAGCACGGGGCCACATAACCCCGTCGGGTCGCAGGGCCCACACGTGGGGCCAGCACGGGGTCACACCAGCCCCGTGGGGCTCACGAGGGCTCCTCCCGAGGGCTCCCCAGAGGGGTCACGCACCAGGACCCCCATCCCGGGTGTGTGACCGCCGCAAGTTGGCAACGCTACAAACTGGACGAGGGCGTATCGTTACCCGCAGGTCGGCACGATCGGAATGGGTACGGAGAGAATGGGCACGAAGACCGACCGCAGTCCTTCTCCATTCTGAGCAGGGTTCGCTGTCGTCGTCGCCGCGGACGTTGTCCATTTGGACAGGAGGCCGCCTGCACAACAGTGGGTGTCGTACCCACTGCGGGCGCCCAGAGTGGCCATACGGTCGGGTATTCTTGGATAGCGTGCCGCGCCACTGGTGGCTCACCGCGCTTTGGCGCGACATGCTGTCCACGTCCGCGTCGACGTCCCGAGCCTTTCCGAGCCTCCTTCCCTGCCGAGCGGACGACGAGCCATCCGCTCGCAATGCATGGTGCGTCGCTGGGGCCACCGCGGCGACACGCCAGGCAAAAGTTCCTGACCGTATCTGTATCCGCAGCCTCGCGGGCCGGGCCTCTGGGCCGCGACCCGCGCGGAGCGTACGCGTGCGACCGCGCATCCGCGGGACCGCGCCCTGGAATCGGGACCGCGAAGGTGCGGAGAAGGACGGGCGCTGTCCGAGTGGTGCGCAGGGTCGGAGGAGGGCGGGGCCGGGACGGTGGTTGCGCCCCCCCCCCCCCCCCCCCTTGTTTTCCTATGTGATGGTAACGGGCATGGTTGGGGGAGGGGGGGAGGTGGAAGGGGGGGGGGAGGGGGCCCGTCACGTCGTGGTTCTCGCCAGCGTCGGCTGGGAATGCTCAGGAATCGCTGGTTCCCGCACAGCGCCAGCGCAAATCGTGACGTGACTGGGGGAGGGGGGAGAGGGGGGGCGGGCGGGGCCAGTCACGGGCGTTCGCGCGAATGAAGAAACAAGCTCTTTTCGGTCTCGTCCTTCAGGAAGGGCGTGCGTCAATTCCGACGGCAGAGCTTGCGCCAACCTTGCACCCGATTTGCAATCGGCTGGAAAACGATTCAGATCTTCGCACGGAAAAACAAGACCGAGAGGGCGTCGGGGTTGCGCTGAGGAAAACCATGTACTGATTTTGGGGTATCCTGGAGGCTTCTCGTCGCCCACGGCCGGATCCGCCTCGACAAACGGGGCAGGATGGATCCCGGGAGGAGTCCTGGGGCTGATTTCGATAGGATGTTGAAGGCCCGGCGTGAGAGCCACCGCTGTCGTAGCTGGCCTTCCTCCGACAGGAGGCTCCCTGCACACCACCATGCCCTGCCAGGGCCATCCTATTCGTTACAAGGATGTGCTGGCCATTCTGGCGTGGGCCAGAAGGGTGGGGATACGTCATGCCGGGAGCACGGGTGGCCCTGGCCAGGCATGGTGGTGGTGCTGGTGTACATGTGCCTTCTGCGTATGGCGTCAAGCAGAGGGTGGCGCGGCGCGACGAGGGTGGCCTCATAATATGGCCGCGGGGGCTCTTGAGAGGCAGGAGCGTTCGGATCATCCCCTGACCCTGAGACCCGACACCTCAAACCGATGAGACACCGTGACGAGTCACGACGGGAGGCCTGGGCCCCATCTCTCTGCGCCACTTGCCGAGCCGGGATCGCTCTGTGAGGGCCTGTGGGGCCCGACGACGCTGGGCGCAAGCGCCCGGCTCGAAAGAGTCGAGACGCCAGGATCTCGAGGGGAGCAGCCTTCGGCCTCCTCCACGCAGGCCGCAGCCCTCCGAGGGACCCCCCTTTCTTCTTGGAGTGGCCGCCCCACTGGCGCGCGCGCGCCGCCGGGGAGAGCCCCCTCCTCTCTCCCGCGGCTCGCTTGCTCGGGCATGCCGTGTGCAGCCCGCGCGCGTGGGGCCCCCCCCCGCCCTCGCCCCCGGACCCCCGGCCCGTTCCGGGCCTCTCCTGGGCCACCTCGTCGCCACGGCCGGGCTCGCCTCGAGGCTCTGGCCAGAGCACACCCCGGGTCGACGGGCTCGTTTCTTCGGCGGCCAGCCAGGAGGGGGGGGGGGAGAGCGAGAGCGGGGCAGGGCTTCCCAGGAGGCTCGGAAGCCCCCGCGGCCTTCCGAGAGGTTCTCCTTTGGGCCCTCCCCGAAGGCACGGCATGCCTTCTCAGAAGGCCCGAGGGGGCTTCCGAGAGGAGCCCCGCCGCCCCGTCGTGAGAGAGGCGGCGGCGCACCCGAGGGGGGGAGAGCGAGAAGGAGGAGGTCTTCGCAGAAGGAGGAGGAGGAGGAGGAGGAGGAGGAGGAGGGGGAGGAGGGGGAGGAGGGGGAGGAGGAGGAGGAGGAGGAGGAGGAGGAGGAGGATGAGGAGGAGGAGGCGGGGCTTCTCAGAAGCCCTCGCGCCTTCTGAGAAGCGTTCTCTGACTTCGGGGAAGGCTTCGGAAACTTCTCGGAAGGCTTGAGGTCTTCCGAGCGTTCTACTCGGGGAAGGCTCAGAGAATTTCTCGGAGGGCCCGAGGCCCTGCGAGCCTTCTGGGAAGGCCCACCCCCTCTCATTTCCCCCCCTGGGCTCGCCGCCGGACAGGCGCAGTCGCTCGGCATGCGATCCCGCGTGAAGCGTTGCCAGCCGACGGGGTTGTTGTTGCTGCGAGCGTGGGATATCGTGTAATCGGGCACCATTGCCATTCCAGATGTTTGAATAGAAGGTGAGTCGGGCTGGCGCTATGCCACTCGGAGACTGCGGCTGCCGCTCAACCAAATCCCAAATCTAAAACGT